>CM067327.1:77115000-77715000 GCA_034376525.1 Nicotiana benthamiana
CAGTTTGTTTTGGTCAGTTATACCAACAAAGAATGGCACGCGCTTACAATAAGAAAGTGCGCCCAAGAAAATTTGAGGTAGGACAGCTTGTTTTGAAATGCATCTTTCTATACCAGGAAGAAGAAAAAGGAAAGTTCGCCCCGAATTGGCAAGGTCCTTACCTCGTCAAGAAAGTATTGTCGAAAGGAGCTCTACACTTGGAAGATATAGAAGGAAAGATGACCGACATATCCGTCAATGCAGATATAGTCAAGAGATACCATGTCTGACATACTTCTATTGGGGCATTTGGTTAATACTTAGCATTCTCATGTTAGGATGACGAAAGGTTGTCATTCTCGTTACCCAAACACTGGTCAACCCTAGTTAGCCCTTTGAAGCCTTGTTTATATTTATTTGTGTTTACCCTCTTTTGGAACAAATATACTTTAAAAAAATATCTAAAAAAAGTCATCATCAAAACAAGTTCATGCTATCTTGAACTATGTTCGACTTGATTCCGAAAGGATACGTAGGCAGCCTCTCTGTGAGGTTCACTCACACCAAACAAAAATCCACATTTCCCAATATTCAAAGAAACTGGGGCATGTTTTTATTTTATTTTTCAATGGTTGTTCCATCAAACGGTTCCAAAAGTTGTAATTCAGTTGAGTAGTTCTTTATACCTTTCCCTTATAAGACCTTCTGATCAGCTTTTGAGAATGCTAAGTCAGTACACTGCAGGTGACGCTTCAACCATTGCAAAGAGAGAAAAACAAATGAGAGAGTCTTATCGGTGAAAACCCTCAAGGGCACTATAAGGCGATGGAGAGTTGAGAAAAACAAATGAGAGAGTCTTATTGGTGAAAACCCTCACGGGCACTATGAGGCGATGGTGAGTTGAAAAAAGGCAAATGAGAGAGGTCAATTGGTGAAAACCCACAAAGGGCATAGTTGATCGATTTTAGGTCTTCTTATATCCCGGCACAAGCATGGTTAAAGAACTCAAGTTTCAAAGAGAAATTTACAACATATTTTGATAATTAGACGGTTTTGACGGATCGAGCATCCAGCCCAAAGTGCATGTCATGTTCATTGAAGTCAGCATATTCCTCCAGATAAGTCCTTTCGTATTCTTCACCTGAAAGGGACGCTTCTCGATTAAGTTGTAATGCTTATTATTCACCTACTTTTTTTATTTTCTTCTTTCATAATATTATTCTTAAGTCCCTTTCAGTTTAATTTTATCAAAGCAAAGCAAAGAAAAGGCCACAAAATTGGTTACAGTTTCCTCGTTATATGAAGCAAATATTTCTGGGGCATAAATAGTACGGGCAAAGCCATAAAGCCTACTTTGATATGCCTTGTCAAGCAAAAGGCTTGAAGGACTTAGCAATGTTTCACAGGTCAACAAAAGCTACTCATCAAGAGTTGCTTTGGGGAAATAAGTTATTTTCACCGTAGACACAAATGGTGATAGGCGCAAAATAGTCAGGTGTTGATATTGGGGAAAAAAGGATCTTCAGAAAATAAAGTCAGAATCTCCCGGCAATTTGTACGATCATCGATAGGGTCCTAACAAGTGCAATGGATGCAAGGTCAAGTCGCCCAAGAGGTCAAGGCCACAAACTGACCACCATTTTTAAAAATTAACGAATCTTTCTTTGTTTAGAACAGGAACAAATTCGTTTAGTGAAACTGTTCGTGGAAAGACGAACCACCAAGTAAAGTTCTCAGATCCATGATTTCCTTCCAATATGCATGTAAGCATGTTATTTTAGTTTCATTATAGGGGATCGACACCCTATCTTCAACAAAGGGTACTACATCCCCTGGTTGTATTATTTCTACATAGGGTACGACATCCCCTAGTAGCATTTCAGAGTGCTATGAGCCTCATTTTATTGCCAAAATAGGGTACTACATCCCCTGGCTGCACTAATTTCTACATAGAGTACATCCCCTAGTAGCATTTCAGAGTTCCATGAACCTCATCTTATTGCCAAAACAGGATACTACATCCCCTGGTTGCATTATTTTCTACATAGGGTACGACATCCAATAGTAGCATTTCAAAGTGCCACGAGCTTCATTTTATTGCCAACACAGGGTACTACATCTCTTGGCTGCATCATTTTCTACATAGGGTACGACATCCCCTAGTAGCATTTCAGAGTGCCACGAGCCTCAATTTATTGCCAACACATGGTACTACATTCCCTGGCTGCATTATTTTCTACATAGGGTACGACATCCCCTAGTAGCATTTCAGAGTGCCACGAGCCTCATTTTATTGCCAACACAGGGTACTACGTCCCCTGGCTGCATTATTTTTTACATAGGGTACGACATCCCCTATCAGCATTTCAGAGTTCCATGAGCCTCATTTTATTGTCAACACAGGGTACTACATCCCCTGGCTGCATTATTTTCTACATAGGGTATGACATCCCCTAGTAGTATTTCAGAGTGCCACGAGCCTCATTTTATTTCCAACACAGGGTGCTACATTCCTTAGTGGCCTCCTTCCTGTTAACACAGGGTATAACATTCCCTATTAAAAAAAACTTTTTCAATTCCTTATTCTGCAATTTCAATGATAGTTTAATGTGTTTTTAATAACTCACAAAAATTTCCTAGTGCAAAATGGGGCAGAAAATTTTTTGTTCGTTTTGTTTGTTTGTGTTAGCTTGTAGGTTTTTCAGAAAAGCATGGATTTGATGTGCAAAAAATAAGATTTCAGTTCTTTTCAGAGAAAGTGGAACGTTTGATCTCAATACCAGCCGCAACCAGCTTTGGCATAACGCATGCGGAGACATATGGTCAAGATCTTTCTTCCCATCGTCGGATCAAGAAACAAGCATGAAAGAATATTTAATAGTCTGTTGCATCGAGAGCATAAAGTTTCAATCCAAAGTCACTGGGAGAAGCAAATCAAGAATCAAGACAAGACTCCGGATGGCATTTAGATAGGAATTTTGTAACTCTTAGATTTCAAGAATATGTAATCTTCTTTTCATTTTGATGTAATAGTGGGAACCACGGATCAGAACTTCGACGGAACCTCAGTGGACTCTCCACCTAAGTATGCTCCATCGCTCTTCTTTCTACTTGAACTACACGTGACATGATTCCCTTATAACCCGGATATGTAGGTTTCCTAAAACCAAGGCTCGGTCGCACCTTTTCTTCTATCTTGTTTTCCTTTTCAAATGATAGTGAGGTCAAAAATCAGTCACCTTGTTTATTTTTCTTTGCCTAAAAATCTTCATGTTTCCAAGCAAGGATTTCAAGGGAACTTCGATAAGGCAACGATTTCGGACCTATAACACGATTCATGTTGATATTTCATGAATTAGGGCTGAAAATTTAAGGATTTAATGGACAAAAAATGGAGGTTTAGGACTTGAGTTAAGGGAGCAAAAATTAAGGATTTGAGGGGTCATTTGGACTCCGATTTTGGTGTTCTTTATATGTATAGACTCGTGGCAAGATAGAGAACCCGTTGATGTGAGAACTTTTTAGATTCGAGAAGTGGGCTTGGGGTTCGGGTTCTGCTAATTTTGGAATTTTTGCTATTTTCGATTGTTTTCGCTTGGGTTTTGTTCCCTTAGCCTATTGTGACGTATTCGTTGTGGTTTTGGTCAGATTCAACATGCGAGGAGATCGATTTGAGAGGCAAGGGAATAGTGAGCTAGAGTTTTGGCCGGCTTGAGGTGAGTAGTGAATGTAAATAATGTCCTAAGGGTTTGAAACCCCGGATTCGCACATCGTAGTGCTTTCTTGAGGTGTGACACACGCTTGATGACGAACGCAGGGTAGTTTGCTATTGGGGATTGTGACTTGGTTCGTCCCGAGTGATGTTTTATCGTGTATTTGACTTAAACTTATCCGTTATCATCATAATTTGGATTAATTGTCATATTTGGGCTTCGTGCCAACTACTTGAACCCTTCGGGGATTTTTTATCACTATATCCTCACTGTATGGATTTACTACTTGAACTCAGTCGTACCGTTTTTCTACTATTTTTACAACTCAGCCATCTTTACTTAGATTTTTGAAACTAAACGATATATTACATGATGTTTTTAGCTAAGAACCACTATTTTATTATTTCCTACGGGCTGTGTGATTTCTAGACTAAGTATGGGAACGGGTTGCACGGTGCAGCGGTATTATATTGATATTGATATGAGGCCGATGACCTACATAATGCCACGAAATGGCTTGATTTTGCACTTGGACCATAAGGCGCCCCTCCCGGAGTCTGCACACCCCCAGTTCGCGTCGTCGACGATAAATAAATGGATCGGGTTGCACGCCGCAGCAGGTATTATAGGGTATTGTTCTATGTGTTGCATTCTTTTACTTGGTTGTCGTTTATCTGCTTATCTGTTGTAGTATTCCATATTTCGATTTCATTGGTTTATCGCTTTCACATTACTTGTTTAAAACTATTGATGTATAGGTTACTTTGTGCTTTTCTATGATTTCTTATTCTTAGCCATTATTTAGATTCCGCATGTTTAACTCTTACTTTAGATTCCTAATACGTTGATTTGGTAATTGATTGTGTTATCTAATAATGAATTGTATAATGAATTGGGTTAAGGTTGTAAATTGGTCGGGCTTGCCTAGCAGTGTGTTGGGCTCCATCACGATCGGGGTTGGGGTTGTGACAAGTTGGCATCAGAGCCTAGGTTACTTGGTCTCGTAAGTCATGAGCCGGTTCAGTAGAATCTTGTAGATTGGTATGGAGAAGTCTGTATTTATCCTCAAGAGGCTGAAGAACCTTTAGGAAAAGCTTTATATTCTTGAGATTCTTGTCATGCGACTTTGTTGGTCCGAGAACTAAATTCATGTTATTCTATTCTCTCGTAGATGGTAAGGACTCGCGCTACCGAACGAGGTGGATGACCACCAATGCTACCCACTGAGTCCACCAGAGGCCGCGGACACGGTCGTGGCCATGGTAGAGTCAGAGTAGCAAAGCAGCACCTGTTGATCCACCAGCTGCCCCAGCTCGTGATTAGGCTCCAGCAACACCAGTTCAGGCACCAGTTGTGCCCATCGTGATCCCGGGTCTTCAGGAGGCCTTGGCACAGATCTTATCAGTTTGCACTAGCTTGGCTCACGCATTTTCAGCCACTACTGCAGCAGCTACTTCACAGGTTGGGGGAGGCAATCAGACCCCCGTTGCTCGCACACCTGAACAGGTACTGCAGGGATTACAGACGCCAGAGGCACCTCCAGCTCACTCGGTTGCACCAATCTAAGACTTTGTAGTTCCAGCTATGCTAGACGATGAGTAGCATCGTCTCAGAGGTTTGGTAAGCTCCAGCCTCCGTCATTCAGTGGTGCTGAGGGCGAGGATGCAAGGGTTTCCTTGACAAGTGTCAGCGGATGCTCTGTACAACATGGATTCTTGAGTCGAGTGGTGTGGCATTTACCACCTTTCAGTTCTAGGGGGTTGTTTTTACTTGGTGGGAGGATTTTGAGAGGCGTAGTCTTGTTGGTTCAGCACCACTTACTTGGCAGTAGTTCTACGCTCTATTATTGGAGAAGTATGTACCGCAGTCCTGCAGAGAGGAGCTGCGAAGACAGTTCGAGTGGTTGACACAGGGGATATGACCGTGACCGAGTACGAGATGAGGTTTTCGTAGTTGGCCCGTCATGCTACTTGGATGATCCCGAAAGATCGTGAGAGGATCAGGAGATTTTTGGATGGCCTTAACTATCATCTCCACATTCTGATGACTAGAGAGAGAGAGTATTGGGTTCTACATTTGAGGATGTGGTTGATATCGCTCATGATATTGAGATGGTTTGCCGTAGGGAGAGAGAGGAGAGGGGTCCAAGAAGCCCCAAGGATCGGGCAGTTTTAGTGGTGCTCCGTCTAGGGGCCAGTTCCAGCCTAGGAGAGGTCGTTCTTCCAGGCATGCTCAGTCGGCCCATCTAGAGTTCAGAAGAGCATCTTCAGGCCGCGGTCATTAGGGGTTCCAGTAGGGCCAGACTTCATTTAGCGCCTTCCCAGCTTTGAGTTCATCTCATTCCCCATCAGCTCAGGGTTCTTTTATGCCGAGCGCATCTTCTAGTCACTCCGGTACGAGGGGTTCTTTTCAGTCCCCATATCCAGCACCGGGTAGTTGTTATGAGTGCAGAGAGTTTGGTAATTTGAGGAGGCAATGTCCTCGACTTCGTGGTGGTCAGTTTCAGTAGAGGGATCAGCCCACAACTTCTGCTCCAGCTACTCCATCACCTGCCAGCCAGCTAGGGGTGAGGGGTCAGGCAGCCAGGGGTCGCCCTAGAAAGGGAGGCTATTTAGGCGGTAGCCATGCTCGTTTTTATGCTCTGCCAGGCAGGTCAGATGCCATTGCTTCAGATGTTGTTATTACAGGTATTGTCTTAGTCTACCACAGAGATACCTCCGTATTATTTGATCCCGGTTCCACCTATTCTTATGTGTCCTCATATTTTTCTCGCCATTTGGGTACGACCCGAGAGCTTCTTACCTTGCATGCTCATGTGTCTACCCTGGTGGGCGACACTATTATTGTAGATCATGTGTGTCGGTCATGTATTGTTCCTGTTGTGGGTCTGAAGACCGAGTTGATCTATTGCTATTGAGCATGGTGGACTTTGATGTGATTTTGGACATGGATTGGTTATCTCCATGTTGTGTTATTCTAAACTGTCATGCTAAGACAATCACTTTGTCTATGCCGGGTGTGCCGCATATCGAGTGGCATGGTGTGACTGATTATGTTCCCAGTAAAGTTATTTCTTTCTTGAAGGCCCAACATATGGTTTGGAAGGGTTGCCTATCATATTAAGCCTTTGTGCGGGATGTTGGAGTTGAGACTCCTAGCATTGATTCTGTTCCAGTCGTAAGGGATTTTCCCGATGTATTTCCTACAGACCTATCGGGCATGTAACCGGAAAAGGATATTGATTTTGGTATTGATCTGGTGTCGGGCACTCAGCCCATTCCTATTCCTCCCTATAGTATGGCACCGGCATAGTTGAAAGAATTGAAGGAGCAGCTTCAGGAACTCCTAGATAGGGGTTTATTCGGCCTAGTGTGTCACCGCGGGGTGCACTGGTGTTGTTTGTAAAGAAGAAGGATGGCACAATGCATTGACTACAGGCAATTGAACAAAGTAACAGTGAGGAACAAGTATCCCTTGCATAGATGATTTATTTGACCAGCTCCAGGGAGCGAAGGTGTTCTCCAAGATTGATCTCCGTTCGGGCTATCACCAGTTTAAGATCAGGGACTAAATATTCCCAAGACTACTTTTAGGACTAGATATGGTCACTACGAATTTCATGTCATGTCTTTCGGGCTGACCAATGCCCCAGTAGCGTTCATGCATCTGGTGAATAGTGTATTTCGACCTTATCTGGATTCATTCGTTATTGAATTCATTGATGATATTCTGGTGTACTCGCATAGTCGGGAGGAGCACGTGGAGCATTTGTGAGTGATATTGCAAAGATTGGGGGAGGAGAGGCTTTATGCAAAGTTCTCGAAGTGTGAGTTTTGGCTCGGGTCAGTGGCTTTCTTGGGGCACGTGGTGTCTAGTGAGGGTATGACAGTCGACCCAAAGAAGATAGAGGCAGTTCATAGTTGGCCTAGACCGTCCTCAACCATAGAGATTCGTAGTTTCCTCAGCTTGGCAGGTTATTATCATCGGTTTGTTCGTGGGGTTCTCTTCTATCGCATTGACCTTGCCCGGGTTGACTTAGAAGGGAGTTTCCTTTGTGTGGTCGTACGAGTGTGAGGAGAGCTTTCAGAAGCTCAAGACAGCTCTGACCACAGCTCCAGTATTGGTTCTGCCATCACCTTCTGGTTCATATACCATTTATTATGATGCTTCAAGAATTGGGATTGGTTTTCTATTGACGTAGGAGGGTAGAGTTATTACTTATGCTTCTCGTCAGTAGAAGCCCCATAAGAAGAACTACCATGTTCATGATTTGGAGTTGGTTGCTATAGTTCATGCATTGAAGATTTGGAGGCACTACTTGTATAGCGTATCCTGTGAGGTATTCACCGATCACCGCAGTCTTCAGCATTTGTTCAAGCAAAAGGATCTTAACTTGAGGCAGCAAAGGTGGCTATTGTTGCATAAGGATTATCCTTATGATATCACTATTCTATATCATCTGGAAAAGGCAATGTAGTGGCCAATGCCTTGAGCCAAAAGGCAGTGAGTATGGGGAGCTTGGTGTACATTCCAGTTGGGGGGAGGCCACTTGTAGTTGATGTTTATACTTTGGCCAATCGGCTTATGAGATTAGACATTTCAGAGCCCAGCCGGGTGTTAACTTGTGTGGTTTCTCGGTCTCCCTTATATGATCGCATTAGAGAGCGTTAGTATGATGATCCGCATTTTCTTGTCCTTAAGGACAGAGTTCAGTATGTTGATGCCAGAGAGGTGACCATTGGTGATGATGGTGTGTTAAGGATGCAGGGCCGAATCTATGTGCCCAATGTGGATGGGCTTAGAGAGTTGATTCTGGAAGAGGCCCATAGCTCGCGGTATTCCATTCATCTAGGTGCCGGAAAGATGTATCAGGATCTTAGACATCATATTGGTGGCAAAGAATGAAGAAAGATATTGTGGGTTTTGTATCTTTGTGTCTCAATTTTCAGCAGGTGAAATATGAGCATCAGAGATGGGCGGCTTGCTTCAGTAGATGGATATTCCCAAGTGGAAGTGGGAGAGGATTACTATGGACTTCGTTGTTGGACTACCTCGGACTTTGAAGAAATTTGATGCTATTTGGGTGATTATTGATCGGCCGGCCAAGTCCACGCACTTCATTCCTGTGTGTACTACATATTCTTCATAGCGTCTGGCAGGGATTTATATCCAGAAGATTGTTCGGTTGCATGGTATTCTGGTTTCCATCATCTCAAATAGAGGTACTCAGTTTACTTCGCAGTTTTGGAGAGCCGTGCAGAGGGAGTAGGGTACTCAGGTGGAGTTGATCACAGCATTTCATCCTCGGACGGAAGGACAGTCCGAATGTACCATTCAGATATTGGAGGATATGTTGCATGCTTGTGTCATTGATTTGGAGGTTCGTGGGATGAGTTTTTTCCACTTGCAGAGTTTTCTTACAACAACATCAATCATTCCGGCATTCAGATGGCACCATATGAGGCCTTGTATGGGAGGCGGTGTAAATCTCCAGTTGGTTGGTTCGAGCCCGTCGAGGCTAGGCTATCGGGGACAGATTTAATTCAGGATGCCTTAGAGAAGGTGAAGGTGATTCAGGAGAGATTTCGTACAGCCCAGTCGCGTCAGAAGAGTTATGCGAATCAGAAGTTTCGAGATGTGTCCTACATGGTTGGTGAGAAGGTTTTGTTGAAGGCCTCGCCCATGAAGGGTGTTATGAGAAATGGAAAGAAAGGGAAGTTGAGCCAGAAATTCATTGGATCTTTTGAGGAACTTAGGAGGATTGGAGAGGTGGCTTATATGCTCGCCTTGCCACCTAGCTTGTCGAGTGTGCATCCGGTATTCCATGTTTCTATGCTCCGGAAGTATGTTGGGGACCTGTCTCATGTGTTAGACTTTAGTACGGTTCAGTTGGATGATGATTTGACCTATGATGTGGAGCCAGTAGCTATTTTGGGTCGTTAGGTTCAAAAGTTGAGATCAAAGGACATAACTTCAGTGAAGGTGCAGTGGAGAGGTCGGCCCGTGGAGGAGGCTACCTGGGAAACCGAGCGGGAAATGCGAAGCAGATATCCTCACCTATTTGAGGCTTCAGGTATGTTTCTTGAATCGCTCGAGGATGAGCGTTTATTTAAGTTTGGGAGGATGTGACGACCCGACCCGTCGTCTCGTGAGTTACCGCCCCATTTTCCTCATTTTCTTCTTCTTTATGCTTCATTATCCGTATGTTATGTGATAGAGTTGGTTTGGAGTGGTTTTGATAAGAAATAAGACACTTAGTCTCTTTTAAGAATGCTTAAGTTGGGAAAAGTCAACCGGATGTTGACTTATGAGTTAGAGGGATCATATGTAAATTCTGATGGTTGGGTTAGCTTTGGGAGATAATTTTTGACATAGGAGTGTGATCGGAAGTGGTTTTGGAGGTCCGGTGTAAAATTAGGCTTGAATTGACGAAGTTAGTATTTTGGCGATTTCCAGTTGATAGGTGAGATTTTGATTCAAGGGTCAGAATGAAATCCTGAGAGTTGTTGCAGCTTCTTTATGTGATTTGGGATGTGTGTGTAAAATTTCAAGTCGTTCGAAGGTGATTTGGTTGGGTTTTTTATCAGATGCGTGTTTCGAAAGTGTTAGAAGAACATAGGCTTGAATTCGATGTAATTTGATGGTTTTGGTATTGTTTGAGGTATTTTGATGATTGGAACAAGTTTGGATTAAGATGTGTTGGTGCTTTTGGTTGAGGTCCCAGGGGCCTCGGGGTGATTTCGGATGGCTAACGGGAAGTTTTGGACTTGTGTAAGTTGCAGATTTTGTTGTTGCTGGTGTTTTCGCACCTAATGTTTGGGGACCGCATGTGTGGTATCGCAGATGTGGGAATGTGGGTCAAAGAAGCGGAAAGGCAATAGAAGGCTTGGAATCATAGATGCGGAAAAAAGGTCGCACCTGCGGAGGCGCAGATGCGGCTATTGGAAGGCGGGACTTAAGTGATTTCCGCAGATGCGGGGCTTTGACCGCAGATGCGGTCATAACTGGACAGAAGATATATATGTGGTTCTTCTTCCCTATTTTTTAAGGGTTTATTCATTTTTAACTTCGGACTTAGAGTTTTTGGGCGATTTTGAAGAGAGATTTCAAGGAAACTTCGATAAGGTAAGGATTTCGGACTTGTAACACGATTCTATGGTGATATTTCATGAATTAGGGCTGAAACTTTAAGGAATTAATGGACAAAAAATGGAGGTTTAGGGCTTGAGTTAAGGAGCAAAAATATAGGATTTGAGGGGTCATTGGGACTCAGATTTCGGTGTTCTTTATATGTATAGACTCTTGGCAAGATAAGGAACCCTTTGATGTGAGAATTTCTGAGATTCGAGAAGTGGGACCGGGGCTCAGGTTTTGCTAATTTTTTTATATTTTTTGATCTTTTTTGCTTGGGTTTTTTTCCCTTAGCCTATTGTGACGTATTTGTTATGGTTTTGGTCAGATTCGACGCGTGAGGAGGTCGATTTGCGAGGCAAGGGCATAGCGAGCTACAATTTTGGCCAGCTTGAGGTGAGTAATGAATGTAAATGATGTCCTTAGGGTTTGAAACCCCGAATTTCCACATCGTAGTGCTATATTGAGGTGTGGCACGCGCTTGATGACAAGCGCAGGGTCGTTTTCTATTGGGGATTGTGACTTGGTATGTCCCGAGTGATGCTTTACCGTGTATTTGGCTGAAACTTATTCGTTATCATCATAATTTGGATTAGTTTTTGTATTTGGGCTTCATGCCAATTACTTGAACTCTTCGGGGAGTTTTATCACTATATCCTCACTGTATGGATTTACTACTTGAACTCAGTCGTACCGTTTTACAACTCAACCATCTTTACTCAGATTTTTGAAACTAAAGGATATATTAAATGAAATTTTGAGTTGAGAACCACTATTTTATTATTGCCTAAGGGCTGTGTGATTTCTGGATTGAGTATAGGATCGGGTTGTACGCCAGCGGTATTATATTGATATTAATATGAGGCCGAGGGCCTAGTTGATGCCACGAGATGACTTGATTTTGCGCTCGGGCCGTAAGGGGCCCCTCCCGAACTCTGCACACCTCCAACGAGCATCGTAGATGATAAATAAATGGATAGGACTACACGCTGCAGCGGGTACTATAGGGTACCGTTCTATGTGTTGCATTCTTTTATTTGGCTGTCGTTTATCTTCTTATCTGTTGTAGTATTACGTATTTCGATTTCATTGGTTTATCGCTTTCACATAACTTGTTTAAAACTGCTGATGTATAGGTTACATTGTGCTTTTTCTATGATTTCTTATTCTCGGCCATCATTTATGTTTATTACTCACTGGGTCGGAGTACTCACATTACTCCCTACACCTTGTGTGCAGATCCAGGTGCATCTGATGCTGAGTGAGCATTTTCTGTTGAGCAGCGGATATACGGGAGCATCGAGGTAGCTGCATAGCGTCTGCAACCCTGATTTCACCTTTCTATCCTTTTGTTTTATCTTGTGTTTCCCTAGATTGACATGTATTAGGTTGATAAACTTGTATTAGAGGAACAGACTTGTGACAACGGATCTTTATGGGCTATATTGTAGGATTATCATTTGAGATTCTGCATGTTTAACTCTTACTTCAAATTCCTAATGTGTTAATTTGGGAATTGATTGTGTTAGCTAATAATGAACTGTATAATGAATTGGATTAAGGTTGTAAATTGGTCGGGATTGCCTAGCAGTGTGTTGGGAACCATCACGATCGGGGTTGGGGTCGTGACACATATCCACTTATAGACTTGAAATTAGTTGATCTGGTGATCCATTTGAATCACAGATCCCTCAATGACCGCAAGATATTTACCGTAGTGCAAAGCAAAGTCCTGGGTGTGTACTAAATACCCCACAACTCGTTTCATGACCATCCAATGAGATTGACCTGGAATTGCTCGTATATCGACTCAATTTACTTATAACACAAGCTATATCTGGTCGTGTACAATTCATGATGTATATTAAGCAACCCCACACACAAGCATAATCCAATTGTGATATGTTTTGGCTTTTGTTCTTTGTTCTTTGTTCTTTATTCTTTGTTCTTTGCTAATGCAAGATTCACGTCAATTAGAGTCTTTGCAATCCCAAGTGCTTGAATTTTTCAAGTATTGTCTTAATATAATGAGATTGTAACAATGCCAGACCTTGAAAATTCTTATGGATCTTAATTCCTAGAATTAAATCAGCAACTCCCAAGTCTTTTATATCAAACTTGCCAGTTAGCATGCACTTAGTCGCATTGATGCTGGCAATGTTATTACTCATTATCAGTATATCATCCACATATAAGAAAATAATGACTATGTAATTTGGAATATTTTTAATGACACACATTTATCACATTCATTTAATTTAGAACTATTTGACAATATTGTTTGGTCAAATTTCGCATGCCATTATTTGGGTGCTTGTTTTAGTCTGTAAAGGGACTTAACAATTCTACATACCTTCTTTTCTTTACTTGGAACCACAAAACCTTCAGCTTCTTCTATGTAAATTTTTTCCTCCAACTCTCCATTTAAGAAGGTTGTCTTAAATCCATTTGATGAATTTCAAGACCATAAACTGCAGCTAACCCTACTAACGTTCGTATGGACGTAATTTTTGTAACTGGAGAATATATATCGAAATAGTCAAGACCTTCTCGTTGTCTATACCCTTTGACCATAAGTCTTTCCTTAAATTTGCCAATAATTCCATAATCTTTCATTTTCCTCTTAAAGATCCATTTAGAACCCAACGGTTTATTTCTAGGAGGAAGATTAACCAATTCTCATGTATGGTTGTTCATTATGGTTCGATTTCACTATTGACTTCCTCTTTCCAAAACAATGATTACGAAGAAGACATAGATTTTTTATTTGAGGCTCATTTTCCAATAAGAAAGTCATAAAATTTGGTCCAAATAAAGTAGACATTCTTTGATGTTTATTACGTCTTGGATCCTGCCGATTAAGTATACTTTCTTTTGTTTCTTCCCGAGGTCGTTTAGATCCTTCACCAATCAACTCACAATCCTTTTTATATGGATATATATATATATATATATATATATATATATTTCAAAGAAATTAGCATTATCTGATTCTATAACCGTATTATTATGAATGTCGGGGTTTTCTGATTTATGAACCAGAAATCGATATGCTTTACTATTAGTCCACTACAAAAAACCGGCCTAATTGCGGGGGTCATTTCTAAGTTTTTCGGTGGTTTAAAACCCTCGCAATATGTTATTATGGTAGTCGTTAAAACCCCCACAATAAGGGTCGTCGCAATCGATTTGTGGCAGTTTTTTGCTGACCGCCAGAACTAAGTAGCGGAGGTTACTTCCTGACGGTTGACCCCCCAGATCTAAAATTTAAATCTTTTTGAAATAATTTTCAGTTACGAATCGCGGAAATTTTAAACCTCCGAAATATTTTTTTATTAGCTTATATTTAAAGCTCATGTCAATCATAACCTCAATAATTTATTGAATTTTTTAATTCACATATTATTAACAAATTAGTAATTAAGGTGTAAATTATAATCAAAGCAAAGAAAATTATTTTAAACTTAAAAGATATAGATAACATATCATAAAATCATAAAACGTTATCATAAAATATCATTAGTCTTTAAAACTAAATTGTCAATATTAAGTAGCATCACTCAGAAACTATTTTAAAGACAAAAACATTCACTCCAACATTCTAACGTCTTATTCAACCACACAATTACATCGTCACAATTAATTATTTAAAAGCAATTGCAATGAAATCAACGGTTTTCACTAGAATTACTATCACCGCATAATCTTCTTGCATCCATTGGTGAAAGGGGTCCATTGTCTGCAATTACTTGAATGCATAAAAAGATCATGCCAGAATTAGAAATCGCAGTAACTCTAGGTTCTACTAAATGCTGTAAACAAATAAGTGTAACTATTCAAGCTTCCTTTGTATTTAAAACTCAAATTTATATCAACATTGCGGTCTTTTTTTATTGGACTGATATAAAAAGTGTTTGTACATCTTATTAGAAAGTGAGACTAATTCATGCTAGATTCAGAAAGAAAAATATAATAGAGAGAGAAAGGAGTTATACAAAGAAAATGTTAAAGCTAGTTAATGATTAAAGCTAGCTAAGTTGGTGTGAATGAGAAATGGAGGGAAGAAGACAATAGAAGGAAAATGAAGTTTCAAAGCAAAGTTCCTTTGAAAAGGAGCTTTGTACCACATTGGTGGTAGAAAGGAAAAGTTATGTGCTTATATTAGAAAGCACTTCTTCTAGCTCTTAAAGGGTTAAGAAGAGGGACTCCCCTCGCGCCGTAGTCGTCGCTCGGCTCGGCTTCGGCTTTGGATTTGGATTTGGTCAAATGATCTGATTGATTGATAATCTTTTTGGACCAAATTTATTTAAAATTCAATCTTCATTTTCTGAAATTATTTTTAATTCCCGCGGGAAAAATATTAATTTGTTAACTGTAAACTTCCCAACGTTCTTATTTTTCAGAAAAAGGCATGGCCTTTCCCGAACAGGCACCAAGCCTTTCCGAACAGTCACAATTCGAGGCTATATAAACTGAGGCAATGCCTCATTTTCGAGTACTGGAAAAAAAAAATTATTCGTGCATTAAAAATTCTGCATTCTTTTCTGCAAACTGAAACATATCGAGTCATAGTGTGATTTCGTTCCCGAATTTGAGTTCGTCGAAGTCGTAGGCGTTTGAGGTACCGCCACTCCTACGACAGGTATATCCGTTATATCCTGGGAGGAAATAATCCACAACCTCGGGTACAGTGAGGGGGTTAAATTCCTTAAGGACACACAGTGAATTCTGTGGTCTCGGATTTCTTCATTTCTGTGATTTTTTTTTTGTGTCTCTTCTTCTTACTGGTTTCCAGTTTCTCGTTGCTTTGAACACGGACAATCGATAACAAGCTTAAGGAATTTATATTATTATTTCCGTGTTCATCTGCTGTTGATTAAAACGTTACAGAACGATACAACAGTACAGAAAAAAAAATTCTTACATAAAACAGTGACTACATACAGTTTTTCCTAACATAAAATTGTGACTGTCCAGAAAATAAAAGAAACTTGTAATTTTGTTGTTTGCATGTAACGAAATTGTATGTTGTTTGGAGACTAAATCTTCGGATTTTCTACTCCGGTTGAGATTAAAGTTTTTAGAACTTTCTACTCATTTGGGTACTTGATTTGAAGATATAAAAACTTCATCCAGTATACTACATACAGTTTATTACATTCTATTTGAAGTTTGTTTTAATTCTGTTTGTGTAAATTTGATTCGGTTTGAAGAAATAAAATCTTCACCGATTATTAAAGTGTTCTGTTATTTCCTACGACAGAAATGGGAGACCAAACTCCAAATTTGAATGCTACTGCTACTGTTACTGCCACACCAGCCCCCGTGGTTGGTTCTACGAGCAATGCTGCGTCCTCCAGTCGTACTGCACCAGCACCGGCTCCGGCAGAGAAGCCCGGAAAATTCACCGGGATTGATTTCAAACGATGGCAACAAAAGATGTTCTTCTATCTAACTACTTTAAGCCTTCAAAAGTTTATTAAGGAGGATATTCCGGTTCCGCCGGAATCAACACCTGAAAATGAACGATTTGTTGTAATTGAGGCGTGGAAGCACTCAGATTTTTTGTGCAAGAATTACATTCTTAGCGGACTGGAGGATGATCTTTACAACGTCTATAGTAATGTGGGAACATCAAAAGAACTATGGGATGCGTTGGAAAAGAAATATAAAACAGAAGATGCTGGCTTAAAGAAGTTTATCGCTGCCAAGTTTTTGGACTACAAAATGGTAGATGGCAAGTCTGTTGTCACTCAAGTTCAAGAGTTGCAGGTTATCATCCATGATCTCCTCGCTGAAGGTATAAATTTAATTAATGCCTTTGTCAAAAGTATTCAGTGCCCCGTCACTTACATGTTGTTTGTTGTAGGTTTGGTGATTAGTGGGGCGTTTCAAGTTGCGGCAGTGATAGAGAAGTTGCCTCCTTCATGGAAGGACTTCAAAAATTACTTGAAACATAAGCGAAAGGAGATGACATTGGAAGATCTCATCGTCCGGTTGAGAATCGAGGAAGATAACAAGGCAGCGGAGAAAAAGGCAAATGGGAGATCAACCATAGGGGGAGCACATATAGTTGAAACTGCCCCAACTAATATGAAAAAGAGGAAAAAGGCATCGGGACCAAGGAACTATCCCAACAAGAAGAAATTCAAGGGAAACTGCCATAATTGTGGAAAAATCGGACACAAAGCTGCAGACTGTCGTGCTCCGAAAAAGGAAAAGAAGTAGGGTCAGGCTAATATGGTTGAAACAAACGAGGAGGTTGATGACTTGTGCGCTATGTTGTCCGAGTGCAACCTAGTGGGAAGTCCGAAAGAGTGGTGGATTGACTCTAGCGCCACTCGCCACATTTGTGCTGTTAGAGAAGCCTTTGCTTCATATGCTCCCGCCGGGCCCGACGAAACAATATATATGGGAAATTCTGCAACGGCCAAGATTGAAGGTTATGGAAAGATACTGCTGAAGATGACCTCTGGCAAGGTGGTGACTCTCAACAACGTCTGTCATGTTCCTGAAATTAGGAAAAATCTTGTATCTACCGGACTTCTAGTGAAGAACGGTTTTAAATGTGTTTATGTTTCTGACAAGGTTGTAATAAGTAAGAACGAAATGTACATAGGAAAAGGCTACCTCACAGAGGGCCTTTTCAAACTGAATGTAATGGTTGTTGCTAATAATAATAAAGTTTCTGCTTCGTCTTACTTGCTTGAGTCAAATGATTTATGGCATTCACGTTTAGGACATGTCAATTATAGAACCTTGCGAAAAATGATTAGTTTGGAAGTATTGCCTAAGTTTGAATGCAATCAATCAAAATGTCAAATCTGTGTTGAATCTAAGTATGCTAAACATCCTTATAAGTCAGTTGAAAGGAATTCAAGTCCTTTAGACTTAATCCATACAGATATTTGTGACATGAAGTCAATTCCATCTCGCGGTGGAAAGAAGTATTTCATAACTTTTATTGACGATAGTACGCGGTATTGCTACGTTTATTTACTTAATAGTAAAGATGAAGCAATTGAAGCGTTCAGGCAATACAAAACTGAAGTTGAGACTCAACTTAACAAAAAGATTAAAATGATAAGGAGTGATAGGGGCGGTGAATATGAATCTCCTTTTGAACAAATATGTTTGGAATATGGCATTATTCATCAAACAACTGCTCCTTACTCGCCACAATCAAACGGAATTGCGGAAAGAAAAAATAGAACACTGAAAGAAATGATGAATGCCCTGTTAATAAGTTCTGGTTTACCTCAGAACTTGTGGGGGGAAGCCATTCTAACAGCTAGCCGAATACTCAATCGAGTGCCCCATAGCAAAACAAAATCTATTCCATACGAAAAGTGGAAAGGAAGGAAGCCCAATTTGGAATACTTCAAAGTGTGGGGGTGTTTGGCCAAGGTGCAAGTTCCTAAACCCAAAAGGGTAAAAATAGGACCTAAAACCGTTGATTGTGTTTTCATAGGATATGCCACAAATAGTAAGGCATATAGATTTCTGGTTCACAAATCAGAAAATCCCGACATTCAGGTGAATACGGTAATTGAATCAGATAATGCTGACTTCTTTGAAACCATATATCCGTATAAAAAGGAATGTGCGTCGTCTAGCAAAGAATCTAAACAACCTCGGGAAGAAATAAAGGAAAACATTCCTGATGAGGAAAATCCAAGACGTAGCAAACGTCAAAGGACGACTACTTCCTTTGGACCAGAATTTTTAACATTTTTGTTGGAAAATGAGCCTCGAACGTTCAACGAAGCTACGTCTTCATCGGAAGCTCAATTTTGGAAAGAGGCAATCAATAGTGAGATAGAATCCATATTGAACAACCATACTTGGGAATTGGTTGATCTTCCTCCAGGGAATAAACCTTTAGGTTCCAAATGGATTTTCAAGCGGAAAATGAAAGCTGATGGCACTATTGAAAAATATAAGGCAAGACTAGTTGTTAAAGGGTTTAGACAACGAGAAGGTCTTGATTACTTTGATACATACTCGCCGGTAATGAGGATTACATCTATTCGGGTGTTAGTAGCATTAGCCGCCGTGTACGGTCTTGAAATCCATCAAATGGATGTGAAAACAGCCTTCTTAAATGGAGAGTTGGAGGAAGAAATTTACATGGAACAACCCGAAGGGTTTGTAGTTCCAGGGAAAGAGAAGAAGGTATGTAGACTTGTTAAGTCTCTTTATGGACTAAAACAAGCACCAAAACAGTGGCATGCAAAATTTGACCATACGATGCTGTCAAATGGATTCAAGATAAATGAATGTGATAAATGTGTCTACATTAAGAACACTCCGAACCACGTCGTCATTGTTTGCTTGTACGTGGATGATATGTTAATAATGAGTAACAACATTGCTAACATAAATGCTACTAAGCGCATGCTTGCTAGTAAGTTTGATATGAAAGACTTAGGAGTTGCCGATTTAATTCTGGGAATTAAAATCCATAAGACTCCTCAAGGTCTAGCATTGTCTCAATCTCATTATATTGAAAAAGTACTTGAAAAGTTCAAGTATTTGGACTTTAAAGTTGCAAAGACGCCAATTGATATGAACCTTGCTCTTGCAAAGAATAAAGGTGAAAGTCATTCTCAATTGGATTATGCCAGAGTGTTGGGAAGTTTGATGTATATTATGAACTGTACGCGACCTGATATTGCGTGTGCTATAAGTAAACTAAGTCGCTACACGAGTAATCCCGACCAAAATCATTGGCTGGCAATGAAACGAGTTTTGGGGTATTTGAAACATACTCAAAACTTTGTTTTGCATTATAACAGGTATCCTGCAGTTATTGAAGGATACAGTGATGCAAATTGGATCACCGGTTCAACTGAAACTAAATCCACAAGTGGATACGTTTTTACTATAGGTGGAGGAGCAGTGTCTTGGAAGTCATCCAAACAGACATGTATCGCCCGCTCTACAATGGAATCTGAGTTCATAGCTCTAGACAAAGCCGGTGAAGAAGCTGAATGGCTCCGGAATTTCTTAGAAGATATTCCATTTTGGCCCAAACCGTTGGCTCCTATATGCATACATTGCGATAGCCAAGCGGCAATAGGAAGAGCCGGGAATGTTATGTACAACGGAAAGTCTCATCACATACGACGAAGACATAATACCATTAGACAACTACTCTCTAGTGGAATTATCACAATTGACTATGTTAAGTCAAGAGATAATGTGTCGGATCTACTAACTAAAGGCCTAACTAGAGAAGTGGTTGAAAGATCATCGAGGGGAATGGGACTATGGCCGAGGACAAGTCATCGTGGCGGTAACTCTACCTAGAAGACATGAGATCCCAAGATCTAGGTTCAAAGAGATCAAACAAAGTCATTGATGACGGTTCAACATTGTCACAATAACTTTTTGGTCATCGTGGCGGTAACTCTACCTAGAAGACATGAGATCCCAAGATCTAGGTTCAAAGAGATCAAACAAAGTCATTGATGACGGTTCAACATTGTCACAATAACTTTTTGGTCCATTCTCGTGATGAGACAATGTTCAGTACCAGGATAAAGCATTAAGGCTTTTTAATGGTTTCTAAGTTTGATACGGGGTATATCAAATAGTGTATCTACGGGATGACACATTTAGGAATCACCTATGTAAGTGTGAAGTGTAAGCCGCTTCAAGGAGAACTCTGTAAGGCCAGCTCTCTACGCACTTATGAACCAGGAAGTGTTCATGGCTGAAACGAACAAAACAATGAGAACCAAAAACGGTTAAAGGGTTAATTGTGTGACATGTGGTTGTCTAGGTATACACCAAAGCTCGACGGTTCAAAGATATCAAATCTACCGATTGACCGAGTATATCCGACATATGCTCACTACGGAAAGTTCAAAGAGAAATCTACTTATCCAGATGCAATTAATCCTTGCTTACGAATCACACAGTTTTTTTTGTCATGCATGTTTTTCATCATATAGCCATTCCTCATTCATGTGGGGGATTGTTAAAGCTAGTTAATGATTAAAGCTAGCTAAGTTGGTGTGAATGAGAAATGGAGGGAAGAAGACAATAGAAGGAAAATGAAGTTTCAAAGCAAAGTTCCTTTGAAAAGGAGCTTTGTACCACATTGGTGGTAGAAAGGAAAAGTTATGTGCTTATATTAGAAAGCACTTCTTCTAGCTCTTAAAGGGTTAAGAAGAGGGACTCCCCTCGCGCCGTAGTCGTCGCTCGGCTCGGCTTCGGCTTTGGATTTGGATTTGGTCAAATGATCTGATTGATTGATAATCTTTTTGGACCAAATTTATTTAAAATTCAATCTTCATTTTCTGAAATTATTTTTAATTCCCGCGGGAAAAATATTAATTTGTTAACTGTAAACTTCCCAACGTTCTTATTTTTCAGAAAAAGGCATGGCCTTTCCCGAACAGGCACCAAGCCTTTCCGAACAGTCACAATTCGAGGCTATATAAACTGAGGCAATGCCTCATTTTCGAGTACTGGAAAAAAAAAATTATTCGTGCATTAAAAATTCTGCATTCTTTTCTGCAAACTGAAACATATCGAGTCATAGTGTGATTTCGTTCCCGAATTTGAGTTCGTCGAAGTCGTAGGCGTTTGAGGTACCGCCACTCCTACGACAGGTATATCCGTTATATCCTGGGAGGAAATAATCCACAACCTCGGGTACAGTGAGGGGGTTAAATTCCTTAAGGACACACAGTGAATTCTGTGGTCTCGGATTTCTTCATTTCTGTGATTTTTTTTTTTTTTTGTGTCTCTTCTTCTTACTGGTTTCCAGTTTCTCGTTGCTTTGAACACGGACAATCGATAACAGAAAACAAATACAACATACAAGAATAGTACTAATCTAAGCCACTTTATCTTTGCAAATAGACAAATTAAAGTTAAAAAATTTAAGAACTTTGCATACCGTTGCAGGACAAGCTGTCGAAGGAGAAGCAAAGAACCCCGCAAATTGTTTTTGTATAGTCCCTTCTTTCATTATCATATATATCTTGAAAGCATTAATTATTTGATTGTGAGCATTCATTATTTGATTATGGTTATGTTGACATTGAGACGAACATGGACCTTCAGTACTTGAAGAACTTGTACCACCAAAACAAGGTCTTACTTGTTTAAAATCTCTACTAGGAACAGGGTCTAATCCCAAATATTTTACTCTTTTAGAGTGCCCTTTTCCTAGCACCTTACCAACGGCGTCATTTGACAAAATTTGAGACTCATCTATAATGCTTTGGCACAAAGCTAACTCAATTTTTCCTTACACATACAAAACTCATTATCACAACTAAAACAACAAGAATGCACTTGTCTAATGTCATATCTTAATCCACATAATCATATATACCTTGACACGCCCATATGTTTCTAATCTAGGCTTAGTTGTCCAACCTATGTTAGAAGATTTTCTAATATTTTCATCCCTTTTTTTAAATTTGCTCCAATTAGATAGTTAAAATCACTTTCAGATGATATTCACTTCCAAAAAACTAATGAGTAAATGTATGCTACCCATATGACATTTAGATTCGAGGAAATTATGCATAGGTAGCAAGCAGAAGAAGTAGGCAGGACAGGATAAGGATGTCAATCATTTAAAATCATATAGCAACAATGAGATGAGGCACTCTTGAGCAACTCAAGACAATAGCCAATTTTAACTGCAACATATATCAAATAGAACTTAAATGCTGACAAAAACAAGGACCAAAGTATTAAATTTTAGGTAAAAATATATGTAATACCATGAAAAATATACATATCTTAATCCACATAACCATATAAACCTTGATACGCCCACATATTTCCAATCTAGGCCAACTCCACATACAAGATTTTCTAAAATTTTCAAAATGAAACAATTAAATAAAAATAGCATCAGCCATCACATTTAAGAGTAACATATATATGAGGTGATATTTGAAATTCATGTCAAATATCATGGAATAGAAGATCTATTTCTTGACAAAGTGTGTGAAATTAACAAATAGTTCTTTGCTCTTCCAACTGAACTGAGGCTTAAATATACCAAAACAGGTTGTGGCATTGAAGGCTTAAATAGTCCTCTTGATTTATTTCTTAAGAATTCACAAAAACTTACATACATCTCTTTTGCTTCTTCATTAACATATACTCCATCTTCATTCTTATGCGTAGCAATATATATTTGTGCTCGTCCGAGCATTTGTCAGCCATCTATAAATAAAAAATCAAATCATAATTAGTTACTACTTAGAAATAATTACATAGTAAGTTAATTTCCTCACCATTTCAGCCCTTCCTGTAGGTTGGCTTTGGAACCACCTATGTGTGGAATCGTCTGTTTTTTTCTATTTTTAGCATTCGTTTTACGCATTTTCTTAAAAATATACTTAAAACTCAATTAGAAGAACAAACAATAATATAATTATAAAGACTAGTAGAAGCAGTTACATAAGTACCTTTGTTGAATCTTTATATTGGTAATCAACAAAAGAAATCCATTGATCCGGCGGAATTCCATCTGGCACATGATCAATAATCTCATCTCTACTTTTAAGTGGGTCTTCATATGCACTCCACAAGTTAAGTCTGTTTGCAGCCCATTTCTCTCCAATAAATTTATAAACATGTTGTGCAACTGATTCGGTTGTCTTAAAGAAGAACTTGGTCTTCAGGAATAAATGTCTATTAATGCAAGTATAAAGTTGAAAGACAAAATAGAGATATAGTTGTCTTTCTCCAAACAAAAAACATCGATATAGTCCTAAGGATGTAGAGCTTATTCCTTTATAATTTGATTGAAGTATGAGATAGGTAAGCTCGGTCATTTCTCACAATGGATAGGAAATAAAGCGCAGTCACATGCTAAAATTCCACAAAGCCTGAAAGAAGGCCGCGTGCATCTCCAAATAGTTCATCCAGGTAATCAAAATCAACCACAATACTGTTAAATTTAGCACTTTGTTAACTTTCACATTGAGTTTCTTGATATTTTCGGTTGAATCTGTATAACAAAAGAGATCAGCTGAATCCATGAGAGGGACGAACAAACTAAAACAAGAAACTTCTAATGCTTTAGACTTGTTTTTCTTTTTGGACAAAAGGATACAAGAATCAAAGCAGGGCTCGATCAGACAACATGTTGCTATTTTATAGCTAACTCCAAAAAATCCATGATGACACTGATCTAGATTAACTACACACAAAATCTCCTAAAACTAGCTAAATGACTAAATGCTCTTTCAAGATAATCCATTTCATTAGTTATTTACACCATGTCAATAATGTTCAAATCTCCCATTACTCCTTTGGTCCTAGTAAATAATGAACTTCTATTGAAGCATAAAAATTCAGTAGTACTATGATGCAGTCAATTTGCTTTCTTAGAGATGGTAGATTGGAATGGATACTAAATTAGTTGAGCAAAGGCTTAGTCATAAACCTTGCATCACCAAAAATGCAGCTTATTCTTCTTCTAAGTAAAGACCAAGAACAACAAATAACATTACTAATTGAAGAAAACCAAAGTAGAGTATGAAAAGATAGAACATGCCTTTCTTGAAAAATGCCTCCCTCCCCCACCAATATTTCTTTGAGATTGGAATTCAAAGGAAACTCAAGTGTAAAGGTAGAAAATGCCACCAAATTCACTATATAGTTGTTGAATTTTTCAAAGAAAAGATGAGCATGCAGGGAAAACCTGCTAAGTACTGTAATTGCGGCACAAAACCAACTTTCACGTAAGGTCTGAAGGGACTTAGAATGGACTACTAAATATGTACTAATAGTCAAAAGTATTTACCTATTGCTTCTATAGTCCAATGGCTCCCAGAACGCTTTCTAGATGAGGCCTGAACTGTTGGACCTTGCTGTGATGAGTCCTAATCTGTTAGAGTCGAGTGAACTGAGCGAGATGGCTGCGATGCGGCCTGATCCATTGGAGCTGGATGGGATGTTGAGTGAACTGATTGAGACGGATGTGATGCCGGCTAAAATGTTAGAGCCGCATGCGATGTGGGTTGAGATGATAGGGCCAGATGTGCTGTGGCCAAAATTGACGTGGTCGGATGTGTTGGCGTTGATTGAAGAAAATAAGGTGTTGATTCAGTACCTTGTGAAGTAGATACTGACTTATCTGAATTTTGCTTTTTCAGCAAACGCTTGAACCTTGGCATGTCTGCAATTCAATAAAGAGTACTCACATAAGAAGGCTACCTCAATATTAGCAAATACAACAATACCATGAAGGATTGCATAGTCTATAAGGATCAAACTGCATACCACAATACCAAGTTAACAAAATATAGCTCATGAAAATAGTAGTAACTGAGAAATATAAAAAATGAGAATCCAATATGGTTAAAAAGTAGACATTCAAAGAAATGTTTGAACATGTTAGATCCACGTTATAATAGCTTATCAAATACGTACTGAATTCAACGTAGAACCCGAGCAACAAACAATCATAAAACTTTTATAAAGAATAAATATCACTTTCTTAGCCAAAAGAGAGTAGGTTTTGAAAAAAAACACTAATCAAAATATCCTAATCAAGCAAAAAAAGATTGTCCATCTGTTGCAATTGCAATTTGGATATTTTAGTATATCTATTCAGTCATATGCTCCTCTATTCAATTTGGATATTCTCGTAATCAACATCAAAAGAATGTCCAAATTTTTGTTGTCGGTATGGCTCGTTCTCCTAAATTTCTTCTTCATCAACCTCTCACATATCAAACAAATCTCTTGGCTTTAGATGTACAGCCAAACTCCATCCTTTATTAGTTTCATCATCAACGTAGTAGACCATATTTGCTTGTGATGCTTCAATATATGGATCATCATCCTCACGATCACCGGTGTGGATCAATTTAGAGAAGTTGACACAATTAAACTTCCAAACACCTATTTTGAACCCTCTGTTTCGAGTAGTGTCAGCCCACTGGCATTTAAAGAGAACAACCTTGAACCGGACATAATAATTAAGCTCAATAATATCTTCCAACTTCCCATAATATGGTAGGTCTTCTTGTTTTGTATATCTATCTGCACTAGATGAAACACACGAAATGTCAGGCATAAGAAAAACTCCACTATATTAAGTTTTTAACCCTTGTTCTCTAGATAAAGTCCGAAATTTGAATCCATTAATGTTATAATCACTGAATCTTCTTGCATCTTGTGCTGGACCTTGTGCTAAGAACTTGATATCATCAAAGATAGTGTCTGCTATATTTGAATTCATAATCTAAACAAACAACATATTTCTGTTAGAAATTACAAATTGATACAAGAAAGCTTAAGAAACCAATTAGGAAACATTTTAAATATCATTCACTCACTCTCTTAGTAAACCAATCAGGGAACTCTTTACTAACCCTCCTCTCTACCTCTGTTGGTAAAAGTCTTCGACCTCTACTTCTTCTTATGCGATGTCTAAATTCACTACAAATGTGTTATATGCATCAATTTTAATCTACATACTCTAAATGTTTCTTATAAATCAAATAAAATCAAATTTCTTACTCAATAAATGGTTTTACTGCTGCACAATTAACACATATCGATGAGCTTGAGTTTTCTCCAAAAGAGTCAATTGTTCAGCTGTGGAGCCTCTAACGGGTTTACCTTGTTGAGGAAATATAGATGACACTTCCGAATCCTCATTATGATTTGGTCCATCGTTTACATCGTCGCATATCCTATGAAAACACAATCAACGATCTTCAGTCCTATTTTTACCCTTTTGGGTTTAGGAACTTGCACTTTTACTAAACACCCCCACACTTTAAAATAACTCAAGTTAGGCTTCCTTCTTTTTCATTTTTCATATGGAATGGATTGTGTTTTACTATGGGGTACTTGATTTAGTATACGGCTAGACGTAAGAATAGCTTCCCCCCACAAGTTCAGTCGCAAACCAGAACTTATTAATAATGCATTCATCATCTCCCTTAATGAATGATTCTTCTTTCTGCAATCCAATTGGATTGGGGCTTGAAGGGGCCGTTGTTTGATGAATAATTCCATATTCTAAACACATTTGTTCAAAAGGAGATTTATATTCACCACCCCTATAACTTCTTATCATTTTTCCTTTCTTGTTAAGTTGTATTTCAACTTCATTTTTGTATTGCTTGAATGCGTCTATTGCTTCATCTTTACTATTAAGTAAGTAAATATAGCAATATCGAATATTATCGTCAATAAAAGTTATGAAATACTTCTTTCCTCTACGAGATGGTATTGACTTCATGTCATAAATATCTATGTGAATTAAGTCCAAAAGGATTTGAATTCCTTTCAACTGACTTATAAGGATGTTTGACATACTTAGATTCTACACATACTTGACATTGTGATTTGTCATATTCAAACTTAGGCAACACTTCTAAATTAATCATTTTCTAAAAGGTTTTATAATTTACATGACCCAAACGTATATGCCATAATTCATTTGACTCAAGTAAGTAAGGCGAAACTGAAATTTTATTATTGTTTTCAACAAACATTACATTCACCTTGAAAAGGTCCTCGGTGAGGTAACCTTTTTCTACAAACATCTCGTTTGTACTTATTACAACCTTATCGAATACCAATACACATTTAAAACTATTCTTAACAAGAAGTTCAGCAGAGACTAAATTCTTCCTAATCTCGGGAACACGAAGGACGTCGTTCAAAGTTACCACTTTGCCTGAAGTCCTTCTGAGAAATATTTTCCCATATCCTTCAATATTTGCCTTTCCAGCATTTCCCATAGAAAGCGTCTCATCGAGTCCAACAGGAGAATAAGTAGCAAAAGCTTCTCTAACAGCACAAACATGGCGAGTAGATATAGAATTAGTCCACCACTCTTTAGTATTTCCCACCAAGTTGCATTCGGAAAGCATGGTACACAAGTCATCAACATCATCATGTTTTTCAACCATGTTTGCTTGACCCTTCTTCTTGTCTTTCTTTGAAGCACGACACTCCGTAGATTTGTGTCCGGCTTTTTTACAGTTGTAGCAATTTCTACTGAACCGCTTCTTGCTTGGGTTGTATGTCGGTCCTGAAGCCTTCTTCCCCTTTTTGTTCTCTTCCTCAATATTTGCTCCCATGATTGTTGAGTTTCCACGACCTATTTTATCAGCAACTTTACTGTCTTCTTCGATTCTCAACCGAACAATGAGATCTTCAAGGGACATCTCCTTGCATTTGTATTTCAAATAATTTTTGAAGTCCTTCTATAAAGAGGCAATTTCTCAATCATTGCTGCTACTTGGAATGCTTCATTGATGACAAGACCTTTAATGAAAATTTTGTTAGTAAACATAACAAAATTAACACTACCAACACTAGTTTTTTTCTACTTATAACTTCAGCAAGGAGATCTGGAATAATCACTTGCAATTCCTAGACTTGGATAATAACAGACTTGCGATCTACCATTTAGTAGTCCAAAAACTTTATAGCAAAGAACTTCTTTAACCCAACATCTTTAGTTTTGTATTTCTTTTCAAGCACAATCCATAGTTCTTTCGACGTTTTCACTCTACTATAGACGTTATACAAAGCATCCTCCAGCCCGCTTAGAATATAAATCCTGCAAAAAAAATTTGAATGATTCCAGGCCATAATCACGATAAAGTGGTCAGTCTTTGGGGTTTCATCGGACAGCACATGAACATCTTCCTTGATGAATTTTTTGAGACTTAGAGCAGTCAAGTAGAAGAATATATTTTGCTTCAAGCGCTTGAAATCAATCCCGGAGAATTTTCGGGATTCTCCGCCGGTGTTGTTCGGCTCGTCGAGGCATTGGCAGACACCATTGGAACAGCTTGGTTCATATTATCATTAGTCATTTCTATAAAATAATGGTGCAAACGTTAAAATCACGTAGATTTTAATCTCAAATATAGTACACAACCACAAAGGTTTTACTCTCCAGAAACAGTAAATACAAATACAGAAAATACTTTAAATTGCTTAAGCTTGTTAGTGAACTGTATTTGTAAAATGATTCTGAAAAATATGAATGAACATAAATAAAAATGAAAAACAGAAACAAAAATTTAATTCGAGCCCACTAAATTCACCAGTATTTTCTTAAGCAATTTAATCCCCTCCTAGTACCCAAGGTTGTGGATTATTTTCTTCTAGGATAGAACGAACTACACACGGGTGTAGTGGTACTTCAAACCCCAATATTTCAGCGAACACAAAGTACAACAACAAATCACACTTGTTGTTGCTTTGTTTGATGTTAAAAGTATGCAGAAAGAGGAGGAGAAACTCAAAAAATCCTATGGAAATTCTGAGCAGAATAGTCTTGTATTTATTACCAAAGTTGGGCTAAAATCTGAAGAGGTGCAACTCTTCAGAATGGTTGTTTATATAAACTGGTCACAGCATAAATGTCATAACATAAATGGTTATTTATTCAATAACAAAGAGGGAAAATTAAAGAGGGTAGTTTAATTTTCAGTTATACAACTGAAAAATAGATTGGATTTAATATTAATATTTATTCTAATATTAATATTTTATTATTAAAATAAATATTTAATAATATTTCTGTTAATATTTTACTATTAATAAATAAATTTGGTCCAAAAAATTAATCAATCGATCGATCATTTGACCAAATCCGAATCTGAATTCCAATTCGAATCCAAATCCGAAGCCGAAGCCGAGCGACGATGATGATGACGATGACGCAAGGCTTGCCTTCTTATCAACTTTTAAAGAGTTAAAAGAAGAGCAATTGCTTATATACCCATAAAAACCTCTTCCTCTTTCAATATGCGACAATGTCCCTTTGCCAGGGGGAGAAACTTAAATTTTCACATAAACATTTTATTTCTCTCCGTTTTTCGTTCACCCTATTTTAATCATATCATATACTTAAAATCCCAGCAATCCAACACGTGAATGGGGAATGACTATATCACAGAAATATGCATGAAAAAGTGTGATTCGGAAGCAAGGATTAATTGCATCCGGATAAGCAGGTTTCCCATTTAACTTTCCATAGTAAACTTATGCCGTATGCTCGGTCTAGATTTGATATCTTTAAACCGTCGAACTTTGGCGTATACCTAGATAACCATAAGTCACACAACCAACCCTTAACCGTCTTTGGTTCTCATTATTGTGTTCCTTTCGGCCATGAACTCCGCCTGGTTTCATAAGTGCATAGAGAACTGGCCTTACAAAGTTCTCCTTGAAGCGGCTAACACTTCACACTTATATAGGTGATTCCTAAACGTGTCATCCCATAGATACACTATTTGATATATCGCGTATCATATTTAGAAATTATTAAAAAGTCTTAATGCTTTATCCTTTGTACTGAACAATATCTCATCAAGAGAATGGACCAAACGTTTAGTTGACAATATTGAATTGTTATGAATGAGTTTGTTTGATCTTTTTGAACCTAGATCTCAGGATCTCAAGACTTCTAGGTAGAATTACCGCCACTATAACTTGTTCTCGGCCACAGTCCCATTTCCCTTTGTGATTTCTCAACTACCTCTCTAGTCAGGCCTTTTGTAAGTAGATCCGACATATTATCATTTGACTTTATATAATCAATCGTGATAATTCCTCTAGAGAGTAATTGTCTAGAGGTTTTATGTCTTCGTCATAGACAAGATTTACCATTATATATAACGCTCCTAGCCCTTCCAATTATCGCTTGACTATTGCAATGTATCCATATTGGTGCCAACGGTTTGGGCCAAAATGGAATATCTTCCAAGCGAGCGAGTGAGCGATGACGATGCGAGGCTTGCCTTCTTCTCAGCTCTTTAAGAGCTAGAAGAAGAGCAATTGTTTATATACCCATAAAAACCTCTTCCTCTTCCAATATGGGACAATGTCCCTTTCCTAAAGGGGAAAACTAAAATTTTCACTTAAAAGTTTCATTTCCTCCATTTCTCATACACCCTATTTTAAGCATATCATATACTTAAAATCCCAACAGATGGTTGTTACACTTTGTATTGTATAGTATTGTTATCCTAAAACAATATTTTTTTTAATTGTTTATTTAAAATTGATTGTCTCGTATTATTAAATTCATTGTTCCGGAACAAGCAAAAGCCCCATTTTATGAAACAACTGATTTGGTGTGGTGGGATCGTTTCCTACTTTATTTTTCAATCATCCCCTTACTTATTACTCTATAATTCTATTTTATTATTTAATTTTTATTTTATTTTAACTATAAATCTTCAACCCGGTGACCTACTTTGTCTTTTTCTATCTTTTCTAGAGTTGTTTTGCCCCGTTTTTTTATCCAATTCTCTATTCAATTCTTTGTCTATTTCCAATGTTTTATTTTTTTTCTTTTGTTGCTAATATTAGTTAACGTTTGTTTTCAGATTTTTGCGCTTGTTTCCAAGCACGTAATTAATCATAAATTAGTAGAAAGAGGTTGTCTTAAATTATTTTTATGTGTAATTTTTGATAAATATTATTTTAAAAATTGGGGGTATATTAGTGAATTTATCAGTTACAACACAATACGATATAGTCAAACCAAACAACAAAATATTATTTAATAACATCAACGATACAATCTATTCAAACATTGTAGCCATAAAACGATATAATATAATACAACACAATATAATACCTTATAAAATAATGGGTAACAACGATCCAAACATAGTGTAATTTAACGAATCTCAATATAACTAATGATATAACTTATTTTCAGTATAATTAATCCCAATATAACTTATTTTCAAACCAAACTGTTCATGTTTGACATGATCATTTTTGAATAATTCTAACTTTAGCCACTAATGAAATGGAGAACAACTTTTTATTATACTTGAAGAGTAAATTTGAAACTGACATTAAAATCCTATTTTTATTCGGCCTTACGAAAATTTAGAAATCCGACGTTTTGACAGATTAAAAGATCCTGAATGGAATGATTTTGAATATCGCCTCTGTATAGGGCTTACACGGCGATTGGAGCTCAGAGGATTAGAGCACGTGGCTACGAACCACGGTGTCGGGGGTTCGAATCCCTCCTCGCCCACAACCGGCCCAAAAGGGAAGTACCTTTCCCTTTGGGGATAGGAAAATCATGATCGGGATAGCGAACCAAAAGCTATGGAACTTAGGTGTGGGTCTTTTGTCGAAATGAAATGGCTTTTCTTTTTCTTTCCAGTCAACCCTCGTAAATACGTGATTGCAAATTACCCTAATGGATGACCATTTGAAAACAACTAAAGTAGTGTCAAACACTAATGACAAAAGGCAAAGAAAATCAGAACAATAAGGACTAAAATCAACGTCAAGGACAAACTTTAAGGAGTACTTCCATAATTTACCCACTACACTTGAAAATATTGAAACAAAAATAGATTTTCTTCGGTATTATATTAAATTAACAGGTTCGAACCGGCTAGGAACAAGTATGGTAAGATGATTGAGATATTTTCACGGAGTTCAAGTCAATGGATAATTTTCTTGATAATTAAATTTGAATTAAACGAGTTAGTGTGTTAATTATATTTAATAAATGATATATGTTTTTATTATTTTTAACGAAAAAGGTTCAAAAACCTCCAGAACTTTACGAAAAGGCCCACAAATAATCATGATAAGAACTTTGGCTCATAATCAACCTAGTCGTTAAATTTTTGGCTCGAATATCCACTGTGGATAAGTCATTTACTTATAAAGCGAGATGTATATTTTTATTTAGGAAAAAGGGTCAGAACTGCCCCTAACGTATTGACTCCAGGTTAAAAATATCTTCCGTTAACCTATTTTGAAGAAAATGTCCCTACCGTTAAAAATGTGACATATTTGTGCCCCTAAAACTAACAACTGACTGTACTTATATTTAAAATGGTAGGGGCATTTTTTTCAAAATAGGTTAACGGTAAGGGCATTTTTAAACTGGTGTCAATACATTAGGGGCACAAATATGCCACATTTTTAACGGTAGGAATATTTTCTTCAAAATAGGTTAACGGAGGACATTTTTAACCTGGATTCAATACGTTAGGGCAGTTCTGATCATTTTTCGTTTTATTTAAAAAAAATACCACTCCTTTTAATTCATACCCAACCAGATTTAAATAACTCAGACTAGTTACTCAACCCCACAAACTTAACCTGGCTAAAATCTTCACCTTCTGTTGGAGCCGGCAAGTTAAGATCTATAAACTCATTTGGGAATTGAACATAACCCGATTCCATTAAACTATCGCTTACTTTTGATGAAGAAGAAGCAGCGATTGATAAACTCACAAGATGCGATGATATTTTATGTCCACCCAGTGCTTGACCCGACCCGTATATTTTTCCACAAAACGGACATTCATGCACTTTCTGATCCAGATTCTTCAATCTCAATTGTCTCGAATTTTCTTTTGACTTGATCCCCTCGTTTTTGTCTTCAATGTAAGAGTTGTCCTTCTTGTGAATTGTTTCTGACTGCCTAAAGTTTGAGATGACTTTAACACTTTGTTACAAATCTCACATTGGTACTTCCCTTGTTTTTGATTTCTAAATTTTGACTATAATATGCACTCAACTCGACAAAGTGAAGTGCTCCAGTTTACTGCAGATTTTGCAGTTTAGTTGCTGATTTTTGGCGTAGTTTGGTGCTGGTTCTGGTGTGCAGTGTGGTGCTCATTTGTGCAGTTCAATTGCTGATTTTTGCTACAGTTTGGTTGTTGATTTCTGCAATTTGATGCTGGTTTTTCTAGTTTTATGCTCTTTATTTCTGCAATTTTCTTTGCATTTTTCTGCAGTTTCATTGATGTAGTGACTTTTTTAACATGAAAATGACACTATATTTTTTGGCTCGTTGTAACACTTCTATTACATAATTAAGTACAAAGGACTATTATCCTTGTAATTAAGTAGAAAGGATAATTATCCGTGCTTGCCTTTCAACTAATAATCTAAAGTGAACCACAAAATACTACTACATATTGAGAAAGACAACTGCAATATTTATTATTCAGCTGAATATCTGTAATTTACATCACGATCGGAGGCCCTTATCTCGGACAGACTTTAGCCATGATTTGCATCTGCCAAAGCTTCAAATTCAATATCCAGTTCCGGTGTAGAGAATTCTAGCATCATGGCATAGCTACATTAATTCAAAGGGGAAAAGGGTTGGACCGCGAGAAAGAGATGTTATGGGCCGCTTTAAACGTTACAAGAAATAGGGTGGTAGCTCTATCTCTAACTCCACCGGTTCCCGTTCTCCGTCGCCGCTTTCGCCGCCACCCACTGGTCAGATAAGATAACGGTGAGAGAGAAACAATTTGGGCGAAAATAAGAGACGAGGAGAGAAATAAAATGCAAAGCGCTAAATTATTTTATGTTTTAACGTTAAGGCAAGCTGTTAAAATAAGTAAAAATTGCATGGGTGCCTTATTTGGTCGCCCCTATTTAATCTATATTCATTTTTTAAAAAATCTTTAACTTGTACTCATTTTTTAACTAATTTTAGTTCCGTTTCTCTTCTTCTTCTCCTCCTTTATTTCCTTTTTCTTCTTCTACAACGATGACTTCAACACTGCTCTCTTTAATTAATAAAGCTAAAGCAAATACACTGTGGATATTACTCTCGTTGGCATGGAGGATGACTTCAACGACATAAGATATTAAGTCTTGTACTGGCCAAGCAAATCCATACAACATAGCCACCAGTTTCTGAACAGAGTCAGATTGATAAACAATTTGATGATATAAATAACTTGATGCCTAGAAATTTATGAAGAATTTTGTCAATGTTCTACTGTATGATTCTTCTCGTGACCATTGGATGGCACAAACAAAACTGTGAAGTAACTTGGGTTGGAAACAGATGGCTCATCCTTGAAAAACTTTTGTACTCCTAAACGCAAGTGAAGACCTTTTATGAAAAAAGAACTGACATACATATATACATGCTTTCGCATAGTTATGGAAGTTATAAAGAGAAAAACTTCAGCTTTAGAGCTGAAGTTCTAAGTTACAACACAAAAACTTTAAATTTAGAGCTGAAGTTTTCAGTTACAACACAAAAGCTTTAGTTCTAGAGCTGAAATTTCTCAGTTACAACACAAAAACTTTAGTTCTAGAGTTGAAGTTTCCCAATTACAACACGAAAACTTCAGCTCTATAGTTTAACTTCCGGCCCGGCTACTAGACTGCTGAAGTTTTCCGTAATTGCCTTTCCTACTTCAGCCCTGTGTTGAAGTTATGCGAAAAGTGGGTATGCTTGCAATTTTTTTTACAAAACGGGCATAAGTTAAAATATGACACAAAAAACGAATATAAATACAAATGCCCTTTAAAATAGACTGACGGTGCTTGGTTAAAAGTAGACAGAGACTAAAATTGATAAGTTTTTGAATACAAAGGACTAAAAAGGTAAGTACATATTTAAGGGACTATTATAAACCTACTGTCAAAGATAGGGGACGATGTATGTCATTTCCTCGTTATTTGTAGATCTTTTCGTAAATTTTAGGGTTTTTTTACCTTTTCCGTGAAAAACAAAAAGATAAATGTTGTTATGAAATAATATAAAAGACAAGAACAATAATGCAAGAACAAGAGCAAATAGAGAGAAGAGTAGAGAGAGTTCTTCTTATTGATACTTAGAGAATGTTAGGAGTAATTTACAATGGTAGAGGGCACCTCTATTTATAGGGAGGAGGATGATTTAGCTACCAAGAATAGAACTCTAGAATCTCTCTAATTAAAGACATTCACCTTAAATAGAAGTGTATTTATAACACTCCCCCTTGAATGTCTATTCAATGATGTGCCTCGTTAAAACCTTAAAACAAAACCCAATGGGAAAAATTAAAGTAAGGAAAAAGAGTACACATGTTTGAATATGCGCCTATTGGTTGCCTCGTTAAAAACCTTGCAAGGAAAACCCGGTGGGACAAAACCTTGTAAGGGAAAAAGAGTGCAACGCGCCTTAACTCCCCCTGATAAGAACATCAATTTATGTCCTTAAGTCTTCGCATCCCGATCTTGTGAACTAGCTTCTTGAAGGTTGACTTTGGTAGAGATTTTGTGAACAAATCAGCCATATTGTCGCTTGAACGAATCTGTTGAACATTGATATCACCATTCTTTTGAAGATCATGTGTGAAGAATAACTTTGGTGAAATATGCTTCGTTCTATCTCCTTTTCTGAATCCTCCCTTCAATTGAGCTATACATGCTGCATTGTCTTCATACAAAGTTGTGGGTAGTTTATCACACTTCAAACCACATTTGTCTTGGATATGATGTATTATAGACCTCAACCACACACACTCCCGACTTGCTTCATGAATAGCAATTATCTCGGCATGATTAGATGAAGTAGCCACAATTGATTGCTTAGTCGATCGCCAAGATATGGCGGTGTCTCCACAGGTAAACACATAACCCGTTTGAGATCGAGCCTTGTGTGGGTCGGACAAATATCCAGCATCAGCATAACCAACAAGATCCGGGCTGCAATTCTTGCCATAAAATAAGCCCATATCGGTAGTTCCCTTTAGGTACCGCAATATGTGTTTGATCCCATTCCAATGTCTCCTCGTAGGAGCCGAGCTAAATCTTGCTAAGACATTAACTGAAAAGGATATGTCAGGTCTTGTAGTATTTGCAAGATACATCAGTGCGCCAATTGCGCTAAGATATGGTACTTCAGGACCAAGTAGCTCTTCATTCCTTTCTTGTGGTCGGAATGGATCTTTGTTCACATCAAGTGATCGAACAACCATCGGTGTACTTAAAGGATGTGCTTCATCCATGTAAAACCGTTTCAGTACCTTTTCTGTATAGGTAGATTGATGAACAAAAATTCCGTTTGCCAAATATTCAATTTGCAAACCAAGACATAGTTTAGTCTTTCCGAGATCTTTCATCTCGAATTCATCCTTTAGATAATCAATTGCCTTTTGGAGTTCTTTAGGGGTTCCAATAAGGTTTATGTCATCAACATATACGGTAAGTACAACAAATTCCGACGTTGTTTTCTTTATAAAAACACACGGGCAAATGGCGTCATTTATATAGCCTTCTTTTAACAAGTACCCACTAAGACGATTATACCATATTCGTCCAGATTGCTTTAGACCATACAAGGATCTTTGCAATTTAATTGAGAACATTTCCCGAGATTTTGAATTGTGCGCGTTTGGCACCTTGAATCCATCGTGAATTTTCATGTATATCTCATTATCAAGTGAGCCATAAAGATAGGCAGTAACTACATCCATTAAGTGCATGTCAAGCTTTTCATGGACAACAAAACTTATGAGATAACGAAAGGTTATCGCATCCATTACAGGCGAATATGTCTCTTCATAATCGACACCAGGCCTTTGAGAAAAACCTTGTGCAACAAGGCGTGCCTTATATCTTTGTACCTCGTTTTTCTCATTTCTTTTACGTACAAAGACCCATTTATAGCCGACAGGCTTAACACCATTAGGTGTTTCAACTATAGGGCCAAAAACTTCACGTTTTGCCAGCGAATTCAATTCTGATTGAATTGCTTCTTGCCACTTTGGCCAATCCTGTCTTTTTCGACATTCTTCAACAGATTGAGGTTCGAGATCCTCACATTCTTGCATAATGCTAGATGCTACATTATAAGCAAAGGCATTATCCACCACAATATCCACTCGATTAATATTTGCCTCAATATTAATTGGATTTAGGGATAGTTCCGTATTTTCCAGAGTCTCGGGCTCAATGGATTCTTCATGTATCTCAGAATTTGTTAAATCATGAGATTCTTTCGTGGTGTCATTTTGATCGTTTTTTTTCCTCTTTCTAGGATTTCGATCTTTGGAACCTAATGGTCTGCCACGCTTCAGGCGTGCATTTGACTCATTGGATATGACACTAGATGATTGTCCAACAGGGACATCAATACGGATTGGAACATTTTCCGCGGGAATGTGGGATTTCGTTATCCTCTTCAAGTCCGTAAATGCGTCAGGCATTTGATTTGCTATTCTTTGCAAATGGATAATCTTTTGTACCTCTCTTTCACAAAGAGGTATGTGGATCAAGATGAGATAATGATGCATTTTTCCACAAAATTTCCCGTTTGGTTTCACCAACTTCTCCCCCTAATTTTGGGAAAAGTGTCTCATCAAATCGACAGTCTGCAAATCGTGCAGTAAACAAGTCGCCTGTCAATGTTTCGAGGTAGCGAATGATGGAGGGCGATTCAAACCCAACATATATTCCTAACCTTCTTTGCGGACCCATTTTGGTGCGGGATGGCGGTGCTATAGGCACATATACTGCGCATCCAAAAATTCTTAAATGGGATATATTGGGTTCATGACCCAAAACCAATTGCAACGGGGAATACTTGTGGTAATTCGTCGGTCTGAGACGAATTAGCATTGCTGCATGTAAGATGACGTGACCCCATACCGAAGTGGGCAGCCTCGTTCTCATAAGTAATGGCCTTGCAATCAACTGCAGGCGTTTAATTAACGATTCTGCAAGACCGTTTTGAGTGTGAACATGAGCTACAGAATGTTCAACTTTTATCCCGATTGATAAGCAATAATCATTAAATGCTTGGGATGTAAACTCAGCAGCATTATCCAGTCTAATGGACTTGATTGGATTATCTGGAAATTGTGCTCGTAGTCGAATTATTTGTGCCATTAATTTCGCAAACGCAAGGTTGCGTGATGACAACAGGCACACATGAGACCATCTACAGGATGCGTCTATCAAGACCATGAAATACCTAAACGACCCACTAGGTGGGTGAATAAGTCCACAAATGTCCCCTTGTATACGTTCCAGAAACGTGGGTGACTCAGTCCCAACCTTTGTTGGTGATGGCCTGATAATCAACTTGCCTTGATAACACGAAGTGCAAGGATATTCATTATTCGAAAGAATTTTGAAATTCTTTAACGGATGCCCATATGAGCTTTCTATAATCCGTCTCATCATGACCGATCCTGGGTGTCCCAATCGATCATGCCAAAGTACAAAGGTATTGGAATTAGTAACCCTTTAGTTTACTGTTGAATGTGCCTCAATTGCACTAATTCTTGTCCAATACAGGCCACAAGATAAAGACGGGAATTTCTCAATAACCCTCTTTTGGCCGGAGACATTCTTTGTGATGACGAGATATTCAAGATTATCTTCATCCATTGTCTCAATATGATAGCCATTCCGGCGTACATCTTTAAAACTCAACAAGTTTCTCTTAGGCTTGGAGGAGAACATTGCATTCTCTATGATTAACGTCGTGCCTTTGGGCAGAGTTACAATTGCTCTTCCGGAGCCTTCAATCAATTTACTACTTCCAGAGATTGTAGTAACGTTTGCCTTACACATATTTAGTTGAGAGAAATATTTCCTTTCTTTGAGTATTGTATGTGTAGTACATGAATCAACTAGGCAAATACTTTTACAGTTGGACTTTGATCCAAGTTCACTTTGTGAGATATCCATATTTGCTTTCCCATAGTTTGACATACAAAAGAGATACACGAACATAAGAATAAACAAGTTCAATTCGTTTGTGTCACATAATATTTTCAAAATCTGCTGCTAACAGTTGACTAACAAAATCAGATATGTTATCCATAATTGATTACTTTGCAGTTTGAAAATTTCAGTTTAAACATTTTCTTCAAACAATCGATTGTTAAACACAAACAATCGATTGTTTAACATTGACAATCTATTGTTAAACACACACAATCGATTATTTGCTATTTTGAAAAACTTCAGATCACACTGTCTTAAGACAATCGATTGTTATGCATAGACAATCGATTGTTGGCTATTTTGAAAAATTCCAGAGCACACTGTTTTAAGACAATCGATTGTTAAGTATAGACAATCGATTGTTGGCTATTTTAAAAAATTCCAGAACACACTGTTTTAAGACAATCGATTGTTATGCATAGACAATCGATTGTGGATGATTTTTGAAAAATTCCAGATTACACTATCTTAACGACAATCGATTGTTAGACAAAGACAATCGATTGTGGATGATTTTTGAAAAATTCCAGATTACACTGTCTCAACGACAATCGATTGTTAGACAAAAACAATCGATTGTTGATCAATTATTTTTCAGCTTTAATGCGAAAATAGTAGATAATCGACTAGTTTTTCAGGCTAGTCGATTACCCCTACTGGAAAATAAAAATTTTATTGATATTTGAGCATATTGAAGATATTCTAAAGAACTACTGCTAACATTGCATCATGAACTAACTAATACGAGCTAATACTAATGACTATTAGTTTATTCACTAACTAATACAAATAAGTAGAATAAAATCAAATAACTCCATCTTCTTTCATCACGGACCCATCGCCGATTAGGTGGTCTATTTTCCCCTCGGGTTGCTCAAAGAAGTCTGCCACATCCAGGTGGGTGATGTCCGAGTTGTCGTCATAGACAAAATTTGTTTCAGGGCCTTTTCTCTTTCGAGATGCTTGATAAAGGTCAACCAAGTGTCTTGGTATACGGCAAGTCTTTGACCAGTGCCCTTTCCCACCGCAACGATAACATATAGTTTCTGAACCATTTGCCTTAGGATCTTCATGACCCCGTTTCTGCTTTCGGCGGTTATCTCTCCTTGGGGGTTGACGGACTTCATTGGAATTTCTTCCTTGTCTACGTCCCTGGCTATGACCCCGTTTACGACCATGATCATGGTCCTTTTCATGTTTGGCATAATGAGAGTGCACCTTATCTGCTTCAGGCAGTGGTGTAGACCCAGTGGGTCGATTTTCATGATTTCTCATGAGCAGGTCATTATTTCGCTCAGCCACTAGTAGAAGAGAAATCAGTTCAGAGTACTTTGTAAAGCCTTTCTCTCTGTACTGTTGTTGCAGTACTATATTGGAGGCATGAAACGTTGTAAACGTTTTCTCAAGCATATCATAATCGGAGATATTATCCCCGCATAGCTTCAATTTAGAAGTAATTCTGAACATTGCAGAATTATATTCAGAAACGGACTTAAAGTCCTGGAGCCTCAGATGAGCCCAATCATATCGTGCTTGTGGCGGAGTGACCAACTTCAGGTTGTCATATCTCTCCTTTAAGCCGTTCCACAAGATGAGTGGATCCTTGACGGTGAGATATTCAATCTTCAAACCTTCATCAAGGTGATGGCGCAAGAAAATCGAGGCCTTCGCACATTCTTGGGTGGATGCTTTTTCTCTATCTTTGATGGTGTCTCCGAGACCCATAGCATCTAAGTGGATTTCAGCATCCAACACCCATGTCATATAGTTCTTGCCCGAAATTTCAAGGGCAACGAACTTTCTTTTTGTAATATCAGACATAATCGAAAATTAAATTAGGAAGAGGGAAATACCTTAGATTTTTCGAGAATGGTTCTTGAGACGGTAGAGTCTCGTGCTGATAACGTGTTATGAAATAATATAAAAGACAAGAACAATAATGCAAGAACAAGAGCAAATAGAGAGAAGAGTAGAGAGAGTTTTCTTATTGATACTTAGAGAATGTTAGGAGTGATTTACAATGGTAGAGGGCACCTCTATTTATAGGGAGGAGGATAGTGAGGAGGATGATTTAGCTACCAAGAATAGAACTCTAGAATCTCTCTAATTAAAGACATTCACCTTAAATACAAGTGTATTTATAACAAATATCATGATTTTGGCAAACACGGGATGTTTGTTTAACAATGAAATAATCAGGCAAAGCAAAAGTCAAGAGCTTTGACACAAAGAAGGAGCTTCTATTACTCGCCCGTACACGCTTCCTGTTTTCTGTAGGCGTTGTTTGTTTACCGAAACATTCAATCAATATCTATATGGATTTGCCTGTTGATTTGTAAGAGAATGACGTTTTATCTTACTCTTCATATTTTACAAGCTATTTACTTTCCTCAACCAACTTTTCCCTTTTCCTTTCCCTTCCGCTATCTTCCATTCACAGGTATCTCTCTTTCTTTTCTTGAACTCAAAACTCACACACACACACACACATACACTAGAAAACCGTTGTGTTTCCTTTGTCATTTTCCTCAATTTGGTTCTTCATTTTGGATCTTTTTCTTGGTTGTTTTGTAGTTTTTTTATTTGGGTATTTTTAATTTTGTGTATATATGCTGACAGTTATCTGATTCGATCCATACAAGCTTTTAAAGGTTCTATTTTTTCTTCATGGATGTTGTTTAATAGGAATTTTTTTTCTCTTTTTTGTGTGTTGAGAAGTTGTTTGACATAATATGAATGAATACTATGGAAATTCAAGAGCAAGCTCAAGTTCTACAACATCTAGTTTGAATAGTAGTTCACACGGTACTGAGGATGATCATACCATTGCAAGAATTTTAGCTGAAGAAGAAGAAAATGCTCTCAAGTATGGTAGCAACAAGCTTGGGAGGAGACTTTCTCATTTGGATTCAATCCCGGTATGATTTTATTTAATTGTCGTACTATAAGGCTTTTGTTTGTTATTTATTACTTAGTTGATAGTCTCTTTAAGTGGAGATCTTGTGGAAGAAAGAAAGTAACCTTACCCCTTTATCTAGGAAGGAATCTGGTATTAGTCTTTTTTTTTTAAATTTGATGGAACTCACTATCTTGGCATGAGGAGGTTTATGTAGAGATTTGCTTGTAACTTGTAGTATCTGCTATGATAAATTAACTTAGGTATTCTATACTATCTCTCTCTATCCTTTTAGCTGGCTAGAAGAGAGCTTGTTCTCTTCAACAGGCATACGGCGGCCAGAATGGTACTGATATTTTCCGTCTATGTTTAGCTAACTTGAGCTTGGTTTATCCCCACATCATTCCAACAGTTCACCATAAGATGATCCTTAAAGGTTAATCCAGAAGTGATTTGCTTGTCCATTGATTGTACATATCACTTTACTCTGAAGGCTATTGAATTAGCTAAACCATGTACTTGGCGATTGCCCATGGATGTCCCTTGGGCCTATTTTTCCCTGAATACAAGAGCAGGAAGAGCTTTTGTTCCATCAATACAAGTTATTCCAGCAACATCCCTTGCTGTAACGGAACCAGGACCATCAACTCCAACTGCCCTTATAGATAGGCAAAAACCACCTCCTTGACACATTAAGCTACCAAAGCTTTTCTTAATGCCAAGTAGTAGAAAAACTCCTTTTCCGAGCTGCTTTATCGAGTTAACGAGGTAACAAGATGAACTTGGGCAATTACAGGCTGGTGCAGCCTAGGCTGTAGGCTTGCTTAGCGTAAACTCGGGCCGGTAGTAACTAATATAGATAGAAGAAAATCCTGAGCTTGACTAAGGATAAGAATCTACTCTATCTACTGATGCGGGAAAGGTTGTTGAGAAGCGGACATATGATCGATTGTCCTCCTTTCTAACTGATCCGTTGCCCGTCACATCGCCCTATCCATAGAGGATGAAGGTGAATGCTCAAGAAGTTTAGAAATCCGGGGAAATTTTGACTTTTTTATGAACAATTATCTACTTTACATTTTTTGGGGGAACTCTTTTAAATTAAATGAGTATAATGTGCACACATGTATGTATGTATCCAAAGGTTGCATCTTTATGTATTGCTTTGTGAGTTTTAACCCATGTTGTACTATCTCTACAATCTACTTACACTCTTACTGTTCTTGCAGCACACTCCACGGGTAATTGGGGAGATACCTGACCCAAATGATGCCACACTAGACCACGGGAGGCTCTCAAGCAGGTTATCCATCGCTGTAATGAGCATGCTATTGTTGTTTAGCTTGAGGTCATTGGTTGACTTATTTTGTGAATCCAGTTTATGGAACTTGATTGACATGATTTTTACTTCAGATGTACCGATTAATTATAGTTTTTCAATTCTTTGTCCAAATTATTATTGTTTGTGCTCATACATTATCTTTTTTCCATTTACAAATGTGTATTTTTTTTCTCCATTAGCGTCTTTCTTCATAGCTTAAGCCATGCTTTAATTGCACTTAGCACTTAAACGGCGATAATTTCTTGGTGCTTTTCTATGTGTTTCGTCTTTGACAACTCTGATCCTATGTTTAACTTTGATTCAGGTTAGCGACATATGGTCTTGCTGAAATGCAAATTGAAGGAGATGGGAATTGCCAGGTTGGTCTCTTTTGACTAGTCAACAAGCTCTCGCCACACTTGAGATCCACTTACTACTTATTCATTCACAGGTGGTTTAAACCTGCTTTATGACTGTCTACCTGGCTTATTGTAGTTTCGGGCCCTTTCGGATCAGTTGTATCATAATCCAGAGTATCATAAGCATGTAAGGAAGGAGGTTGTTAAACAGGTCTGTTTGCATTTTTTCAATATTTGTTTCTCATCTCTTGCCTTTGGTTGTGAAACAGGATGTGTGAAAAGTTAAGATTACATTATGATTATGTTTGAGGATTGTGCTCATCTTAGATTACTATATTCTGCAGCTTATATTCTTTTTAAGTTTTGGTAAAACTAAAGTAACTTGTGCATTATAATACAACAACAACAACAACAACCCAGTATAATCCCACTTAGTGGGGTTTGGGGAGGATAGTGTGTACGCAGACCTTACCCCTACCCTGGGGTAGAGAGGCTGTTTCCAAATAGACCCCCGGCATCCTTCCCTCCAAGAACTTCCCACCTTGCTCTTGGGGAGACTCGAACTCATAACCTCTCGGTTGGAAGTGGGGGTTGCTTACCATCAGAGCAACCCCTCTTGTGCATAATAATAGAATACTAAAAAATAAAACATCCCGGTGTTTGCTTGAGACTCATCAGCTCAACTGGTTAACCTAATTTCTGGATCTATTAAACATCAACACTATCCTATACTTGCTTGAGTTTGACACCTATGTCTAGTTTGTGTCGTACACGTTTCTTATCCTAGTTGGCAATCCATTTCAGCTAAAGCACTTTAGAAAGTTATATGAAGGTTATGTGCCCATGAGATACAAAAGCTACCTGAGGAAAATGAAGAGGTAAGCTGTCTGGTCAATTTTCAGTGCTTCTTATAGCAGGAAATCTCAATACCATACCAACATATTCTAGCTCTAACCAGGTTGGGGGAGTGGGGAGATCATGTCACTCTACAAGCTGCTGCTGATAGAGTAAGTTGAAAGTTTCTCTTTTATCCTTAACTAGCTTTTGAGGCATATATACAGTAGACATACTAACAAGTGTACTGTATATATGCGTACGCATATTGTATTGTGCCCCCTTATGGTAGTTACTGGTCGATATTATTGCATGTTAATTTATGGTTTTATGTTTAGATAATTATTTATGCGATTTCTGCTGGAGTCACTAAGGCCCTTTTGTTTTTCTTTTTCCTTTTCTTTTTCTTTCTCTTTTTCGTCGAGGGTCGATTGGAAACAGTCTCTCTGCCCTTTCGAGTAGGGGTAAGACATATGTACGTATTACCCTCCCCAGACTATACTGGGCAGTTGTTGTTGTTGTTGTTGTTAGTATGTAAGACAGTATTTGAACACTACGAACAAGAAAAAGTCAACAAATTATACTGTCAATAAAGGTGTATTGCCTGGATAGTGGAACTGATGCATTACAAATTTAAGCTTTTTAAATGAGACAAACAACGAAACAACTTTGTTAATAGTATCTATCATTGCATAATACATACAGTGGAATAGTTTCCTGTGAAAAAGTTGAAAAATTTTAGGAAGTGAATTTTTGAGTTGGTGTTGGTATATAATATGGCAACAGAGTTATGAGTATTAAGCAATTCAGCTCGGCTTCCTGGTTTCACCATGGCTGAGCTGTTAACCTTTAACCATTTGGCTTTTATGAAAATTCTTTTTCCTTAAGAGAAAACCCCTCAATCTATTAAAATGGTTCCTGATATTAGAGAAGAAATGAGAAAAAGTTAAATTTGCCCTCTCACATCTTGTCAACCTACATTTACGCTTAGAAGGCATACAAATGTCTAAGACATCAATTATGAAGGCGGATTCAGGATTTAATTTTGGTGGGTTCAGCTTTTAGGTTCTTACCATTAAATTTGCTACACTTTAGAAATTATGGGTTCAAATTTGAATATATAAGTTCAATATAGCATCAGACATGAAAGAAACTTAAAAGCAGGACATCTACTGCCTAAAGAATTTCCGCTATATGACCTTTCCCCAAATTGGGGTTGGATGGATGAACCTGTGTGACAAAAAAGTGCCAACGTTACTAAAAGGTAAGTTCTATAGAGCAATGGTTAGGCCTGTCTTGTTGTACGAGACTGAGTGTTGGCCGATTAAGAAATCACACATCAAGAAGATGAAAGTAGCAGAGATGAAAATGTTGAGGTGGATGCTATACTAAGATGGATAGGATTATGAATGAAGATATTCGGGAGAAGGTGGGCGTGGCTCCTATAGAGGACAAGATGCGGGAAGCAAGACTCAGATGGTTCGGGCACATTCGGAGGAGGAGCACTAATGCACCAGTGAGGAGGTGTGAGCGGGTGGCTGTGGTGGGCACAGGGAGAGGTAGAGGGCGGCCTAAGAAGTATTGGGGAGAGGTGATCAGGCAGGACATGACGCTACTTAGGATTACTGAGGACATTGCCCTTGACAGGGTATTGTGGAAGTCGAGGATTAAGGTTGTAGGTTAGGAGGAAGTTGCGAATATTTCTACGGCATACCCGAGTAGGGCTAGACAGTTAAGATTTAGTTTTAGGATGCTAGTGGTTATCTACTGATGCATGGCTTTATCTACTGGTTATTATTGTACTTTCCATCTATTTCGTATTTCCTATATTGTTGTTATTTTATTATCATTCTATCGATGATACTAATATATCGTTTCTTCAATCCTTCTTGACCCGAGGGTCTCCTGTAAACATCCTCTCTGTCCTCAGGGCAGGGGTAAGGTCTGCTTACACATTACCCTCCCCAGACCCCATAAATGGGATTACACTTGGTTATTGTTGTTATTGTTATTGTTGACCTTTCTCTTGTTCTTTTACCTTTGTGGAACTGCTTTAGATGTTTGTGTTGTTAATTAGCCTTTCGCCCTTATGTCCTCTGCAGTTTTTTTTGCTTTGCCGTATTGGGTGACTGATGGTGCTTGTGTTTGCTTGTATTTTGCTTGCAGTTTGGGGTAAAAATATGCTTGGTTACGTCTTTCCGAGACAATGACTACATTGATATCCTTCCCAAGGACATACAACCTTCTAGGGGTACATAAATCTTCTGTTATTTTTACCTAATGATCATGGCACAATCAATACTTATGATTATTAATTCTTTAACTTCCTGCCTGAGTTTTTAAATTGAAATGTATCATGTGATGCTGATGAACATTTCTGGTCGATATGTTTGTTCTCTTGAAGGTATAAAACTTTTGACTTCTTATTCTTGATTTTCAGAATTGTGGCTGAGTTTCTGGAGTGAAGTTCACTACAATTCGTTATACGAAATTGGAGGTAAGTGTGTTATAATTTTCACTGTTGCTCTGTAGTTCAGAATTTTGGGTCATTGCTATTCTTGAATACTGAAAGTATTTCCTTTACTTTGAACATAATGTGCCACAGAGGTTCCAGCTAGAGTGCGCAGAAAGAAGCATTGGCTTTTTTTCTAAGGCATTCACCACCAAAAATACTGCATACTGTATATTAATACTTCCTGAAGAAACGCTTTCTCCGGTCGCTACAGAGCATGGCAAATCCTATGTATAATATTTATTGCTCGGTTTGTAAAAAGAAAAAAAAATGATTCAATTTTACCTGATTTCGGGATATATTAAGTATTCTTTTGGATCTTATGTTAAATTTAAATTGTTTCACGTTCACATTATGTTAAAAATCTTTGATATGCCCGTAGAAAATGTCGAGAACTTCAAAAGAATTCCAAATTATTGAATATTTTAAAGAAACTGGTTTAAATAGAGCAAGTTAGATAGTGTGAAATCTCTTCACTACATATTTTCGTGAAAATAGCACGGGCTGTCCAGTTTTCAAGTTGGTACTCCAAGAATAGTCAGCATTTGTAAAGCTATCGAAAATAGTTATTATTTTAGCTTAAACATGGAAAATTTCAGCATAATATGGTGTATTATAGAGTTCTTCCGTATAAATTTTTAGCATATTATATTTGGAATTTCAGTATATTATGCTGTAATTTTATATGTAAAAATTTTGAACCAGCATATTATGCTAAAAAAAATTTGAATTTTTAAGAGTGTTTTTGCTCGGATTTTATTTTTACATGAAAAAATTACTAAAGAAATTTTGAATAGTTTTGAAATTACAGATATTTTTTAATTAACGGTTGTAAGTCTAACAATTTCTGATTTATCTTATAGCCACTAGCTATATACCCTCGCACTTCCTATTATATGTATTGTTATAATTTTTAAAAGTTAAACGTCATTCTCCATTTCAACATTATTGAAGCATATTTTTATTCCACTCAAGTTGGATCAAATTTTTGAATTTTTTGTAAAGCGTATTCTTATTCCACTTATAGATTGTTGTTATTACTGCAAGTAGTAGTGATATAATTAGTATTAAAGCACTATTTCTTCTCAACAGTAAGTACCTTTCGATCATGTATACAATAATCTATCTCAATAATTTTGTAAATACTTTTATAGAATATCTAATATTTAGTAAAATTGAATATATAACATCTAAGCTAAAGTTGGGGAGATAAGAGGAGTGCTTTACTCATATTTCCTAATGTTTTAATCACTAGAGACGCCTCTTCTAGTAGTCTCAAGATCACTAAAATGAATAATTTGTCCCTAAAGAATAACAAGTCGATTATTAGTATGAAAACAAGTTCAAATAGCATATAAAACAAAGCTTCCTGGAATTGCTTACGAAGTATCTGTTTTCCCTTTAAGCATTTTTATATTCGAAGATATTACTCAGACTAATTTGAATTCAGAGAGTTTTCACTAAGGGGTTGTTTGGTATGCGGGATAAGGTAGGATAAGCTATGAGATTAAATTTATACCATATTTGGTTATAACAACAACAAACCCAGTAGTTTCCCACAAGTAGAGTCTAGGGAAGGTAAGATGTATGCAACCTTACCCCTACCCCTGGAAGGGCAGAGAGGTTGTTTCCAATATACGCTCGGCTAGAGAACGATTGAAAAATAAAAGGTAATTGCAACAAGTAGGAATAACATCAAGATGAAATAAGATAGAATCAAAGAATACAGTCAAACTATAGGTAGTAATAGCCATCTATGGAGAAAAGATATCATACTAACACTAATGCTAGCAAATTAAGTAAAACAAAGAGAAACGTTCGACTACCTACGAACCTTCTACCCTAATCTTTGACCTCCACACCCACCTGTCTAGGGCCATGTCCTCAGTCAGCTCCAGTTGTGCCATGTCCCGCCTAATAACCTCTCCCCAAGACTTCTTAGGCCTATATCTACCCCTCCTGCTACCCACCGAGGCTAACTGTTCGTACCTTCTAACTGGAGATTCTATCCTCTTAACATGTCCGAACCATCTCAACCTCATCTTCCACATCTTATCCTCCACAGGAGCCACTCCTATCTTTTCCTTAATAACTTCATTCCTAATCTTATCCAACCGGGTATGCCCAAACATCCACTTCATATATCCTCATCTCTGTTACTTTTAGATTATGGGTATGAGAGTTCTTGATAGGTCAACACTCTGCTCCATACAAACATAGTCGGTCTCATTACGACCTTGTAAAACTTACCTTTAAGCCTCAACGGCACATTCTTATTACATAAATAACTCGAAGCGAGCCTTCACTTTATCCATCCCACTCGGATACGATACATGACATCTTCGCCAATCTCCCTGTTACCTTGTATCGCTAGCTATCCACTCCTCTTTTCACTTTCTATCATCATCATTTCATTTTCTTTTCTGTTCTAATTCGAATTCCAGCTTTGGAATCTCTCTTCCTTCTTTGGCTCTCATTTCGTTATTAATTAACTAATAGACTTCTTTCTTTAGTTAGAGTTTGCTTTTATAGATCTAAGATACTTGAATCTACCTCTCTTGAGGATGACTTGCGTATCAAGCCTCACCTCCATATACCCTTCCTAGATACCGTAGCTAAACCTACACTCCAAGTATTCCATCTTGGTCCAGCTTAACTTGAAACCATTACACTCCAGGGTCTGCTTCCAAACCTCCAGCCTCTCGTTAACATCACCATGAGTCTCGCCAATTAAAACTATGCCATCAGCAAATAACATACACCATGTCACCTCACCTTGAATGTGTCTTGATCACGTCTAACTATGTCTTCTAAAAGACAACGCGATCGTTGTAAATATAATTCGGTTTTAAGCCCGTCGTCGAATCCTCGGGGAACTATCCTATCCATTACAACTCTTGGCAATGCTATTATCAACTCAATCAATTTCTAGATGCAAGATTTTATCAATAAAGGTTGGATTTTTCGTTTGACTACTTCAAATGATATTAAAAATAACAATATGCTAAATCAAAGATAATCCAATGGCAAAAAAGGTCTAGGGCATTGATTTCCCCAATTGCTAGTTTAGGTCTTAACTCTTTTACTATAATCTCGCCGTAATACTCTAGAAGGAGTATGAGCTATGGGTTATCGTAATTATCTCTCGATCAACTACGATAATTTACTAGATCATCCCCTCGAACTACTCTAGCTGATAATATGTGCAGCTCTGAACTATCCCACCAAAGTTTCCTTATCTCGAAACTCACTTTTAAATTCAAATAATAAATCTCTTCAATTACCCAAAAGTGGTGTTGTTCAACAACAATCTAGCCTAATATTCTTTCTTAAGCAATATAAGGCAATTAAACACGATTAATCAAGAGCCCATTCAATTAATCACCATACAAAATGTAGTTGAACAATCATATAATAATTCTGGCTGGATTATAACAAAGTTGAGTTAAAACTTCATCCAACAATTGGCTCTATCAACCCTAGATCAATTGTTTAGCTACTCATAACAAAATAAGGTAAAACTACAAATTTGTTCATAATGTGTTATTGCAAGCAATAAAAGGAGATAGAAAAGCTCTAATATTTGGTTGATCTTCTCACACTTGTTCTTACCTCCAAAGTAGTCTAAAACAAGCTTAAAAACTTTCTTGGGCGAGCTTCTTTAAGTTTATAAGGGTTTGGAACAATGTTTCCCCGAGTTACACTTTAGTCCCAAAAGTTTGTCAATTGCACAATTCACCGTGGCCACGGCACGATCGTGGCGTGACCGCGGTGAGAGCATAACATTCTGCATGCATTTTGTGACCTGCCGCGGTCGCGGTGAACTCAAATCCTGCCCCTTTTTGCTTCTTTCCGCTCGGGTGATTCTTTCTTGGATGCTTTCTTCATATTATTGACTCCAAAATACTCCATAGTTCTTCCTTACTTGAATTAGTCCCTGCGAAGCAAAAGAGCACTAATTAGAGCATTTTGTTATCATTTAGCCTATAAAACAATAGCAAAGAATGGTATAATTAGGGTCTAAATATCATCTATGCAACCTATTATCATGTCTCGTCAATGCGTCCATCGCCAAGGAAAATAGGAATGGACTAAGAGCTGATCCTTGGTACAACACTATCATAGTCAGAAAATGTTCCGAGTCTCCTCCTGTTGCCTTAACCCGAGTCTTAGTTTCATCACATGTCCTTAATCACCTTAATGTAGGCTACTGTAATCCATTTAGCCTTCAAGCATCGCTAGAGCACCTCTTTTGGGACTTTATCATATGCATTCTCTAGGTCAATAAATACCATGTGCAAGTCTTTCTTCATCTCCTTATATCGCTCCATCAATCTACTCACAATGTGAATGGCTTCCATAGTTGAACTCCTTAGCATGAAATCGAATAAATATATACTATCAATCAAATATGGTATAAATTTAATCTCACACCTTATTCCACCTTATTCTATCAAACTTGAGATTATATTATCTCACCTCCTAGGTGGGATAGGTTAGTCCTGGGATATAATCCCGAGATAATACGATCCTTGTATCAAACGATCCCTAAAAAAATAAATCACTCCATTCAAAGGTCTAACCCAATACCTTTTATTTAAAGGATTATAGATTCATGTGATTCCATCACATCATAGAAAGGCAATTCCGTGCATAAATTATCTCACGTTCACGTAGATTTAATATGATTCCATCACATTCATACGAAAATAACTTTATTAGTACTAGTCGAAAAGCTAATTTGCACTTGTATTTTCAGTAAGTCAATAAATATAAAATACATGGCCTTTACGTTCTTATCATTTAACTATATTTTTAATGTATAACTGCTTATCACTTCACTATGATAAATTAATTTAATTTAGGTACGAATAAGTATTTATTTATTTACTACGTCACAACTCAAAAACAAACCTAAAATCCTTCATGGGGCTAGGTGTTCTTTTATATGTGATCTCAGCGTCCACCCTCGCTTATTCGGGGGAGCAAAACAAAACAAAACAAAAATTTGATCCCCTCTTCCCTTTTTCTTCCTCTTCGATTCCTCGAAAAACCTACTACTCCATCTATTACTTCCACTCACAAACAACACACCTATAATAGTTAGATATACATATATTTGCGCTATCTGCTCTTCTCTTCACTTATTGAAAACCCTATAAAAGCTCAGTTCTCTTTGTTGATTCGGTGGAGTTTCACATTTTTAATCGTTTTTTCTGTATGTGTGGTTCAATTTTTCAGTTTCAGCTTCTTGTTGTAATTAATGGAGAAATTCGATAGCAATGATTTCAGCAATTTGGCTAGCTCCTCCAGCTCGGTATCAGGTTGAATTGATTTTACTTTTATCTCTCCGAGTTTAATTTCGTGTGAATTTACTTGTTTATTCTATAAGTTTTTTTGGACTGATTATTGGTTTTCTTTTATTTATTTGATACAGAGGGTGCGCTGTTTGATGCATCACAGTATGCCTTTTTTGGGGAAGAAGTTGAATTGAGGGGTTTAGAGGAGGATGAAAATAGTGGTGTTCCTTTGTTGGGAGGTGGATTTGGTGATGATGAGTTACCGGAGTACCATCTGTTTGAGAAAGATGAGGTACATACTCCCTTCATCCCAATTTGTGTTTCACTGTTTGACTGGGCATGGAATCAAAAAAAGAAAGTAACTTTCAGAACTTGTGGTCTAAAGCATGCCACATACATTTTTGTGGAAATTAAATTGTTTGTAAATCTAGAAAGATGTCATTATTTCTGGGACAGACTTAAAGAGGAATTCACGTCGCATAAATTGGAATAGGTGGAATATATGTTTTATAATTGTAGTAGAATATGGCCTCTCAACTCCTTCGGGGTAGGGGTAAGGTATCCACTATTCTCTCCGGACTTTACCTAGTGGGATTTTACTAGTTGGTTGTTGTTGTTGTAATTGTAGTAAGATATGGACCCTCTTTTTAATATATGGTGAGTTATATGTTATCAACTTGAGAAAGGCAAATACGGAAGAGATGTAACTTATATGCTAAAAGATTGAGTCTTTCTACCTAATTGTTGATCTTGTGATTAGAAGGATTTGGCATGTGAAAATTCACTGTATCATCTATTTGGCTATAACACATATGAGTTGTTATTTTTAATAAAACAGTAATTTGTGGGTAGTGTAAATGGCGAGAGGGTAGCCAGTAATATTTTCTTAACTACTCCTAGGTGCTAGTCAAACATTTTGGGCACTTTACAATCCTTATTTTGACTAGGCGTAATTGTGCATAGCACATTCGCCTTTCAATCAATTAAGAGACGAACTTGGTGCATCTTTCTACTGGGGAGTCAATACGATAATGTGAAAATACTGCAGTTCCGCATCACAGAACTTAACCTATTACCTTGATTTGATACTGTCTTATGAACTTCTACGTGCTCTTTTGAATATGATACTGTGCTTATTAGCTTGATAAGTTGCTGATAACTTGTAGAGCTCGTAATATAGTTTTCTTCCACTAATTAATTCAATGCTTTTGTTTCCAGGGATCAGCTTTGGGGTCTTTATCTGACTTAGATGATCTAGCAACTACATTTTCAAAGGTCAGCCATGCTGCACTGGTTTGAGTGATGGTTATTATTCTCTATTACCGTCATATTTCTTATGTTTAGGGTTGGATGTTTATAACGTTCTCTAATTTTCTATCTTCCTAGCATTATGGGTCTATTTATTTTCATTCTACAAAGTGGGGAGATATCTTGCAGCGAGATTCCTAATAGATGAAATTTTTCACATATTATTTTTTTGATAATGGTAACAAATTTTATAAATGAGTAAAATGTTTACAAGAGATTGTGCAAGCCACAATCAGACCCCAAAAGATCACTGCCTAGCCTATTCTGTTCGATTACATTTCTTCTAGCAAATCTAGTAAAGAATGTACATCCTACTTATAGCTCTCTTTGCACCAAAAATTAAATAACAAAAAACACTTAATTATCTGGTAAGAGCTAGGCCTGTATTCAAAAACTCTGGCATTCCTTTCCTTCCATATGACCCACCAGATGCAAGCAGGAACTACTTTCCACCATTTCTTCTGTTTATCTTTTTACGAATTTTTTATTGTCTTCCATCAAAGGCTCCTGGAACTAGGGGTTCTACACTATATGCCAGCATCTCTTTGTAAATTCTTCGAGATATTTTCTGTAATTTCAGGAGCTGCTTAGTACTAGTTCTCTCTGTCTCCCCATTTATTGGAGATAGTTTGCTTTTTTTAAGAAGTAACACCTGGGACTTTTAAGAGCATTCTATATGAATGCTTTCACAACATTCTGTGATTTCTGTAGTATGTCTATTCAGTTGCATTCTCTAAATGTGCTTTTATCGCATTGGTACCTTTTGTGTTTATATGACTTATTAGGATGAAACACTAACTCAATATAATTAATTCTTTTGATCTGTACCTCTTGTAAGAGACAACAGATCCTGATGTTACACGGGCTTACTGCTTTGGATTTACTTTTTTATCCTTTATATTATGCAGTTAAATGCAATTTAATTCTTGATCATCACTAATTAAAATAATACCATAACAACTTACATGTACTCAATCAAAGAGAGAATGGTTTGTATTGAGATGCTCCCTTCTTCTTTTTTCCTGATAAGTAAGGTTTTGAGATGTTCTTTCTTGAGACTTACGTGAATACTTTTCACTTGTCTCTTCTAGTTGAACAGAAATGTCACTGGGCCTAGGCATCCTGGAGTTATTGGCGACCGTGGATCAGGATCTTTTTCCCGGGAAAGTAAGTGCAGGCATTGATTCATCATTCCTAAATGTTTTAATTGTATTTGCTGAATCTATTTTGGGATTTTTTGGGTGCATATATGTGAAAAGAGAATCCATATTGAATTAAGTTGTCCACAAAACATAGAAGGTTTCTTTTTTAGGAGTTTGTGCTACATGATAAAAAGAATTTTATCTTTCTGGATTCCTACTTATGGCCTTCTGAATTATCAAAATTCCTGATTATGAATACAATCTTTAAGAATATTCTATATGCTTAACCTTGGGATATAAAATAAATTTAGCCCATTCAACATATAACTTAAATAATTCTCCTGACATTCAAAAATGCCTCAAACTCAAAGAGGTAAAGCAACTTGAGTTTGTAAATTGAATTGGGAAGTCAAATCAAGTATGTAGGAGAATGTTACTGCTGAAGGAACAATGTGTATTTTCATCATCATAGTTTTGGGGAAATTTACTTGCCATTGCCGGGAGACAGAACTTATTGGGCCATGGTACTACAGTGAATGCATAGACATGGCTGATTTGAGGACGTGCATGCTGCCAGCTTGACTTGATCGCTGGCAAAGCAAGCATGACCATCAGAATCCTTCCCCTTGTCTTCCAAATTCGAGTTGGATATTCCAATTGAAAAGCAGAAGATGTCTCTGTATTGCATTGATGAGTGTGTTTACTTTTGGAAGTTCTTTCAATATTGATCTGTTTTTCCTCAATGCCACATTTCAACTTTGTGTCCTTTCCTCTACCCTGTTGCTGTCCAATACCTATACAGTCACTATCCTTCCCAGACCCCACTTATCGGATTACACCGGATATGTTATTGTTGTTGTTCACTAAAAGACCATTTTTAGAGAGGCTTATTTGGCATAATTACCTCTGGATAGATCCATGCAACACAACATTTAGGTTTTAGACTGGAAAATTGTTGTTGTTCTTTGACAAGTGAGCAGCAGTTGTGGCAACTGGCAAGACAACTCCACCTCTACCAAGAGGTTGTGAATTCGAGTCTCCAAGAGAGCAAAGTGGGGAAGGGTCACGGTTGACCTCTAGGAAGGGGTCTTTTTTTTGGTTGGGGGGGGGGGGGTAAGCATTTACCATATCCTTCACTGGCTGTCCAGCTAAACCCTATTCTGGAAAGAAATTGACCATAAAGCATAAAGTATCTTTTCCCTTTTGTTTTGGTCGTTATTTATGTTGGATTGCTATACATTATGTGATCAAGCAGCATCTGAGCTGGGATCTTCTGAACATCTATGTTCACTCTGGGTATCTGGGCAAACCTGTAATTTCTTCTTTACCAATTACTAATTATACAAAAAAAGTCTTTACCAATTAATTGTTTGATTTGATTGGTTTATGGGGCTCAAAGGAGCTGACTCGCGTTTGCCTTCAGCTTCCTACTTCTTCCATGTTCTTGAGGTCACTGTTCTCCTTTTATCTGTATCTTGTGTATTGAAACAATGATATATCACGCATACAATGCATCTATCGATTTGCATGCTATTAGAGGGCGGGTTTAGGAGATCTGTGTATGTGAACATTCTTTTGGTTATCTCTATCTCTTTGGAATGTTGACTAGATTAAATATTCTGTTCACAATAGTGTTAATAAATGCACGCTTAAGCTCTGAAGCTCAAACTGTGCGCTTCCCCTAGCTTAGTTGGTGCTTTGGTTTAGGCGCCAAGGTGATAAGGGCGCACCCTTGTAATGATGGTCACTGACTTTAAGAGCATAATTAGACAAATAAAGATAGTTGACAAAGTGATACATTAATTGTTAATAGAACATCATGACTGAACTTTTCAGCGATTAGATAACAACAACCAGTGTTATAAATAGCGCTCACCTCAACGCTAATAGTGTGAGGCGAGGCGAGCAGCCTGCACTATTTTGGCTCTGTTGCGTTGCGATTGTAAAAGGCGAGCGCCTTTGCCTGTGTAGCAAGAGGCGAGCTGTGGGTCGCTTTTTGGAAAAAAAAGGAAGAAAAAGGCACAGGCATTAAAAGAAAAGACAAGCGACCTAAAACATTAGGGCTTGCAGCGATTTCACGTTTCTTTCTTCTTCAACCTTCAAACAACAGAGCAGTCAAATCCTCCCAGCCCAGGTAAGCTTCAGTTCTTCTTCGATTTCCTTTCTTCTTCTTCTTCTTCCTTCTTCCTTCTTTCTTCTTTCTTTCTTTCTTTCTTCCTTTTCCTTCTTTCTATTTTTTTTTTGTTGAGCAACATTGCAGAACAGAGTCTGTTGCTCTTTTGTTTTTTCGTTTTTCTTCTCCTTCTTATCTTCTCTTCTTCTTTCTATTTTTTTTCCTCAGTTTTTTGTCGAGCAACAGTGCAGCAAAAAACAGAACAGGGAGTCTGTTTATGCTCTGTTTTTTTTTTCGTTTTTCTACGTCTGATCTCCCTTTTTTTTTGTTGCTCTGTTTTTGATTGAGCAGCAGTACTGCACCTGTTTTTGCGGAGGCAGAGGAAAAGCAGAGGACTTCAATACTTCAAACCTGAAATTTCCTCCTTTTCAGTTATAGAGTAGAATTAATTGCATATTGTGAATTGATGTATTTATTAATATATTATTATTATTGAGTTTTTAGTTATACATATAATAATTTATTTATTGTGGTATAAATTGTCGCTTCACATCAAAAAGGCGAGCGCTTCGCTGCGCACCTCTCGCCTCAGTGAAGCGGGTCCTCATCGCTATTTGTCGCCGTACACTATCCAAAACATTGGCAACAACAATAACAACCCCGTAGAGTCTCACAAATGGGGTTTGGGGAGAGTAGTCAGTAGTGTGTATGCATACCTTGCCCCTATCTTGGGGTAGAGAGGCTTTTTCTGATAGACCCTCTACTTAAGAAGATGAAAAAAAAATAATAATAGAAACAAGCAGTAACAAAAACAAAAGCCAGAATGATAATACCAACAACTTAAGCAACAACAAACCCAGTTTGATCTATGCGGTCTGGAAGTACCAACAACTTAAGACCCAGAAAAATAGATGGAAAAAAACAATAGCAATAAGCAGTAGCGGCGTCAAGATACTAGGAAACCGAAGCGGAAAATGTATGAAAATAACATGTAGTACTAGCAATCTAAGATAAGATGCTATTGGACTAGTCCTACACCCGGTACGGAATAGAAAATGCTCGACTACCCACTAGATTCCAACCCTAATTCTTGACCTCCACATCTTTCTATCAAGGGTCATGTCCTCGTTGAGCTGAAATTGCACCATGTCCCGTCTTATCACCTCTTCCCCACCTCTTTTCATACCCGCCAAAGCTAACCGCTCACACCTCCTAACAGGGACATCTAGGCTTTTCCTTTGCACATGTCCGAACCATCTAACCTTCGCTTCCCCCATCTTTTCCTCCATGTGGGCCACACCCACCTTTGAATATACAACAACAACAATCCAGTATAATCCCACTTAGTGGGGTCTGGGGAGGGTAGTATGTACGCAGACCTTACCCCTACCCTGGGATAGAGAGGCTGTTTCCAAATAGACCCCCGGCATCCTTCCCTCCAAGAACTTCCCACCTTGCTCTTGGGGAGACTCGAACTCACAACCTCTCGGTTGGAAGTGGGGGTTGCTTACCATCAGACCAACCCCTCTTGTCCCCTTTGAATATCTAAATTCCTAATCTTATCCAACTTAGAGGGTGTTTGGATGGACTTAAACTGGTCAAACTAGCTTTTAAGCCTTTTTAGCTTGTTTTTGTGTTTGGCAACTGAAAAAGTGCTTAAAATTATTGGGCTTTTAAGTCAAAACAAGCTAAAAGCCATAAGTTAGAGTTCCCCCAACTTATTTTTTTTTTTTGGGCTTAGAAGCTAACCATGCTTGACCAAGTAATTACTTTCCTATCCCCTATCTTTTCAATAATTCCAAAATTAACCTTCAAAACAAAAGCCTTAATCCTACTCCTTTCTTTGCCGTTCATCGTCTTTCCCGTCATTTATCCATCTCATCTCTACCTTCCTTCTATGCTATCTTTATGTTTCTTCTTTTATGTGGCATATTCTTTATGCTCAAGAAAATTAGTTCGAAGAAACATGTTTGTAATTTCTATCGATATGTGCCCTAACATAGAGGTGGATTATATCTTTATTTTTTAATATGAACTAAATGTCGCATGGAATATATTTTGTTGCAGTATACATTATTCATCAAAGAAACTCAAGTATTTAGGAAAATCAAGTATTTAGTACTGTAGTTCTTCATTTCAGTGGCTTCTACTGCATTTTGCTCGCTTCTATTCATCTAATACAAAGTTAATCCTAGAAAACTGATTTGATATAGAAATGTAAGCAGGAAAAATTTGAAATTTATCTAATCCATTTATATTGAAAATGGATTGAGGATACTTTGTCATTTTAACAAAAAAAAAAGTTGATAAGCACTTTTTACCAAACACTTTAAACTTTTTTTCAGCTTAAGCACTTCTATCCAAACATGTAACTGCTTATTTGTAAAACCAACTACAGCACTTAAAAGTGATTTTAAGCACTTGGTGCTTAAAAGCTACTTAAATTCAGCCAATCCAAACGGGCTCTTAGTATGTCTGCCATCCATCTCAACATACTCATTTCTGCTGCTTTCATCTTCTGGATATGGTAGTTCTTGAGCGCCCAACACTCTGTCCTATACAACATGGTTGGTCTAACCACCATCTATAGAACTTACTTTTAAGTTTTGGTGGCACATTCTTGTCACACGAGACGCCGGATGCTAACCTCCATTTCATCCGTTGACATCCTCGTCAATCTTCCTATCCCTTTGAAATTTAGGAATTAGGATTAAGAAAATTGAAACTTGGTATTAGAAGATTTGCCACTAAGAACTTAACAGTTTTTCAGCTAAATTATAAATTTAAAATGGTTTTTGAACTTAATTATAGCTTTTACCTCTCTTTTTTCCAAAATAATTATTGTTTGCTTTTATATTTACATTTTTTGCATTATTTTTTAATTTTAAACTTTGCTTCATTAGCTTAGTTTTCACCAAAGCCCACACTTTAATTGCATTTTGTACTTAAAGCCTCAGCAGACTTTCATGGTATTGTCGCTTTTTGCTTTTTACCTCTCTGGTTCGTGATTTTCATTCTTGTGATGGCTTGCCGTGCGTGTCTTTTTGATTGATAAAAGTTATTTGCAGGTTCATCTGCAGGTGAATGGACAAAGGAGGCAGATTTTCCTGATTGGTTTGATCAGAATTTTTCTGACAGTGAATGTTACCAGGAAAGCAAAAGATGGTCTTCACAGCCACATCTCTCTGCTGTGCATCTTGCAGAGTCAAAACCATTGTACAGAACATCCTCATACCCTCAGCAACCCCAACAACTTCAGCACTTCTTAAGTGAACCCATTTTGGTACCAAAGTCATCGTTCAGTTCTTTTCCTCCTCCAGGTGGCCAATCTCAACAATCCTCTCCTTGCAGCCATTTACGTCCGCAAAACATATCATCTCTTGCTGCTGGACCTCAGTCTCCCTATTTCACTGCTAATCTCTCTTCTTTGTCAAACTCTAATATGCATTTGGCGGGCTTGCCTCATGGGCTCCATTATGGCGGAAACATGTCACAGTTGCACACCACTGGCCTTTCACTTAATAACCGGCTGCAAAATCAGTGGACCAGTCATACAGGACTCATCCATGGGGACCATTCTAGTCTCTTAAACGGTATCTTACCACATCAGTTTCCTCATCAAAACGGGCTATTATCCCCTCAGATAATGTCCCCTCAGCAGCTGCAGCAGCAGAGACTGCATCTTGCAGTCCAGCCGTCTTTAGGTCATTTTTCAGCACTACAATCTCAATTATTTAATTCCTACCCTTCACCATCGCATCTGAGCAAATATGGATTGGTGGATTTCAGAAGTCCAAGATCTAAGTCATCACATAAAGGTAGACAGAGTGAGTATTCATCCAAACAAGTTACTGATGGTAGTAACCACAAAAGGGAGACTAACGTGTCACAGTTCAGATCTAAGTACATGACTAGTGATGAAATAGAGAGCATTCTGAAAATGCAGCATTCTGCAACACATCGGAATGATCCATATGTAGACGATTATTATCACCAAGCTCGGCTTACAAAGAAAGCAGCTGAGTCAAGATCAATGCGCCGGTTCTGTCCAAACAAGGAGCAATCTTCACGGTCGCGCAATAACACAGAAACACAGCCTCATCTCCATGTTAATGCTCAGGGGCGGGTTTCATTTTCTTCTATCCGCAGGCCTCGTCCTCTTCTTGAATCTGATCCACCAGGCCTTGTTTCTAATGAGGGCAGTGGTGAACTGAAGATATCTGAGAAACCTTTGGAGCAGGAACCATCATTTGCAGCTAGAATTACCGTAGAAGATGGTTTCTATATTCTGCTTGAGGTTGATGACATTGACAGGCTACTTCTGTTTAGTCAGCCCCAAGATGGTGGTGCTCAACTCAGGCGGAAACGGCAAATCCTGTTAGAAGGCATGGCGACCTCGCTTCAGCTTGTTGACCCCCTTGGAAAAAGTGGCAGTTCTGTAGGGCTTACCCCTAAAGATGACATTGTATTTCTATGGTTGGTATCTCTTCCTAAAGGCCGAAAACTCATCTCGAGGTTTCTTCAGCTTCTTATTCCTGGAGGTGAGCTTGCCAGAATAGTTTGTATGGCAATTTTTCGACATTTAAGGGTCTTGTTTGGTGGCCTTCCACCTGATGTGGAAGCAGCAGAGACCATTACCAATCTTGCAAAAACAGTCTCTGCATGCATCAGTGGCATGGACCTCAATTCGCTCAGTGCTTGTCTAGCTGCTATTGTTTGTTCGTCAGAGCAGCCTCCTCTCCGCCCCCTTGGAAGCCCTGCTGGAGATGGAGCAACTGTTATTCTGAAGTCTGTTCTTGATAGGGCAACTTATCTGTTAACAGATCCTCAGGCTGGTGGCAGCTTCAGCATGCCTAATCCTGCCCTTTGGCAGGCGTCTTTTGATGCCTTCTTTGGTCTACTTACCAAGTATTGTCTGAGTAAGTATGACAGTATAATGCAATCAATACTTGCAGAGACTCCGTCAAACACAGAGATGATTGGTTCAGAGGTTGCAAGAGCCGTAAGTAGAGAAATGCCTGTCGAGCTTCTACGTGCAGGTCTTCCGCACATGAATGAGCAGCAGAGGAAGCTGCTGTTCAATTTTGCTCAGCGGTCCATGCCTGTTACTGGATTTAATCCTCATGGTGGAAGTAGTGGACAAATAAATCCTGAATCTGTAAGCTGCTAAGATAGCAAATACAGTTGTACATTCGTAACTCTCGGGGTGGTCGTCTAGATGCTCTTTGCCAGAAACATGGTTTTCTGATCCAGAAGAAATAGAAGGCTGGAAGCAAGGGTATGCATATATATTAGGCATTGTTTTAAGGCCTGGAGTTCCTCTTCCTCCTCCATCTTGTGTTTTCTTTTTCTTATTTCCCACCTTCCTTTCCCTGTTTCTTTTTCGCTTCTCGTTCACTTTATTTTATCAGCTTTCCTTGTTTGTTATTGAAACAGTAGGTGGGGTTTCTTTTAACTTTTTCTTTCTGTTGTCTTACTAGCTGTGTATTATGTGCAAAGGTGACACATGTATTAGTTGTTCTTTTAAGTTTCTTTGTCTAGAGAGCTTATTTTTATGCTCTTTTGGTTAACTGGGATAAAGGCTGGAAAGGTAGAATGTCAGGTGGTTTATGGAGACTTTTGGCAACTCTTGGACTTGGGCGTTTCCCCTTGCTTCTTTCAACAAGGTAAAAGGACGTAAACTTTGATGGCTCGTAAGAGTATAGGATTCTCCCCTGTAGTTTCAGGTGGAGATATTTGCTAGAATTGAAACTTTTATTGATTAAATCTGTATTAAGTAGATGTTCCTGTTCATTGACAATTACTCAATTACCTTTCCCCGAATTGTTTACAATGTTGCTCTGAAATGTCATCCCTATTGTAAATTGAAGTGTATGCGGGTGGCATGGAGGTGAACTACCGTTGATCACATTGTGTCTATCGATAGTGCTTTGTCTTTATTGTTGCACTGCTAGAAGGGCAGCCATCATCACGGGCGCCCTTTCTCTGCTGTGTGTGTCTGATGATGCTATTGCCAGTTCAGTAGCTAGGATAGTGTAGCAGTTTCTGTTGATAATAGATGCAAATGCTGATTTTTCTCCGGTTAAAGTAGATATATATAAATTAGGGGTAAAGTCTGCGTGCACATTACCTTTTCTAGGCTCCACTTGAGGGATTATATTGGGTTTGTTGTGAAAAGTAGATACATCTCAAAGCAGTTCCTGTTGATAATTGCTGGAGGTTTCATGTCAACTTAATGCAATATATTATTATTATTATTATTATTATTATTATCATCATCATCATCATCATCATCATCATCATCATCATCATCATGATTATTATTATTATTATTATTAGAATTTTTACAAAAAATGAGTATTATTACATCTCAAAAGTTTTATACTAAAATTACTTTACAAATTGATTACAATTTTAGAAAGGAATTCATTGCCTTATTTGACAGTGGAGCAGATGTAAATTGTGTTCAGGAAGGACTTATACCTTCAAGATAATAATAATAATAATAATAATAATAATAATAATAATAATAATAATAATAATAATATTATTATTATTATTATTATTAATTATTATTATTATTAATTATTATTATTATTATTATTATTATAAAAGTCAAATAAGGCAGTAACCGACATAAAAGTCAATAATCCTACAGAAAAATGAATAAAATTACATAATAGCCCCTTCTAGAAACTTAAGTGGCTTTTTTGATTTTCAAAATCTCTTCTTCAGCTTTCTTGAGTAGATCCGGTAAATCCTCTGAAGTTATACTATTTACACTTTGAGAATCTTCAAAATTATCAGAGCCATGGAAGATCATATTTAGGTTATGAAAGTTATTATTTAACACTTAACTTTTTGAGTTCTTATGTCTTGGTTTAATAAACCAAAATTTATTAAAAATATGATTAAGGAACAAGTAGATTTTCCTGTCCAACAAGATTTATTAAATACTTGGGTGATTCCTAAAGTAAATATAGAGGCTATTTATAAATTGGGAACTTTTGAAAAATTTGCTGGAAAAACTACTGTGAAAACTACAGAATTAAGTTTTACTATGGACAAAGATAGTGGAGTTTTCCATCTATTATCTCAAAATGACATAGATTATTACAAATCTAAAGATTTCAATTATTTACATATTGGTTTAGTTCAAGTTGCTTTTAAGCCATTAACATTGAAAGGCTTACCTGAAAGTTTTGTTGCTGCATTACGAGATGGTAGAAATTTAAATTGGAAAAATTCTTTGATTGGTTCTATACAATCAACCTTGGCTTATGGTGCAATTTATTTTAATGCTTATCCGAATTTAAATATTGCTCTAACTGATGTGAATATATTACAATCATTAATTTTGAATATTAAGATTAATGGATATGATTATTTACCCGGAACAGAAGTTATGTGTATTTGTACTAGAATTGTTTATAGACCTCTTTATACTTTATCTCCTAGATGTAAAATTGCTGAACAAAATCATGAGACTGTTTTGTTTGAAAATAATTTTTCTAAATAAAAAATTATTACTCGTAGATTAATTAAGTGGGAAGAAATAAATTTTCCTACTGAATGGATTATTGAAGAAGCTGCAGTACCTCGTGAGATTACTAGTGAGGAGATTTCTGATATCAGACAAAGTAAAGATGGTAGTGTAACTTTGAGTTTTAAAACCCAGGATATCCCAAGACTAACAGATTCCTCTTCAAGATTAACCCGATCTGTATCTTCTTATATTTCTCCAGTAGATTATATTGTAGATATTCCATCAAGGGCTTCAACTTCTCAAATTAGAGATACAAATTTTGATAAAATTATTTTAGATAATAATAATATTGCTAAAGGTGAAGATCGTTTAAGTGATCCTACAGATTCTGACATGAATTTTCCAACTGGTTTACATGGATAGTAAAAAAATTAATTTTAGTCCAGGTTCTCTGGCACGAAAAAAGATTTCTTTAGAATTTTATAGTCCAAAATGGGAAGAATTTAGGAATTGGTTTTTCTCTTCTTTTAATAAAGATGAGACAGAGTATTTTTCTAAAGAATTTTACAAAGAGTTAGAAGGAAATAATATTTCATTGCCATTTGTCCCATGGTTCATGATTAAATATGTGGGATATCATTTGTCAGTCATTGAACATGAGTATCATTTGTCTAATGGAGATATAATGATTTCTTCTTTACCTCCAACTCAGTCTTTTGATATCAATAGAGATGGTAAAACTATTAATTTTACTGCTTTTGCAAAATTATTTGAAAACAAAGTTGCTGTAACTACTTGTGAACATGTCAATTTGATTCTTAAACAGCAGAATTATGCTAATTATTATTTGAATGTATTAGGAGAGCATGTCATGGCATTGCATAAGAATTTAGACAATTATTTAAAACAAACACAGATTTTACAAGAAAAAATAGAAGCTTTTCATAAACCAAAACAAGAATTAAAAATTGTCAAAAATACTTTACAACCTCCTCCGGAAATAAAAAGTTTCAAAACTGATTCTACTGAAGAAATTGAACAGCTTTTAAAAGAGAAACTAAAGAATATTGTTTTTGATTCCAATATTACTGGAATTGATTTACAGCCTCAACCTGTTTTATCTACAAAACAAGAAAATTTTATTACTCAGAATGTTTCAGAAAATGATTTTGTTAATAAAATCAATACAAAATGGGCTGATAAGCCTATTCAAAGGATGTTTTATTACAATAGACCAACTCCGATGGATGTTTTAAATGAAGAAAGAGATCAGATTTTTAATAATAGTTACAGTAGCAAGGAAATTTATGAATGGAATATTGATGGTTTTAATGATAAACAAATTTTTACTACTGTGCATAGAATGTTGATGTATAGTACTATTTGTAAGATTAATAAAAATCAAGATCGTGATATTGCTGCTATGATTGTTGCTGGTTTCACTGGCCAACTTAAAGGTTGGTGGGATAATTTTTTAAATCAAGAACAAAAGAATACTATCATGAATACTACTAGTGTTATTAAAATTGAAGGGCAATTAGCCTATCAGACTACTGATCAAACAAGTACTTCTCAAGTACAACAAAATGCTGTTTATACTTTGATTACTACTATGGTTGAACATTTTTGTGGTAGATGGACTGATGAAGCAGAAACTATTAGAACAACATTACAAAATTTACGTTGTAGACAACTATCTGATTTTAGATGGTATAAAGATGTATTCTTAAGTCGTGTTATGGAATTGCATGATTGTAGTCATGAGCATTGGAAGTCTAAATTTATTGATGGTTTACCTTCGATTTTTGCGGAAAGAGTGAGAAAACATTTACGTGGTCCGCATAATAAAATTCCTTATGATTCCTTGACTTATGGGAAAATTATTAGTGTTTGTACTCAAGAAGGTTTAGCTGTTTGTAATGATATAAAGATGAATTATCATATCAAAAAGAATAGATTGAATGAAAGGAAGCAATTAGGAGAATTTTGTGATCAATTTGCTTTTGATATTCCTGTTTCTTCAAAAAAGAAAAAGAAGTTTTCTAAATTTTCTAAAGATGACAAGAAAAGAAAGTATAAGAAAAAATTTACTTCTCGTAATAAGTCCTCTTGGAATAAGAAAGAAAAGAAAGTTTACAAAAAGAAGGGTAAGAAAGATTATAAAAGAAGGAGTAGAGGTCATAAATGTGGTAAATTTGGGCATTATGCGAATGAGTGCAAAACTCAGGAAAAGATTAAGAGTTTGGATCTGGATGAAAAAATAAAAGATTCTTTGTGTAAGATTTTATTAAATTCTGAGTCTGAAATCTATTATGATTTGCTCCTCTTCCCCTTCCAGAGGAAGGTCTTGGCCAATTTGGCCTCATCCTACAAAACTGAAAATTAATCATTAGTAAGATATTCTCGGGTAAGAAAATCTGGTAAACTGTTATCAATTCCTTTTTTATAAACAATTTCAAAATCAAAAGGAGCCAATAATGCTTGCCATCTAGCAAACATCTGTTTAGAAACATTGTGCTTAAAATCCTTATTGAATAAGAACTTAGCAGCTTGACAATCTGTTTTGATTACAAATTTCTGATTATATAAATCCGTCTGAAATTTTAAAACACTCTTAACAATAGCTAAAATCTCTTTTGCTACTGTTGCATAATTTCTTTGACTATCATTCCATTTTCCTGAATAAAATTGTATAACATAATCTCTTTTTTCAACAGGAGAAAATTGAGTCAAAATACCCGCATATCCAATGTCTGAAGCATCAGTTTCAACAGTTTTTTCCCAATTTGGGTTAGCCAAAGTTAAACAAGGGAGTTCTTTTATTTTGGATTTTATTTTCTTAACAGCATCAGTGTGAGAGTCATTCCAAGCAGGAGGGTTCTTTTTTAGCCTTTCATATAAAATAGCAGTATCTTTTGATAAGTCTTTTATGAACGGAGAAATATAATTTAAACTACCCAAAAATCTTTGTAATTGAGTCTTATTAGTAATAATATCAGGAAATTTTGATCCGAATTCAATCGTCCTATTAATAGGCGTAATTGTTCCTTTTCCAATATTATGACCAAGAAATCTAATGTTACTTTGAAAAAGACACATTTTTGGTTTAGAAATAACTAATCCATTTTGAATAACTATTTTTTGAAATAATTCTAAATGTTTGAAATGTAATTCAATATTTTTGGAAAATACTAAAATATCATCTATGTAAACAATAATGAAATCTGTAAAAGGAATAAATATATTATTCATAATCTTTTGAAATTCTGAAGGCGCATTCTTCAATCCAAAAGGCATAACATTCCATTCAAATTGTCCTATTGGAACATTAAAAGCAGTTTTATATCTGTCTTGTTCAGCAATCTGAATTTGCCAATATCCTGATTTTAAATCAAATTTAGAAAAAATGATTGCATCATGTAACCTATTCAATAAATCTTTTTTATTAGGGATAGGATACCTAATCCATTTCAAAACTCTATTAAGAGGTTTATAATTAATAACTAATCTAGGTACACCTCTTTCTTGTTCTGCATGTTTATTAACATAAAAAGCAGTACATGACCAAGCAGAACTAGATTGTCTAATCAAATTCTTTTTCAATAAATTATCAATCTCTTTTTTACACAAATCCAAATATGCAGAATTCATTTGACAAGGTCTTGCCTTAGTAGGAATATTATTCTCATCAAAACAATCTTCATAAGGTAATGTCACAACATGCTTTTTTCTATCCCAAAAAGCACTGGGATGATCATTACAAATATTAGCAATAAACTGGTTTTTTAATAAATTCACTTTTCCTTATAATTTTGGATTTTTTAGTAAAATATCTATTTCTAATAAAGAAATTTCTTGTTTTATAAAATTGACTTGTTGATTTTTTAAAATTAATTTTTCAACAATTTGATTTATAGACTTAGTAAATGGTTTAGTGATAAAATCTAATTGAAAATCTTTATCATTATAAGTTCCTATTATTTTAGTATGATCCCACCTTTTCAAAGGAAATATCTCATGCATGAATGGGACCCCTAAAATAATTGGACAAGAAATATCTTCCACAATCATAAAACTTTGAGGTAAACAAATACCATTGTTACATAAAAATGCTTTTGGTAATTTATAATTCAATTTCATTTGACTACCATTAGCAGATTTTAAACAATGAGTTGTTTTATGAAAATATCTTGAAGGTATAAGTCCTTCCTGAACACAATTTACATCTGCTCCACTGTCAAATAAGGCAATGAATTCCTTTCTAAAATTGTAATCAATTTGTAAAGTAATTTTAGTATAAAACTTTTGAGATGTAATAATACTCATTTTTTGTAAAAATTCATTTCTATCTTCACTGAAGATATTTGTCAAAAAAGAATCTTTTGTATGATCTTGGCTAATTTTCTCAGTATTACTATTTTTAGAAATCTCAGTCTCAGAAATCTCAGTTTCATTTGCTTTAGAATTCTCAACCTTGTTTGCTTGTAAATGTAAATCAAAAGTCCTATTATCTTCTAGGCTAGAAATTCTTCTATCATGAATTTTTGACTGATTTTTTAAATAAATAATTTCTTATTTTAAAATAACAAGCTCTTGTTTTAAATCAGAAATAGTAGTTTCTTTTTCTGGAAAATTTCTTTGGACCAAAATCCTTTTTAACTCGGCAGTTGAATAATAGTCAGGTTGCTTCAAGATAGGAGTATTAGAAGATATATTGTTTTGGTTGTCAATATCAAAATCATCATTTAAAATTGTATCCAGAATTTTATTTCTTAAATCTTTATCATCTATTTTCTTTAAAATCTTCATAATTTTTTCATCATTAATCATATTCACATTCAAATCCTGAAAATTTGAAATTAAATCATATAGACTATCATCTTTCTTGCAAGCACAAATATCTTCTGAAGAAAATCTATCAGAATCAGAATATAATTCTTCTTCATTATTATTATTATTATTATTATTATTATTATTATTATTATTATTATTATTATTATTATTATATGATGACGACGAAGACGACGACTCATGTATATAGCAACTTGCTCATGTTTTGTTCCTCTCTTGGCTGCATTTTCCTTGTGTTAGTTTGTTCTAAATATCCCACCTACCCTCTAAGCGCTGAAGTTTAGCTATTTCCAGCTCTAATTCCATCAATTGGCAATTTAGAGAGATTTAGGATGTGTTTGGTATAACGGAAAATATTTTCCATGAAAAATATTTTTCAAGAAAATGTTTTCTTGAAAATAAATAATAATCTTATTTATTTTTTGGTGTTTTTTACGTAAATTAAGGAAAGTAATTTTTCAAGAGTATTTATAAATGATTAAGATATAATACATATGAAGCTATAAACTTTCAGACCGACAACCTTTCGGACTCACAAATTTCATAAATTTTCAAATCGCTAAATTTTCAAAATCGCGAAATTTGGAACGTGTAAACTTTATAATTTCTAAATCCATAAACTTTCAAATACATGAACCTCCGATTTTATAATTTTGGAACTTATAAAATTTTAAGCTTTAAATCGATAAATAATAAAAATATATTTAAAACTTTTTTTTGGGTGTTGGGTGGGTAGGAGTGGGTGGCTGAGCTGGGGGAGCAGTAAAACGAAAAAAAAAATAGAAATTTAAATTATAAAAAAAAGTAAATTTCTTTTTTGTGTGGTGTGCAGAAAAATGAAAAAAAAAAACAGAAATTTGCAATTACAAAAAGAAAAATTAACGTAAAAAAAATATTTTTTTGCGCAGAAGGGCTTGGGGGGGGGGGGGGAGAGGAAGGGATGGAGGGGTAGTAGGGTGGGTGGTAAAGAAAATACTGAAATTTAAAAAAATAAAAAATTTTTGTAGAGGGGGTGGGGTGGGTTGGCGAGGGACGAGAAGGTTGAGAAAGAACTTTGGAAAATGTTTTCTATTCTCTTAGTAAGGAAAATATTTTTCTCCAATTGGAGAAAAATGAATTGACAAGGAAAATATTTTTCAAAATATTTAAGCCAACCAAACATGAGAAAATTAGAAAATATTTTCTTTCATACCAAACGCACCCTTAATTATTACACCCTGCGATTTGCTTTAAGTAACTTTTTCGCTTTTTTGTTACCCCGCAATTTGCTTTAAGTAATTTTTTTCACTTTTTTCTTTTATGTACCATAATATTTGATTTTTTCAGATATAAGGAGTTAACTTCTTCTTTCCCAGGCTGCCCTTGAAATAAAGAGCCTAGGAGTAATTTGTGATACTTTCAATGAACAAACTAAGATTAATATGGTTTTAATAATTAATTAATGATTAAAGATAAATTTTTTTGTATGTGTGAAAAAAGCCAAAAATTACTTAAAGTGGACCGAAAAGAGTACATAATTTGAGTTATATATATATCATCAATGTAATTTAATCTATTAAGTTGCCAATCGATGCTAATTAAACAGATTATTTGGCTAATGCATAAAAAGTGAATGGTATATGTATTCTCATTCATTTCCTGAAAAAGAAACATTATTTTACCCTTTGCTTGATCTTTTTTTTTTTAATCTTTAAAGTTTCTAATCCACACACGTTATCGATTTTCTTTCCTTGTAACTTTTGATCATCTTAAGTTGTGTTGACTCAAAGTTTCACATAGTGCAAAAGACATAAAAATCATGTGTATTTTTTCATTTTAAAATACTTAGAAATGGTTGACTCGAACACTAATTAGCTTATAGTTGTAAGAGATACTATCATGCATTATGTTGAAACTAGGTGAGAAGTTGTATTCATAGAGATTGCACGTTTCTTCATGTTCTCTCATCTTTTCTTTTTATGTATGATACAAGTGATGGCCAGCTAGGAAGAATTGAGAAGCAAGGAAATCTTTAATTGATTAAAAGTGGAAAGAAATTACTACTATATAGTTTATAGGTTGGATTATATAGATTAGCGTAAATATATGATGCAAGTAAGTATTTACGGACTATATAATTAATTTTGAAAAATGATACTGTATAATCACTTTTAAAATAATTGTCAATTTTCTTTTTTGTATATATATGCATTCGGTATGATATAAAAATTTATATAAATTATATATACTTTTTCGGGTAAAAATAGCACAATCTAGTCAGTTTTCGGACTAGTCATTCAAAAATAGCTAGCATTTACCAAGTCAATGAAAAATAGCCATTATTTTACTGCAACAGAGACCGATCCAGCATAGCATGCTAGAGTTCGGTGCACTTGTGTATGAACTTCCAACATATTATGTTGGACCAGTATATTTTGCTGGCTCCAATATAATATATTGGAGATTGGAGCACCGATGCTCCAAACTCCAGTATATTATGCTAGACCGATATATTATACTGGAACTCTAGTATATTATACTGGAGTATTTTTCCGGATATTGAACAATATTTTCATTCAGATTTATCTTTACATGAAAATTGGCTAAATTCCGATTACTTTTGAAACCGGGCTAAACAAATTAGGTCCTTAACACACAACCCCCCCCCCCCCCCCGCCCCCTTTATTTTTTTTATTTTTGCAGCATCTCTTTTATTGACAGTTGTTAAAATTTCTATAAATAATTCGTTGGTAGTTCATCAATTTTTATCATATTTAATTTACTTGGGATATATAGTTAATAGACAGAGACAAGTTAGGTGCTTAAATATATATATATTTCTCTAGTTATAGCCTCTCTTTTATTAACAGTTGTTAACCATCTCAAAATTTCTATGAATCATTTGTTGATAGTTCATCGGTTTTTGTCATATTTAATTTACTTTTACATGTCAAATTTCTTTTCTTTATTTACACCAACTTGATGCATAATAAGATAATATTATTAGGTATGTCAGCTAATTAGGAATTCCTTAGCTTGTTCCCATCAACAAAATATGAATAGTCAACTTTGACACCTATTCGAATACTTCAACCCTCACTGAATGAAGGAAAATTTTCATTTTTGTTTGAAGGGCACGAATTAATTTAGGGTAATTAAAAATATATCATGAGCAAGATGTCACTCAAAAATCTAATTTCTTCTAAGCAGAGAAAGTCATTATATTCTACTACAAACAAATTTAACATTAAATCATTTAATTATCTATGTATTATGTTTTCTTGAAGGCAAATTCATGTATTATGTTAAATTTGTACTTCTACGCCATATTTAAGAGTGCTACAATTCTAATAATAATCTAAATATCAAATAATCTTATGCAAAGGGAAAAAACAAAACAAAAACTTTAGTTATTCAAGGCTAAAATATATTTGATGAGACACAAGAAATAACATGTAATTAATTTAAAGTAATCAACTTCTTTGTTTCCTTAAAAAAGGGAGTAAATTAGAATTTCGAGTTGTACGCAATATTAAATCATATTGCACGAGATGATATATTATTGTTATAATAATAATAATAAAAAATCTAAAAGGTCGAACAAATAGGAAAATGACATTTTTCATCTCTCTCTCTCTCTCACACACACACACACACTGACACACAGTCCCCAATAGACCAGGGACTCTCTTCCACCAATATCTTCCTTTCTCTCTCTCTCACACACACACACTTAGCAGAAGAAAAAGGAGAGTCATCAATAGTAAAACGACTAATGGCAGTTTTACGTGTAACATAATTTTTAATATATTTATAATTAATTATAATCCATTAGTTTAATTTTGAGGCTGCTTTGAGATTATTATTAGTCTCAAGAACATGGTCCACTTTTCTTCCACTTCAATATATTGTCTTTTCGGATTTTCTAAATCTACTTATTTTTATTTTTGACTTCTTCTTCTTCTTATATACTACAAAAACTTCTTTGGTCTTTGTCTTTATACTCTCTCTCTCTCTCGCTTAATATTAATACTAATAACATTATTATAACATATATCAGTTTTGGTTAAAGAACAAATCTCTTCCGTTTCCTCTTTGGTTTCAGGTAAACAATCTTTTATATCATTCTTTGTTTATATTCATCATATGGGATTTTTTACGTAGATTTTTTGTTTATTATCCAGAATTAGATTTTGCATGTGATTTATACGTTGTGATAAATTTTTGGCGACCATCTTCTGAGGCTATAGACTTTTTTTTTATAAAAAATAATAATAATTAATTGTTTGGTGAATTATATTCTTGGTTCCTCCGCTTTTAAGGTCGTTGCAAAGTATTGACTTATTGTTTTTATGTTTCTGTCATCTTTCTTTACATATTATTATTACACATTCACAGGTTTTCTGGATTTTACTAATTTTATCTATTGGCAAAATTAGCTTTACTTATTTAATTTGCATCTATAATTTCGTGATATACATTCTTTTAAGTCATGCTTTGAAATGTAAGGAAGAATTTTATTTGTCTTTATATGTGATGTTCAATAAACTTCTGATTGATTAGTCTTTTATTAAAAAAGGGAGATAAGTTCTGCATTCTGCATCTGATCTTTGATTCCAAAGTGCAAACTACTAATTTTACAACAACAACAACCTATGTTGTTGCGCCTGACTCTCCAAAATGGTGTCAGATCCTCCAAAAATGCACTATTTTTGAAGGATCCGACACGCACCCCGCTGATATTTTTGGAGAGTCCGAGCAACATAGACGATAATAATAACAACGACCCACTAAAATCCCACTAGTATGGTCTAGGAAGGATAGTGTGTACGCAAACCTTACACCTATCCGGAGAAGTAGGGAAAAACTACTAATATTACAGTGTGGTGTAAATTAGCATCTTAATTATTTAGATATAGGATAGTTTTTTAGGTTGGAGGTAGGTGCTTTTATGAAGTATTGATTGAATTGAGAATTGGATTATATCCCTATTGGAAAATAAAAATGTCAGTTTTATTTTGTGTCCTAGTTGATCCTAATTCGACTTTAGAAAGTATATTGACTTCCTAAATAATCGAACGCTTTTGTTTATAAATCATGTTCATGAGATTGATGATCTTTTAGTAGTTAGGCTTATATATGGGGAAGTTTTAATAGCTGGAATTCCATATATGGGGAAGTTTTAATGCTCAACGCCAATAGCTGATGGATTCTCTGAAAACAATTTTTTTAGAAACTGCAATGGTGTTTGTTTAGACCAAATTCTTGTTAGTTAGATTCAGTAGCTGTAGGATAATGTTGTTATAAATTATTAAGTTGCCATCAGTGTTGAGTCAGAGGCGGACCAAGATTTTAATGCAAATGGGCACTAGTATTCTGCTTTGCCCCTAAAGGCTTTTAGCGTTCAGGGTGCCAAGTTATTTAAATTAGCCATTTCCACTGTATGTGCATATACATATATAAGATTTTTGTCGAAGTTGACGAGGTCTAGTGACCCCTCAACGTTTTAGATATGTTCGCCCTCTGGTGTTAAGTATGTTGAATTGTTACATGGTAAGATGTGGAAGAACTTAAATGTTCGCGGGAGAAATGAATGGATATACCAATAACTAAAAAATTTAAGGAGAATATACTTTGAATAGAGCTAAATATATTTTCATATTAACTTTCAGTCATGGATTTTGTGGAGTTAAAGAGGAGGAGCAGCACTTCCAGGAAACTGCTCTTGCTTGCTGGCATTGCTGCAATTTGTTTTCTTATATTCAGAAATTCATCCGGTTTTAGTACCTCCGTCAAGGTGATTGTCTGACTCATAATTAGATCACATGTCTTATGTATTTACAGTCCAGACTTACTATATACTTTGTTTTAAGAATTCGTCGCTGATAGGCAATCCAAATTTGGTATTTTCAGTTTTCTCAACACGAACCTGGTGTAAGTCATGTATTAGTGACTGGGGGTGCTGGCTATATAGGTTCTCATGCTGTCCTTAGACTCCTAAAAGATTCATATCGTGTAACTATCGTGGTATGTCTCTATTCATTTCAACGCCCCAGTCATGAATCAAGTTTTAGAATGTGTGATAATCATGAGATTTTCCAACAGGACAACCTTTCGCGTGGAAACATGGGTGCTGTAAAAGCTCTCCAAGAACTATTTCCCGAGCCAGGGCGACTTCAGTTTATTTATGCTGATCTGGGAGATGGTGCTGCTGTATCCTGGATAATTTCTTTTCGTTCATGCTTTAGCTTCACGACTTGTCTTCTCTTTTAGTTCTCTATATAGTAACATCTTTGTTACAGCTGCAAATATTGTCAAAATTTTTATCCTTAACCAACAACCTCAGGTTAACAAGATTTTCTCACAAAATGCATTTGATGCTGTGATGCATTTTGCAGCTGTTGCATATGTTGGTGAAAGTACTCAAGAACCGCTTAGGTACCTGAGAATGTTAACTTTTAGATATGAAATTATATCGGAAACAACTTCTCTGCCCCCCTCCCAGGGTAGGGGTGAGGCTGTGTACATCCTACCCTCTCCAGACCCCACTTGTGGGAATCCACTGTGTTGTTGTTGTTGGACAACTAAGTTAGAAAATAAACTGTTTTTCTCCTTTTTTGTCTGTCTTGTAATACTCTTGTACTATGCAGGTATTATCATAACATCACATCAAACACTCTGCTTCTAGTTAAGGCAATGGCGGCGCATGGTGTAAAGACGCTAATCTATTCAAGTACCTGTGCAACATATGGAGAGCCTGAAAAAATGCCTATTACAGAAGAGACGCCACAAGTCAGTAACCAATCTCCACTTCATTAGAAACTTTTTAGTCATACTGATGTTTCATCTCTGACAAGAGGGGCTTGGTCTGATGGTAACCAACCCTCACTTACAACCGAGAGGTTGTGAGTTCGAGTCTCCCCAGGAGCAAATTCTGGGAATTTATGCCGGGGGTCTATTTGGAAACAGCCTCTCTACCCCAGGGTAGGGGTAAGGCTGCGTACACACTACCCTCCCCAGACACCACTGAGTGGTATTGTACTGGGTCGTACTTTTTTTTTTTTGATGTTTCATCTCTAAAGTCATATGTCAATAAGAAAAACACCGTCCTGTCAAACTAGAACGAGTTTGCTCCATTAGGCGTTTTCACGTTTGCTAACGTCTGGAATATTTGTTTGTTATTGTAAATATCATTACCGTTTCCAATGTTTCCAAACTAACTGATGTAACTGTGAATACAAACAGGCCCCAATAAATCCATATGGAAAAGCAAAGAAAATGGCTGAAGATATCATACTGGACTACTCAAAGACTTCAGATATGGCTATCATGATATTAAGGTTCGTATTTTGCGCTTCAATGTCTTGAAAAGGGATGGTCAGCTGATCGTTAGTAAGGAAATGTCTTTCTATGATTGAATTAAACACATTATCTTTATAAGAATAGTTTTACTTCACCAACTTGAACTTGAGCCATCTCGCATAAGAATGGTACACATACATTTATGTGGTAGATGATAGTAGAATTCACACCTTTAGGAAACCTGTAAATAAGCCCCCATATTAGCTTTTCACTGATTCTAGGTCTTTTTCATCGCCAAGCAGTAAAACAAAAACCATTTTTACAAATTCTTTGAGGCTTGCTAAAGTTATTGATCTGGTGCTTCTGAAGTCGGTGCAAGTGTAATGTCGTTGTACATATGCATTTCCCAATGCAAGTATCTGATGATCTCCAATGTATTAATCAGGTACTTCAATGTGATCGGCTCCGACCCTGAAGGAAGGTTAGGAGAAGCTCCACGACCAGAATTACGTGAGCAAGGTAGGATATCTGGTGCTTGTTTTGATGCAGCTAGGGGTATAATTCCAGGATTGAAGGTAACTTTAATAAGTGCATTACTGAACGTTGCACTTTCTTTTTTTGCATTTTCCCGTGTTATTAATATTATAGCACGATTGTTCTGTTTTCTTAGTTATCTCGTTGTCTCCTTTTCCTAAACAGGCTTGCTTGTTTATGTAAAACTTAAATCTTTTTTCCAATCTGGTAATTACAGATAAGAGGAGTAGATTACAACACACCTGATGGGACTTGTGTAAGAGACTATATCGATGTGACTGATCTAATTGACGCTCATGTTAAAGCTCTCGAACATGCAAAACCAAACAAAGTTGGCATCTACAATGTCGGGACTGGAAAAGGTTACTTCCTACTACTTATAAATTACTTTTTGAACATTTTGTTCGTTGCAAACTTATATATTCATATTGGCAGAAGCGGATGTAGCCTAAAAGCTATGCGTTTATCTGAATCCATAACTTTCGTCAGAGAGTGTCTATATATATATATATATATATATATATATATATATATATATATATATATATATATATATTAACCAATTTAAATCTCAATACATGTTAGATCTAAACCCATAATTTTAACAGTACAGTGGGTTCAGTGGAAGTTTGAACTCATTAAATTTAAATCCTGGATCCGCCTCTGCATATTGGTACGCCAGAAGACATTTTGATGGTCAAGTCCTTGTCATTACAGGTAGTTCAGTGAAACAATTTGTGGAAGCCTGTAAAAGGGCAACAGGAGTGGACATAAAGATTGATTATCTCAGTAGACGTCCAGGAGACTATGCTGAAGTCTACAGCGATCCTTCTAAAATTAGGCGCGAACTGAACTGGATAGCAAGGTATTCACTTGAGGAGAGTTTAGCCATAGCATGGAGATGGCAAAAGGTACACAGAAATGGTTACAACTAAAGTAACTCAAGTTTGCTAACCAGGTTCCGCAGAGAACCATAATGCCTTGTCGAGACAGTATTAGCTTTTGCAATTCAGATTCTTATTGATATCAGATATCAGTCCCATTTTGTTATAGCTTTACAGTTTACTACATGTATATCCGCCTTTACATCTTCTTTGTTTATCAATAGGTAATTTTAATTCCCAAGTGATTTGGATTACATAGTTTATACATGAGATATAAAGTGACAAGAAGATAGCTGGGAAAATGGAAATTTCCACAGCTGATTCTATAGCATCTTAGTTTTGTTTGTAACTCTAAGATCAATAAATTTTGTGCTTCTTCATTTAATCTTTCATGATTCATTTTGTCCAACTTTCTATTAATCAATCTGTGTACGGTAAAATCGGAGGGTCCAATTTTCCCTCGTTACGACATCTCGAAGGATCAAAACCATGGTCGAGTTTCATCTTTCGAGGTCCATCAACGCTCCACCTCGGAGCAGCACGGACCGACGGTTATGTAGAGAAAGTGGAGAGTTCCCAAGGCGTGCAGCTAGAGCCGACAAAGTATGTCAGGCTAGTCTAATCCTGCATCATAGCATTAACTAGCTATCCCATCTCCATATCTTTGTAATAAATGTATTTGTATTATGTTGGAATTTTCCCTCATATATAAAGAGGATCCTTGTCATTTTGTAAACATCTATCCGTCACTCCATACTAAATACACAAGCTACTCTTTAACATATTTTCTTGAGTTCATTACTTCATTTATTGCTTATATTTGTTGTGCTCTACTTATTGTTCTTCATTTATTACTTATTATTGGCCATAAAGAGCCGTTATTGATCTTATTACACCACTAGAAATTCGCAAAAGCAAGCACAAAAAGCGACCAAAGTCGCCTGGTCGCTATACTGCTGGTCCCTTTATTTTAGGGACCAAAGTTGGTCGCTAATTTCTAAGGTAAACAGACCAAATATTTCGGGTAAAGAATATATCGACCAACTTTGGTTGCTATAATATTTTAATAATATAATTTTAGCGACCAACGTTGGTCTCTACATGTAAATTACATTTTTTAATTTATTATTAATTAAAATATAGCGACCAACTTTGGTCTCTAATCCAAATATTATATTTTAAAATCTAAAAAATAGAGACCAAAGTTGGTCGCTATTTTATTAATTTTTTTCGACCAAAATTGGTCGTTAATTTCATAAATTTAATTTTTTTAAATATAAGCGACCAAAATTGGCCGCTATATTTCCAGAAATTGTTTTTTTTTTAATGGAATAGCGACCAAAGTTGGTCGCTTTTTACGAAATCTGGATTAATTAGCGACCAACATTGGTCGCTGTTTCCAATAAATTTATTTTTTAATAGAAAATCGATCAACAAGCGACCAAAGTTGATCATTTTTCTGGGTATTATTTTGGCAGAAACTGCCCATTTTGGCAGCTACACCACCTACCAGCATACCAAATCCCTATTACAAGCAACAACAATAATAATACCAACAACAACAACAAAAATATAACATTAAAACCAATGAAGTTTAAAGTTCAATAGAACTACCACATTAAGCTAACTAAGCTAAGTTAACTCTTATTACAACCTCCAAAAGAAAACCAATTCTACATGTCTAGTTCAAAGTGTATAAAAGTCAATGAGTGTTTTGTACATCATTATCATCACCGTCTGATGAACTTTCATCACCATGACGGTACTCAAAAGGGTCTACTTGTCGAGGACGAGAGGAACGAGCACTTAGAGGACGGGAGGACGAGCATGGGGAAGGCGAGCCTCTGGTGATGACTAACAAGATCGGGGAATCGGAAAAGCTCCAGAAGGTAGGAGAGATTTGAGCTGCTCTTGCATGCCCTGGTACTGAGCTTGCATGCCAATGTATTGAGCATCTCTAAGCTTTTCTCTTTCCTTGGCCACTTCTAGCTCAGATGTGAGCTTTGTCACAGTCTCCCGCATAGCGGAGAGGCTCTCCCCATCAAGTTTCTTAGCTTGTGAGGAAGTCCCTATTCCTTGCATTCCACACTTATAACGATGGAATTTCTTAGTGGGAAGCCCATATACCTTCCCCCATTTTGGACCGTCTGCGGCCTCTGTCCACATTCTTTGAGCATCCTCGTCCGAAGGTTGAATTGGCTCGCCCGACTTATTAGGTGGCTGACTGCGTATGAATTCCTCCACTTCAGCTGTGAAGCGACCCTATAAGAAAATTTTGAATTAATATTAAAAATTTATATAAAAGTCAAATACTTAACGAAAAGTGACAACTTATATGTACAGTTGAGGCTCATCCCTTGACACACCTTTCTTGATCCGTCTCTTTCTTCTTCTTCACAATATGAGTCTCCTTGAATAGCTCATGTTGGTTCATCGGATGCTCCAACTTCTTTTCCTGAAAACTCATATTTTTAGTTAATAAATAGAATAGATATACTTTGAAAATTAAAATAAATTAAGCAATTACGTACTGTTCTTCTTTTTATTGTCCCTAGGCTGATCGCACCTCCAGTGTGAAAGGATCCTCCCTTCTCAGATGTGCGAGTTTTCTTTCCTTTTTCGTTCTTCTCTAAGAACTTTGCAGTAAGTCATTGCCTTTGCAAATCCTCCCGTAAATTCTGAAGCAACCAGTCAGGCTTCTTGTTCAACTTTCTAGCTTTGGAGAAAGTATGTGACAACCGCTTGCGAGCTTTGAGATGAAAATTTGCAGCTACATCGGCGCTATAGCAATGTTCCCAAACACACTTGCTCTATATTTCAACAGTAATATATACATATATATATATATATATATATATATATATATATACATATATATATATACATATATATATACATATATATCATAAATATAAATAATTATACTGTTTAAAAAAATATTTATACCTTAAATTCACTGAAAATTTGCTCCTTTAGCGAGAATGAGATTTCACTCCAAGACGCATAAGGGCCATCATAAAGCTTTGTAGTTGCTTTTTTGATTATCCTTGTAGTAATATTACTCGGGATCAACCTGCAATTTAATAAAAAAATACATTAATATCTTAGTAAAAACTGTACAAAATAATAAACGTAAAAATAACAAATAACTCTTACCCGTCACCCTCAGGGACTATGATGATCCTGCCATATTGATCATAATGCACCTCCTTGTTAGTATCAACATCACCGTCCAAAACATGTATATCAGAGGCATGTGTGGAAAGTGTAGGAGAGGTCAGCGCTAGTATCTCGCAGGCGAAGGCCTGAAATAGATGGAGTCCCCGATGAAGATGGATGCGATCCCTGTGACTGTGACATAGCTGGATGGACCACAAGTGGTTGTGATACTGATTGTTGTGACCCGAGGGGTTATGAAATTGATGGCTATGATCCATGTTGATGTGACATGGATCGATGTGATCCATGCGATATAGATGGTTTCGATCCAAGTGGTCATGCGGCAGTTGGACTGTATGTCGGACGTACACTCCTATGGCCCTGTGACGAAAGACCTGGTGTCTGCATGAAGGTGTAGGACTGGTGATGTTGTGGCAGCTCATAATAGCCTTGGGGGTGAGGCAAAGACATAGGCATCTCTAAAGAGGGTGGAAAAGATTGAGTATTATCTTCTACCCTCCTATTTGATTTCCTAGCCTTTTCTCTATCCCGATAACTAGTAATATTATCTTCTAAGCTATACTCAATATAATATTAGCTAATGCACTAATACTTAGTGCATACTATAGTGTAAGAGAGTGTGTGTATATATACACAGACACACACTAAGTGTACAAAAGTGATTTTTAATATTGACCAATGTTGACTTGAAAAGAGGCCAGCTTTGGTCACTAATTATACCTAAATTAAAATTAGCGACCAAAGTTGGTTGCTAAATTTAAATTAGATTTATTTATATTTTATATAATACTTAAAATAATAATATAATTGCTAAATGTTAGGACTGGGTCCCATATTAGCGATCAAAGTTGGTCTCTATTTTGCTAAACGACCAACTTTGGTTGCTAACTTTGAATTATATTTATTTATATTTTATAATTTTTTTAAATAATAATATAATTATTAAAATTTTATAACTGGCTCCTATATTAGTGATCAAAGTTGATCTCTATCTGCTTACCCTTTAATTAGCGACCAACTTTGGTTGCTAATTTTAAATTATATTTATTTATATTTTATAATTTTTTGTAAATAATATTATAATTATTAAAATTTTATAAGTGGGTCCCTCTTTAGCGACCAATGTTAGTCGCTAATCTCAGTATTTCTTTGACCAAGCAAGTCTGACCCGTCTGGTCAATATTTTGATGAAATTATCGACCAAATAGCGACTAACCTTGGTCGCTAATGTATTTAAAATAATTATTTTATTATATTCACCAATTTAACGACCAACTTTGGTCTCTTTTCTTGACAGACCAACTTTGGTCGCTACAGTTTGGTCGCTTTTTTCCGGAATGCTAGTAGTGTTACAATTGTTAGTCGTCCATCGACTACCCTTCATAACTCCCAGCCGAGCATCAGACACGACTTTGAGGTCACTGAATAGGCGAGCTCGAGGCCCCGATTGGCAGCCATTCGGTTTGGTTATCACCTTGCTCTCAAGCTCTTATCTCGTTCTAAGTCTTTCACATAGCATCAACTGCTTTACAACTTATCACGTATTTTTAGAGTAACATAATCAAATTTAATTCTTATTACCATTTTCACAGTAAACAATTTGGCGCCCACTGTGGGGCTAAGAATAATAGTGATTATTTTCTTAGTAGTTTCATTACACAACGCAAGTTATCTTTCACGTTTTTTCTTGTCCAAGATCTTTGATTTTAGCTCAAAATGTCTGTCCATGGAGAAAATGGTGTGGATGTTCCAGGTGCTGGTGTACCACCACGAAACCCTGTGAACACATCGGATCCAATTCCCATAGACGCGGTCTCACGTGACGCCCAACACGTCGATATAAGCTCCCAAACTAACAAGAGCGTGCACCAAGGAGACCAACAAGAAGCTCAGAAAACCCTGACTAGGGAAGAACATGAGGTTAGCCTTCATGTTACTTTTGAATATTGCAAGCACAACAGCTGGCTATTGCTCAGATGCAAAGTCACCAAAAAATTTCCAATTCAATAGCACCGGAAACGGCTCCCCCAGCCGAGCAGGTACCTGAGAGATCAAGCAACAATGGGTCGGCAGCCGCCCCCACCATCATGAAGATGCTTGAAGACCTGACAAATAGGATCGAGTTAGGTGAGAAGAAGATAGAAGCCAACAACAAGAAGGTCGAGACCTACAACTCCAGGATCGACCAAATTCCGGGCACACCCCTGATCTTGAAAGGTGTGGATTCAAAAAAGTTCATACAGAAGATGTTACCTAGGAAGAGGCCCTGAAGTCCATTCCAAAGAAGTTCAGAATGCCAGGTCTTCTGAAATATAGCGGAACCTCGGACACCAATGAGCATGTTATCTCTTACACTTGTGCAGTAAAGGGAAACTGCCTAAAAGACGTCGAGATCGAGTATGTCTTGCTGAAGAATTTCAGAGAAACACTTTCTAAAGGGGAAATGATGTGGTATAACAACCTGGACCCAAACTCAATAGATTTATTAGCCATGCTGGCAGATTCTTTCATTAATGCATATGCCGGAGCCATCAAAGTAGCAACAAGGAAATCCGAGATATTCAAGATCAAGAAGAGGGAGAATGAGATGCTGCAAGAATTCGTATCTAGCTTTCAAATGGAATGTATGGAACTACCACCAATCTCCAATGACTGGGCGGTGCAGGACTTCACTCAAGGTCTGAATGAAAAAAGCTCGGTGGCTTCGAAACATTTGAAACAGAATCTGGTTGAATATCCTGCCATGACCTGGTCGGATATTCACAATCAATATCAAACTAAAGTCACAGTTGAGGACGACCAACTTAGAGCCTCCCCGGGCTCGGTACCAAGCAGGTTTCTAGCGAATGAGCCAAAACCAAACAAGGAAAGGTACCAGCCATACACCGATGATAGGAGAAATACACCGAGACGCAACATACCCTGCAATGATCGAAGAATGGAGCGAGGCCAGAATCCTCGGGGACTCATCAATAGAGCTGGGTTCGGTAGGTATGTAGGGCCGACAGAAGCACCTCGTTTGTTAGAGTATAACTTCAACCTCGAAGTATCCCACATCGTGTTCTCCATCAATAAAATCAGAGACACCATGTGGCCCAGGCATGTGATCATATTCTTCGCAAAGAAATCACAACTTAGAGTGTGAATATCACAACACGCACGGACACAGGACCCGAGAATTTCCACCAGCTCTGGGAAGAAGTAGCCCGACAACTTAGTAAAGGTCACCTCCGAGAATTCCTTAGTGACCAGGCCAAAAGTCAGTTCAGGGAAAGAGAGGAGACCAAGAAAAAATAAAAAAATGAGCAACAACATGTCATCCACATGATCTTAGGAGGCATCGAATCCCCACAGGAGCCCATAATGAGAAAAACAAAAATATCTATCACTAGAGAAAAGCAAACCCGGGGTTACATACCCGAGGATGCTCTTACATTTAGCAACGAGGACATCGAGACCATGTCCCAGCCCCACAATGATGCACTGGTAATCTATTTTCTTGTAAATACATTCCAAATTAAATGTGTACTTGTGGATCTAGGTAGCTTGACCAACGTTATCAAGTCGAGGGTGGTAGAGCAACTCGGAATGCTTGACCAAATCGTACCCGCCTTTTGAGTCATCAATGGATTCAACATGGCGAGCTAAAAACCCATAGGGAAATCACCCTCCCAGTTAACATGGTCGGTACAACCCAAAATTCCAAATTTCATGTCATCGAGAGAGACATGAAGTACAACGCCTTTCTTGGAAGACCATGGATACTCTGCATGAGATCGGTACCGTCCACCCTCTATCAAATTATAAATTCCTGACAAAGGACAAGATTAGGACCGTATACGGGGAACAACATGCAGCGAGAGAAATGTTCATGGTATACGATGTGACGCTGACGCCAGTACCTCCAACCTCAAAGGAGCCAAAGGGTAATAAAATAATAAAATGGCAATAGAAAACTACGCCTTCGGTTAAGCCCGACTATATGAAGCAGAGGACCGTACCACATTCTCACAAAAAGCGACTAAAACATATAAGGGCTCTAAACACACCAACACTAAGGTATGGTTGTCTCTTTCTTTGGTTCAATTGCACTCAACACTAACATGAGTGTAGGTATCCGATTGAAATAGCAAAAGCCCTTTCCAATTTGAAGGCCTTAGGCCCCAAGAAGCATACGTTGTACTCTTTCCATTGATCGAGTTTTATCCTAAGAAGGGTTTCACCGGAAAAGGGTTTTAATGAGGCAACATCTATATGCTACCTATTAAGTACTCAAAAAAGTATTCAAGGCTTCCTTTCAATCAACCTCGAATACTGGGGGCATTCCCCCTAGAAGATCTCCTCCTAGAGGAAGCCAATATGTGTTGAGCAGGGCCTCGATTGAAAAATAGTATACCGGGAAAAACGGTCGAACGAACCATGATCATATAGAATAACCAAGCTCATAACAGTGAAAACGTGTGCACTTGTACCAAGTAATCAAAGAATACTCTCCAAAGCATTTAATATCTCAAAGAATCTTGGTATTTTTGCAAACAAAAAGCAACTCCAGAGTCAAAGCCACATCCCAAATACTCGGGGACTGGCTTCAACAATCCAAAGCCTAAATGACCTCCAGTTCGGAGTTCCAAACTCGTAAGCCCTTGTAAGGCAACATCAAAATCACATAAACGGCTTCAAGAGTCGAAAATGTCCCGAGCATGTGGGGACTGGCGTCGAAATCTCAAAATCCACATGGCCCCCAGGTCAATAACTCTGAATTTGTAAGCCCTCAATGAGGTAGAATCAAGATCACAAAAAAACTTTAGAGCAAAAAACATCCCAAACACCCGATGACTGGTATAAAAAACTCAAAGCCATGCGACCACCGGGTTGGAAACTCCGAAATCATAAGCCCTCAATATGGCAATTCCAAGTTTTCAAAGTAATGGCTCCCGAACTGAGAAATCCTCGATAACTCGTGGACTGCCGTCTCTATCGAATTATCAAAAAGCCGAGGTCATAAGACCTCAAGTGGGCAGACTGGTCTTATAAGACATATATAAGGCAACAACAATATTTGTAAGACCTCAATCAAGGCATGAACCATACTTGTACCAAGTATTCAAAACTGTAAGACCTCAAAGACATGTAAAACTTGTAAGACCTTACTAAAGGCATAAACCCTATCTCAAAGTTAAGGCTATATATCGAACTTGTAATACCTCTAAAAGGCATACCCTTGATATAGACTCCAAAACTACTTCACTCGGGGACTAAAAGGTTCCGGCCAAACACAAATGAATACGGTCACAAGGCTGTACCAGCCAAACTAATACGACTCGGGGACGCCTGATTGTCGCTACAAAATCACAAGCCTTTAATTACTTCGAATCTACTTTGGAAAGAACCTGTTAAACGGACTACCCTCTACATAGACAAAAAAGCTTCGACCATGTCATCTCCTAACTATAGGCTTCGAGATACTCAGTGTGACGACCGGCCGGTCATCTTAAGAACTAACGCCCCGATATCCTATTAATGCTTCTCCCAAGTTTATTTGTGCTATTTTGATTTTTCGGGATGTTTGATTTTGAGTTTCAGAGAGTTTTACTTAGTCCCTAAATGAGGGGTTAAGTGTTGGAAAGTTAATCATAGTTGGAACAGTGTAAAGATGACCTCAGAATAGAAATCTGATGGTTCTGTTAGCTCCGTTGAGTGATTTCGGGCTTAGGGGTATATTCGGGTTGTGGTTTGGAGGTCCGTAGCTAATTTAGACTTAAAATGCCAAAAGTTGAATTTTTGAAGTTTCCGGTTCGATAGTGAGATTTTTATCCGAGGGTTGGAATGGAATTCTGGAAGTTGGAATAGCTCTGTAGTGTTGAATGTGACGTGTATGCAATAGTTTAGGTCATTCAGACGAGGTTTGATAGACTTTTTGATCGAAAGCGTATTTTTATAGTGTTTGGAATTCTTAGGCTTGAATCCGCTGAAAAATAGGTGTTTTGGTATTGTTTTGAGCATTCCAAAGGTTGGAAAAAAATTGAAGGAATTTATGGGATATGTTGGTTTCGTTGAGGTTATGGGGCCTCGGGTGTGTTTTGGGTGCTCAAACGGGCACTTTTGGCCTTTGGGAGGTTGCAGATTTGCTGGTATTTCTGCAATAGTGTTTTTTTCATTGCGATCGCATGGGATTTCCTGAAATTGCGTAGAGAATATTAGACCAGGCACTTTTTGTGAATTTCAATCTCAGAAGAAAGAGTGTGATCACATATGGTGAGTTTGTTGGTCATTGCCTTCGCATGAGGAATATTGCGTTCGCGCAGAACGATTTAGTGTGGCAGTGAGTGATATAATTTTCTCTATGTGATCGCATAGAGCTGGTCACGATTTTGTTTCTTTGAGGGACATGTCTTATGCGATCATGTAGGTAGTTCTGCGATCGCGATTAAGGAATACCTAGGCAGAATATAAAATTTCAAAATCGAGGGTTTAACCATTTTTATAAAAACTTAAGCTTAGGAGCTCGGATTTGAGCAACGTTTTTAGGGATTTTCGGAGATATCGATTGGGTAATGATTCTAAAATCCTTTTTGCTTATAACTCATTAATCTAAACATGAATTCACCATTTTATTTCGGGAATTGCATGAAAATTTGGGGAAAAGTTCTTAGATCAAGAATTTGGGTTTTGATTGGGGATTTGGCATTGGATTTGGATAATTTTGATTTGATTAGACTTGTGAGAGTGTGAGGATTCTGGAAATATAAATTTTTCCCGATTTCGAGACGTTGTCCCGAGGGGCATTTTGGTCATTTTACCTAATTTCGCGTATTAACTCAGAATTTGATTGTAGAATCAGTTAATTGAAGTGTTATTTACATTATGCAATTGGATTGAATAGATTTAGGCCATTTGAAGTTGAGTACCCGTGGCAAAGACGTGGTGCCGAGTTGATTTTGAGCTGGTTCGAGGTAAATGGCTTGTCTAACCTTGTGTGGGGTACCTTCCCCTTAGGATATGATACATTTGATAATTGAAATGCCTTGTACATGAGGGGATGAGTGCGTGCTTGAGCTAACTGTTGAAATTCGAGTTTTCTTTAAGTATTTCAATTGAGTTCCATTTTTCTTGTTTTATTTTACTTGCGAGTTTAACGTGTTGTTAGTTTAGAAAAGCATATTTAGTTGACTTAATTGCCTATTTGCTTAAATTACCTTGATTGCATTACATGAAGCATGTTAGGCTAGAATTAACTGTTTACTTGGTACGATAGTGAGCATAATTGAGTATTAATGTATTGTTGCTATGTTATTTACATTGGGACTACGGGACGGCTTCCTGGGAGATTCCCCACCCCTTTACATATTTATAGATTTAACTGAGATGCGGGATAACAAGAGATCCCTAGCCTATATTGGGGATACCAAGAGATCCCTAGCATATATTGAGGATAACAAGATATTCTCGGGATACTAAGAGATCCCTAGCCTATATTAATGATACCAAGAGATCACCGAGATACCAAGAGGTCCTCAGGATACCAAGAGATCTCTAGCATATGTTAAAGATACCAAGAGATCCTCGGGATACCAAGAGATTCCTCGAATATATTGAGGATACCAAGAGATCCCTGGCATATATATATTGAGGATAATGAGAGATCCCCGGTTATCATCTTTGTTGTGAGTAGTATTTCCTTGTGTTTGCTTTATCTCTGTTTCAGTTATTAAATTCCTTAATATCCTATACTTGATTCTTGTTGTATATTCTACATTGAGTTTTTTATATTATGTTATCATTTCTATATTTATTTAATCTCAGTAGGGCCTGACATTCCTCGTCACTACCCGACCAAGGTTAGGATTGGCACTTACTAAGTACCGTTGTGGTGTACTCATACCCTTTCTATGCATGTTTTTCACGTGCAGATCCAGGTACCACTACTCAGGCCTACCATCCTTAAGGGAGGCATCTGCATTAGAGATTTCAAGGTACATCTATTGCGTCCGCAGGACGCAGATTGAGGAGTCCATTTTTATTCCTGCTTTTAGTACTTAGCCCTTTTGTATTTTCTATTCTTGATAGACATTCCGGAGTTAGAGCTATGTAGTATTTCTTAGCTAGTAATTCGTTGAATTTCAGGTCTTGGATTTATGTATTAGTATGAGAATTAAATACTATGTATGCCGAGCGGCACTCTAAAAGTTGTTTAATCCTTTATTTCTATTTTTAAACTGTCTGCAAGTTTAGTTTTCTTCAGTAATTTAGGCTTACGTAGTCGTACAGACTAAGTGCCGTCACATTGGTTCACAGAGGGAAAATCGGGGTCGTGACACTCAGCCACCGAGCCAAACCTCCCGAGGTGCTCGATCATCGCCACATAACGACTTATAATCAAGGTTTTTATCAAACTATCGAAGAGTCAGTCAAACACAATCTTAAAAATCCTTAAAAGGGAAAACTTAAGCCTATATAAAAGGTCGCGTCGACCCAAGGCATAAGAGCCATTGTCGCTAGCTCACATAAAAGGTCACACCGACCAAAAACATAAAACCCATTGTCTCTAGCTACAAATTTTTTAAAAAAAAACTCGAGGGTCGAACGAGCTCGAGTAGAAACCTGACTCGGAGACTGAACCCAAAATAGTTAAACTGAATATGCCCAAGGGCCAAAGCGTAAGATCCATTATCGCTAACTTTAAATTCAAAAACTTGAAGGTCAAATGAGCTTGAGTCGAAACTCGACTCGGATACTGAACCCAAAAAAGTTAAACTAAATACGCCCAAGGGCTAAAGAGTAAGAGCCTTTGACGCAAGCTCACATTAAAGGCCGCATGGACCCAAAAGCGTAAGAGTTGTTGTCGCCAGCCCACACAAAAGGTCATACCAACCCAACACGTAAGAGCCTAAGGGCCAGCTTGAAATTTAAAAACATAAGGGTCGAATGAGATCGAGTCGATAACCTACTTGGAGATTGAACCCAAAAAAGTTGACCCAACATGCCCAAGAGCATAAGCATAGGAGATCGAACGTCGGCTTATACTAAAAGGTCATACCGACCGAGCGCGTAAGAGCCTACGGGCCAGCCTAATAAGCCCTAGGGCCATACTAAATCTAAGGGTTCTTTTCAAATCAAAGACCAGTTCATCTGATTAAAATCAAGGCAAAAAGAAATACATGAGGTATAAAACCACGAGGTTTCCTTCTATCCATATATGCGAGAAAATACAAGTTCTATTTACGATGTACTTTGAAAGTACTATATATAGAACCAGGAAATAAATATTGATCCCTTTGGACACTATGGCCACTCAACCTCATCCTCGCTATCCTCGGCGGCGTACAGAAGTAATTAAGCACCACCCCCATCAACCCTCGCCCCCTTCACCTTTTCTGAGAGGTCAAAGCCCCTAGCATGGAACTCATCAAGGGTTTTTCTTTGAGACTTACACCGAGAATATTCCTTGATCCTATCCTCGCGGTCAAGAGTCCTTTTTAGCTCAGCTTAAGCATCGGCACCGTCCTTAAAATACAACTCCACTTTCTTGTCAGCCTTGGTTCGACTCATTACGCTTTGACCCTGGCATCCTCAACCTCGGCTTTACCTTTAAAATCTGAGACTCGAGTTTTGTAATCACATTTGTTCAAACCGAGTTATTATCGCGAGCTAAGCAAGTTTAACCTCAAAGGCGGAAGCTTTAGCCAGAGCACCCTTCTCCGCTAAAGCCTGAACATCCACCCAAACCTTCAGCTCATCATACTCGCGCTTGGCTCGGCCAACTTCGCTCCGAAGGCATTCCAGGTCCTCCATCTTTTTTCTTAAACTGAAATAAACAAAACATTAGCCTCAAGAGCTAGAAGAAGGAACACGCTCTCCCTTGGAATAGAAAGCACCTGCTCCTTCAGGTAACTCCCATAATTCAAGCTCCGACTGGCCTCATATCGTAAGCATGCAAACTCGACTTCCCTTTCATCACAAAGAACCCTAAGGGATTTCTCCTCGTCCAAAGCTTTTCACAAACTGGCCTCACGATGAAGTAGCTCAAAGTTGAGCTTGTTAAGGTCCTGCAAAAAGTGAGATCAATAAGAAAGGGAAGGCACGAAACTCAAAGGCCTGTGCCAAAACTCACCACAGAGCAGAACTATTATCGATCTTTAGTTCGGAATGTGGTGATCCCTCTCCCTCTTTGAGAGAGCACGACCTCGCCTCAAAAGACTCCCTGATTCCTACAATAATAGGGCTAGCACGCAAAAAAAGAAAGTGAATTTCCAAATGAAAAAGGGGAGGGAACAAATTGCACAGCACGTACCATGATGTTTTGCTTCCCATCTGCCTCTAGACAAAGCTCTCCACTTATGCTCGGCATAAGTCGAATGGGTCGCCAAATCCCGAGCCTAATCCGGCAGATCGGGGAGCTTGCACGGCATCCATGAAATTGCTGCAGAAGAGGAAAGGAAGGTGCATCTACGGAACACACCTTCGCCATAATTAATGAACTACGAAGGCACGAGTGTACCACTTGTGTATATAATTCCATTCATCAGGGAATGGCATAAACTCCACCGGGATAATATAAATGGTTCGTACTCGGACGAATCGGCTCATCCACTCCCGATCTCCATATTCTTCATCATCAACAACGAAAGGCGTGGTAAACCAGCATCGTAAGGTTAGCAGACCTCGATGGTGAAAAGGTTGGTACAACCTAATAAGATGACTGAGCGTGAATTCAATCCCTTCCTTCTCCGTAAAGAACCTCATCATCAACACTATCCATCAAAAACAACTAAGGCTCCAGAAAGTCATTTGCGTCATTGCAAGTCCCGAGATGGTACCCAATCTTGAGGACTTCCATCAAAAAGAAGTTAGGCTCCAGGAAGCCATTGGCATCATTGCAAGTCCCAAGATGGTACCCGATCTTGAGGACCTCCATATAAAATTTGATAGGCTCCAGGAAGCCATTGGCATCATTGCAAGTCTCGAGATGGTACCCAATTTCAGGGACCTCCATCAAAATGAAGTAAGGTTCTAGAAAGCCATTTGCATCATTGCAAGTCCCGAGATGGTACCCCGATCTCGAAGACCTCCATCAACGGAAAAATTAGGCTCCAAGAAAACTATTTCCACTGTTGTAAGCCCCGAGACGGTACCCAGTCTCGAGGACCTCTATCAAAGGAAGATAATCTCCAAGAAAAGCATTTCCATTATTGTAAGTCCCGAGATGGTACCCGATCGCGAGGGCCTCTATAAAAAAGAAGATCGGCACCAAGTAATATCACTGCAAGTCCCGATATGGTACCCGATCTTGAGGTTCTCTCTCAAGAAGAAATTGAGCTCTAAGAGGAGCCGATCATATATAAGCTTAACCTCAGGGTGGTACCCTACTTCTAGAATTTTGGCCATTGTAAGTACGGATCGTCTACCCGATACTCCGGACCTCGAACTACCTAAGCTCGAGCCAACTCCCACGCGAAAGCTACAAATAAAGCCTTAGGGCTATCTTTCGTCTCCATATCAAGCTATCTCTATTCTCAGATACCCGAGAAAACTCTCTCTCGAGTGATATCCTTGGGTTTAATGAACGAAGTTTCGTTCCGAAAGTTCGAAGCCTTAATCTTATTCAACTCGAAGCTAGGGTTCCTAACGATCCAAGTTTATCTTTCCTACCCTGGCTCGGTCCAAGGGACGACAAAAGATTCCACAGGGAATCGGGTTAACCAATCAAGAGCAAGAGGAGATACTCGCGCCTAGTCTCGACACTCACACCAATCAGTAAAGTCATGCATTCAGATTCTTCAAAAACACGGGTAAAGGGAAGTAAAGCATAGATCAGAGGCAGATCAAAGAAACACCTTTTCCATTAATAAATGATAATTATAAAAGCCCACGGGGTGTCCTTACATATGATTAGAAAATCCCACGAGGGGTCCTTACACAGAAACAAATAAGCGAAAGGTGAGCATAACCTACAAGCACAATCAATACTCTCTGGAAAAAGTAATCGACTGCACTATGAATTTCTTTGAAAGACGTATCGGCAGGCGCAATCAAAGTATTTTGGGAAATGAATCGGCAGCAATATTATCGCTTAGAAGGATGAGAATCGGCAGTTCATTGAATAGCACCGAAAAGACGAATCAGCGGGACGCCTCGGTTGTCACAAAGTCTTATGTCATAAGTATGACATCATCAGTATAACATTATCGCAGGAAATTCAGAAAGCTAGTTATTAAGGTCATTTCTTATCATTCTACTCTAAGAAACGTGGGGACTATCTGAATAAGGTAAAATCGGAGGGTCTAAGTTTCCCTTGTTATGACATCTCAAAGGCTCAAAACTACATTCGAGTTTCATCCCTCGAGGGCCATCGACGCTCGACCTCGGAGCAGTACGGACCGATAGTTACGGAGAGAAAGTGAGGAGTTTCCAAGGCGTGCAGATAGAGCCGACAAAGTCTGTCAGGCTAGTCTAAGCCCGCATCATGGCATTAACTAGCTGTCTCATCTCCATATCTTTGTAATAAATGTATTTGTACTATATTGAGATTTTTCCCTCATATATAAAAGGGATCCTTGTCATTTTGTAAATATCTATTTGTTGCTCCATACTAAATACACAAGAACATTCTCTCTGCTCTCTAACATATTTTCTTAAGTTCATTACTTCATTTATTGCTTATATTTGTTGTGTTATACTTATTGTTCTTCAATTATTGCTTATTATTAGACATAAATAGCCGTCATTGATCTTATTAAAACTATTAGTCGTCCATCGACTACCCTCAATAGCTCCCAGTCGTGCATCAGACTCGACTCCGAGCCCCCGAATAGGCAAGCTCGAGGCCCCGATTGGCAGTCATTCGGTTTGTTTATCACTTTGCTCTCAAGCTCTTATCTCGTTTCTAAGTCTTTCACATAGCATCAACTACTTTACAACTAGCTTAAAAATAGATCACATATTTTTAGAGTCCCATAATCAAATTTAATTGTTATTAATATTTTCACGGTAAACACAATCAGCTCTCCTCCATCCTTATGTGTATGCATTTAACTCTAGTTGGACTAAGTTTATTCTTTAGATTTGTCATCTAAATCTAATACCAATTCCTTAAACTAAAATGCCTCAAATTAATGGTGGTAAAATGGTTAAAAGAAAACAGTTAACCACCCATATTAATCAGTAAAAAATAAGTTAGATAATGAACTTTTTAAAAACGGGTCAAATATGAATAAGAACTATATTATTCATTTAGAAAATAGATAACCAATAGATAATTAATGGGTTTAACTTTTACATTTGTAAAGCTTCAAATTGGGGTTCTTCAAGTTTTGAAGATTAGGAATTCTCCCAAAAGTGATCATATTCAAGAAGTCATGAATAATATGATTACTTATATTATCCGCCAGTTAATTTATTTTTTATTCGTATTAAATATTGATCGGATCAAATAATTTATCTATCTTTTTATTACTTGCTTTCGACCTGCCCCATATCCTACCCCACCCACCCATTTGTCGCCCCAAACTATATGGATTCCTAACAAAAACTGGACCTAGTGTATTCTGAAATATTAGTTTGAAATGATTGGATCTCTAATTTCAGTGAGGACCAAGATTTATTCTGCAAGCACTTTAGTACAAATGAAGAAATTTCGAACAAAAAGATTGAAAGTCGCTGATAGGATAGGGAAGAGAAAAACAAAGTAGTGCTAAGAGTAAAACACTATTCTTCACTTGAAAAAAGAATTTAGAGTGAAAATCATAAATCAAGCCACATTAAGGAAATTCCATTTGTTTAGATATATGACGAAATCATAAATGATAATCCCTCTCCTTCATAATCTAATTTCATTTATTGTTTTCACTGTTTTATTATTACTCTTTTTTTATAAAAAATTAAATTGTGTCCCAATTAAATGTAGCTAATATAACCAAAAATTAATAACTAACATATGATACCAATATAATATATAATTATACCAACAGAGTATATGATTGTACGCATAGAGTTTAAATTTTTTAATTTAATTATTAAACTAAAATAATATGAGTTATTCATAAATATTTCAAAAAAAATCTAAAAGGATCTAATTGTAAGATTATATCGTTACATTATATAGTACATTATAATTTATTTTATTACTATTATTATTTTAGGTTTTCAATTTGCCCCTCATGTTCGGTAAAAGCGTGTGCCAATTAAAAGGGAAAAGGCAAGTGAATTTACTGGTAATAAGTATATTATTATAGTATATTGTATACTATTACAGCATATTGTTACAGTATATTGTATATTATTGTAGTATAACAGTACAATATATTTTATGCATTAATAGTATATTGTTGTAGTATAACTATATACTCTTATCGTATATTGTATACTGTAGTAGTATACTATTAGGTAATTGTGTTCTTCTTCGATTATTATAATATACCATTGTAGTATATTATAAATTGTAATAGTATACTATTGCAGTATTGCTATATACTCCTACAACATATTGTATACCGTAGCGGTATACCAATGTGTAGTTGTGTTCTTCGATTTTCAGCTGAAAATTTCGATCTCGATCACCTCAAATCAACTCCAAATGCTATCAAATTTCAGTATAAACTTCCAGAAGGTACTATAAGCAATATTTAACAGCATCAACTTTTAACAGCATCCACTTTTAATCAAACAAGAAATCTTCAAAAATAAAATTGAGCTTCAAGCCCAACAATGATGGATATTCAAATACACATAAAAATTCAGATTTGGGAAGCTTACTCGAAGATACTATAAGCAATATTTTAAAGCACCCACATTGAATCAAACAATAAATCTTCAAAATAGAATTTCAAATTCTGGAATTTCAAACTCAATAATAGTGGGTCTTCATACACATAATATAAAAATAATAAGAACAAATATGTAATATAAGACGTGCATACATACAGAAAAAGTAAAAAAGAAAACAATTGTATAATTAAGTGAAATTGTATATGAATAACATAAAACACAAAAAAGCATTCAATACAGAGAGAAAAAAGAGGAGTAATATAGGCCGTTTCACCTTCCTTTCTTGTTTAAATTTTGTTCGTAAATAATTTTATAGATAATAAATGATAATTAATATTTAGGAGTTGTTGTATTTAGAAGTAAATGTTATTAATAAACAGTTGTATTAATTGATATAAGTGATAATAATATTTGTTAGAGCCTTTTGGTCTTATGTGCAAGTATTGTCGCTTTTATTCCTATTTAAATTTTAGTCATAGGAGATATTATTTATTCTGTGTATATATACATAAATCGCTACCATAATCGAGGGGGTCAAATTGATAGATAAAAGACAAGAAGTTAACATCACAGCTCCCTCGTAGTTGTGCTCTTTTAGTTTTAGTTAGGTGATGACAAGAAAATATGGGACGAAATTTAAACTTTAAATAAGAAAGGTTGTGCATACTTGACAGTCTTTTTATATATGTTATTGTAGGCTAAACACGTTAGAGATAAATTTAAAGTGCAGAAAGTGAAAAGAATGTTCTTATCAAGATAAGGAAGTGGATAAGCCAAATCACAGATCATCCTAATGTGACTTGGATCCGATACCAAGAAATCACGTGGGCTGGATAAATAGTATTGGTTATATAGGCAAGAAAAGATAGGGATTTTTACCATCCTATATCATATATGAAACATTATTACCATTAATGTTTAAGGTTTCTGTTAATTACATTTCAGCACACAAAATTACCATTTATATATCATAAATCAAATTAGGGATATAATTAATGGTGCATTTATTTTAGGCGCTAATTTAGGACCGTATTTACCCACGTTTAACTTATCCCTTCTCTCTCCCCACACCCCCCACGTTGTTCATCTTTTTTGTTCTGAACAGAGAACAAGTTTCTCCAGTTAGTTTCACAAAATCTCAAAGATATCATTCTTGCAAATTGAAGTTCCATCTGATTCAAGTTGAACATAAACAATGAAAAATATACCTACAAAATCTACATTAGGTGATTGCCCCTCTTTTGATTTGGGTGTTTAACACCAAAATCACCCCAAAAGAAAAGCTAAATATACACTTGTAATGGAACCTTCTACTAACATTTCATCTAGTAGAATACTCTGTGTCGAGATGAGAACAAAGGCATTGCATGAAGTAGATGCTGCAAGAGGTGCTAAACTTGTCGCCAAACCATTGAAACGAAAGAGGAAAGAGTTGTGTGATGATGACGATTTTGTTGAAGATATCCTAGAAATTCCATTTGTTAAAAAACTCAAGGTGTCGCATGCTTCATCAAAATAAAAAAAGAAGAAACCTTCGAAAAAACTCCCAAAATTTGTTGAGAAAAAGAATCTGGTGAAGGTAAACATTAATTATTTTCCTTTCCAGTTTTTTAAGTTGCTTTTGTAGTTAAAAATTTCTTCTTTAAGTGTTTTGGTAAATTTTAGATTTTTTGTCTTAATTTTGTAGATTATTTGTAAGTGTGATTTTATACATTTCATAATTGTAGTTATATTGTAGTCGTTTTGTAGTCTCTTGAGTAAATTGTAGCTAAATTATCTTAACTGTAGTTTTGGTACTTTGGACAGAATTGTATTCTTTGTATATCATCATTGTAGGTAAATTGTAGTTAATGTCTAGCTAATTTGGAATAAATTGTAGATAAGTTATCTAAACTGTGTAGATTATTTGGCATTCTCATTGTCTACAGTTCATAATTGTAGTTATTTTTGTAGTCATTTTGTACTTATTTTTTCGTTCATTTTAGTTAAAATAGTAGTTAATTTGTAGTTAAAATGGGGTAAATTGTAGATAAGTTATTTAAACTGTATAGATTATTTGTAATTCTCATTGTCTACATTTCATAATTGTAGTTATTTTTGTAATTATTTTGTACTTATAGTTAAATTGTAGTTACTTTGGGGTACATTGTAGATAAGTTATCTAAACAATGTACATTATTTCTAATTCTCATTGTCTAGAGTTCATAAATCTAGTTATTTATCTAGTCATTTTGTTCTTATTTTGTCGTTAGCTGTTATATTTTTGAAACAGAGATGTGGTTACCTTTTGAGATAATATTTATATATGTAGATGTCCTATAGTGTTTTGTAGTTAAATTGTGGGTAATATGTTCTTTTGTGAGGTATATTTGTAGTTATATCAAGTTTAATGCTTCTCTTTTATGCATGATACTAATGTTAAATAATTTATTATTTTCTGCAGAATGGCCATTATTTTGAACCACAGAATGTGGATTATGAGGTACTTAGATTCCACACTTTGTGTGATCCGAGCATTCCTAGCTAGATAAAAGCGCTACTCTCTCCAAATGCTTTAAATCTTTTCAAAAACACTTGCTTTGGTTACTTATTTTCTCTCCCTTCCATTTGCATGCAAAACCAAGCAATCCATCTTCTGATGAAGTATGAGTTGTCCAAGTCTAATGAATCCTTTTTTTCAGTCCTATTGAAGGTGAAAAATTGGATTTTGGATTGAGAGACTTTAGTTTAATTACTGGTCTAAATTGTGTGAATAAGTTTTCTGATTATGGTTATACTTCTATTTATGCTAACCATTTAATGAATACCTATTTTCCGAATAAACAAAGGGTTGAGAAGTGGCATTTGAAAAATGTAGTAACAAATAGAGCTTGGGAAAACAATGAGGATGCAATGAAGTTATGCATTCTTTATCTTTTGGAATTTTTTGTTTGTCCTTCTTATAAAGACCATGTGTCTTTCATAGACAAGTTTAGGTTCTATTTGGTAGAGTCTGGTAATTTTGATTCATACCCATGGGGTGTTAAGTCATTCAATCAGGTTATTGAATCTGTCTGACATCGTCTAAATCCCCATGTACATTCCTATCTCATACGGGGATGCTCATTAGCCTTGCAAGTGTGGCTTTATAAGTGTTGCTCGACCGTCAGCACTGAGCTTGCTATGAGGTGTTCTAACTCAATACCTCACATATTAAGATGGTCAGCAAATAAGGGTCAGATTTGGCTAACTGCATTTGAAGAGAAGATGATCAAGCCTCAGTGGGTTAAGGTATGTTTTTCAGTTTTATATGTTGCTACATTTACCTACATAATAACTACAATTAATCTACATTTACTTATTTACTTTAACTAACTATTTTTTCATTATTCAGTTCACAAGCATGACTGAAACTAGTGAAGAAATTGGAGTGCTTATTCTTCCAGACAAGATTCATTATGAAGATGAATAAGGTGCACAATCATCACATGTTCCAAATTTTGGTTCTCCCACATTGCAACCCAAGAACACTGATTTTCAAGAGGATAATGAATCTCTGGCTAGCAAGCACAGTAAGCTAGAAAAGGGGATTGAACAGGTAATATAAATAAGTACAATATTTTTTCATATTTTCTACATTTTATCTACATTCCATAAATAATTAATGTATGTATATTTAGATTAGTTAAAATTTAGTTAATTTCTATAGTCAGCCCTATTGGTATTGCATTCATTTAACTTAAATTGTACTAGAACTATAGGACTTTGAATAAAATTATCAATTAGCTATATTTTTAACTTTTAGATTGATGGAAAGTTAGAGGATTTTATGAAGGATGTATTTGAGCAACTCAGTGACCTTCGAGTGTTTATACATGTTTCTGTGAAAAGTGTTATGAAACTGATAAACAGGAGATATGATGTGGATGAGGAAAATGTAAGAGCTGGCATATATTTATATACCAAAACAAATTATGACATATGAAATAATATACTCAAACTAATATAAAATCTTTAGTTTGCTGGTAGTTCAACCAAAAACAATGAACAACAGCAAGGAGAGAACAACCAGCAGTTTCAGTTCAATATTGGTGATCAATTGCATGCAAGCACAAGCAATACAAGTATCTACAGAATGCCTACAAATATATACAGTTAGTATAGTTGTTTATAGAACATAGTTTTATTATTCACATTCTTATCTGCAACTTCCTACATATATCTACAACTTTAAAAAGAGCATTATCTAATTATATTTTCCCTTATCACTATGAATTGCAGTTGCAGTTTCTCCAGAACATGTTAAATCACATGTTGGCTTATATCCAGATTTTCAAGAAGCAGTTGATGTAGATAAAACAGGTATAATATCATAGCTTCATTATAATAAGTTTACAAATCTAAATTTTATCATTCACATTTTAACTACAAATTCCTACATATATCTACAAGTAACAATATTTCAATTATTAATTCAAGCTGAAGTTTCAACAGAACATGTGCAAGCACATGTTCAGGAAGAAATAGAATTTCAAGAAGTAGTCGAGGTCCAACAAGCAGGTATAATACCATATTGTCATTATATTCACATTTTTATCTACATATACCTACATAAATCTACATTTTGAAAGGCAGCATTAGCTATTGTTATTTACATTGTCCTCATTATTAATTGAACCTGATGCAGAACAAGCATGTATAGTATCATAATATCATTATGAATAGATAATTGTTGCTTATACAAATTTGAAATGTAGTTAATTAAATTATTTTTTATGTAATAGATATTGAAGATAACAATGCACAGTCCCCAATTCACGGTGTGAATGTAGCAGCACGGGCAGAACAAGTCATTGAGAATCCGGTAAATGAAAGTGAAGATGGAGAGCATGTGAAAGGAGTTGTTCCTAAAGGTTCAGGCATTGAAAATAAGGGTGTGACATTGGATGACTTTGAATTGCCAGACAATTTAACACAATTGGTTATGTATGGTGAGCCCATACCAGATGAAGCAACCCCTATTCATCCGGGTAGAATCAGGCAACTAGGAAAACATGCATAATCACCTTTCACACCTCTATATAGTTCTAGAGGAGGCAGCTCTATTGGACCTAGATTTTTCTACCTCAAGCACCCCTTCACAACTATTATAGGTGAAAATGTAGATGTTGATTTGATAGATAGGTTCACCAAGTGGTTATACCACCGTAGTGACAAAGTATCTAAGAGGTATATATGCTTAATTTGACACTTTCAGCATTTTTAAAGTTTAAATATGTAACTAATTTTGTCTTTTTAACGATATGATTTGATATTTATTTGTTTTTATAGGAGGGAAGGAATACTTTTCAAAAAGGATAACCAAATCACGCCTTGGTTAGACCTTGATTTTGAAAAGGTGGATAAGAAGGATTGGTTTTATTCCCTTGCTCATCCTGGACAAGTCATCAATAACATTTTTTGTTTGCAGTTGTTTTGTATAATTTTAGTTATTGTAGACATGAGATATATGTGACCATGTTGTTTACTATATATTGTAGTCATAATATAGACATTTCATATAAATGCTGTTTCTTATTATTTATAGTGTAATTGTGTTGTTGTTGGACCTTATGTCTCATATTTGCTGATGATTTATATGTAAAAATTGTATTTTTGTTATTTGGACAGAACTGGAATCTCTGTATATCATCAAGTAGTTAATGTAGTTAATTTGTAGTGAATTTGTAGTTAAATCCTTACTTATAATAGTAACTGCAGTGTGAATTTGGATATTATTGAGACCTTACGTTAGTTGTTGTGTTGCATTTGCTGATCTGTATAGTAGCTAAAGGGTTGAAATCTGTTACATTATTATGAATGCTCCGATTATAGTTTAAAGTGTAGTTGTTCTACAGATAACTGTGGTAACACTGTAGCTTATAGTAGATTATATTTTACTTTGCAGTACATTGATGTTATTATATATTACCTAAGAAAAAGAAGTAAATATGGCCCCAACAACAACACTAGGTTCACAACAACAGATTACTTGTTCAAGACCAAGATTGAACAAATCTATGACAAGTTCATAAGTTCTCTGTCAGAACAAAAGTATTCGATTGTTAAGCCCGACGATGATGTTGCAGAATATATTCTTGGGTATATACTACTTGCTAATGTTTCCTGGGATCTAGTTGACTATTTCATCATGCCTGTGAACATTGTAGATAATTTCCATTGGTTGTTGCTCGTTTTCGACATAGCGGACAGGCAACTTTATGTGTATGATTCCATGGTGTCTTAACACCATCATAATGATGTTGAATCATTAGTTGATAAGTTTTCAATCATTATCCCTCTTTATTTGTCTTGCACTGGTTTCTACGGGAAACGTAAAGACATTGACTTCAAGACAACAAAGTCATACATTGAGAAACTAGTTACCGAGCCTCTCACCATACAGTGGATGGTTGCGGAGATTCCACAGCAAAAGGAAGGATCATTGTAAAAAAATTATTCTCTCTTTCTAGATATTTAATTATTCTTTTTATAATCATTTGTTAAATAATTAAATTTTTTTAATTTATGCAGCGGTTGTGGTGTATTTGTGGCTGCTTTTGCGGAGTATGTTAGCCTTGGAGATTTTTTAATCCCTTCAGAAGACCTTTCAGATATCGACCAACACCGTAGATGCTATGGAGCTCTCCTATGGGACTATGCTATAAAGAAGCAAGAAGATGGGTCAATCAGTGAAAGTGACGTAACAGGAAGACTGGCAAGGAGAAAGGGTGCTCCTGCTAAAAATGAGAAGACTAGAGTACAGAGAAAGAAGAAATAGGGTCTTGTGTTCCTAATTTAGTTGAAGCCATTTTGCAATTGATGAAGAATACACTGTAGAAAATATTCCATTTAGATTGTTTACAGCACTGTATCTTCATTATATTAGACTTGATTACTCTATTTTGTTATAATACAATTTGCCTACAATTAATATTCACATAATATTTATGAAATACCTTCAAGTACTATGTAATATCTGTATATAACTGTCAGTTGAAATAAAATTACACAGCAAACAGATGAAGTAAATATTAAAACCATAGAAATAAATTATCCACAATTTATCTACAAATCATCTACAAATTATAACCTAGAATATAACTTAACTACATTTTACCTACAATCTGGGATCACTTTACATTAACATTACTTTATTAATCAGTTTAGCTAAACTATATAATAAATAATAAAGTTTAGCGAAACTATGTAAATATTAGTTAATAGAATAATTCATAGAAAGACTACTTTAGATAGTAAATATTAAAGTTTAGCTAAACTATATAAAAGACAAATTCAGATGCCAGACATATTACATAAAATCATGTCAAGCGCCAATACACAAATTGTAGCATACTTTATCTTAAAAAACTTAAATGATTACACCAAAAATCTGCTAACTTGAACTCACTAACACCTATTTTGAATTCGTATTCTAGCTACATGATATTCATTTCTTTTTGGGCGCATTCTTGCAACTTCTTTTGTTATGCCCTTCACCTCCACAATTTCCGCATGACATCTTGTACTTCTTTGACTTTATTTCATCATATGTTTTATATCTTTCCTTTTGAGGTCTCCCTGACTGCCTTTTATCTTCCGCCGGTGGCTTTACTACCTTATCCAAATATGTTGTGGCACATTCCATTTGCTTTCATCAGGAAGAGGATTTACTGGGATTTCATAGGTACGCGGAAGGCTCTTCCTTGTGTAATACTACAAGAAATAGTCTTCATAATTTTCATTCATGTGCCTTAATGCTGCCAACGCCTGCGCACATGGAAGTTCTTCAAGTTGGAATTGTCCACAACTACATTTCTTGTTTTCTAGACACACAATATACCGCTTCACACCATATAACACAGTATGTATATGATCTTTTGAATCCCTCACCTACAACTGCATAACAAACAGAAAAATATTATATGACTACAACCTACAATTTTCCCACAATTTGACTACAATTATCTACAATTTATCTACAATCTGGAAACACTGTGTATTAGGTAATTTATTTTTCTGCACTAAATAAACATATCTTACCCTAAGCTTGTAAGATAATATTCTGTTGTCGTCCAATTCTTTGTTGTATTTGTATCCAAGGTATGTGAAAGTACACTTTGCTAGGGGTGGGCATATATCGGGTAAAACCGATAACCCGATCCGTTAATTCTTTATTGGGTTATTGTTATTGGGTTAACGGATCGGTAACGGGGTAAAAAAACTTTTTATTGGGTTATAGGTTCGATTTTGGTTTGCATTTTTGTTATTGGGTAAAAACCGATAACTCAATAAGAATGAAGTAATTTACTAATCTACCCTTAAGTATATACTAGGGTTTTATTTTACTAATTTCCTTCCCTCATTCATTTGTCTCTCTCGACTCTCATTATGTTTCACTGCAAGCCGTAACCCCTCAACGCTCAAGCTCACCAGTCACCACCAGTTCTCCGCCATTCGCTCCTGTATTCACTTCACTATTTACTTACTCACAATACATCACTAAAGGGAGGATAGTTGGATCAACAAGGTAATAGTTGTCTACTTGTCTTTCAATTTGAATTGGTTAATCGTATACTTGTTAAGCAAAATATGAATAAGTGATTGATAGGTGTATATTTATTGGTCTGAAGTTACTGAATTCCTCTGTGACTTCCTTTGTTTGATGATTTCACAGTTAAGTTCATTAAGGTTCTAAAATATGTCTTCAACTTGTTACCAAACAGTTTTCTTGATTTCTTAGGGTAATCAAGTGGTGGTTATGTATTAATGCTGAATTGATGTTCATGTCTAGGCAATCTGAATGACCACGAGACCTAAGTCTTAAAGGATCGTTCTGTTTCGTCTACGTTAATTTGGAATGAATCTTACGAGTTGTTTGGTTGACTCTCATTCCTATTTGATTATGTTTAGTTGACTATCAGCATATAGAGTGTCATTCAAACTCGGATAAAGCCAGCCTCTTATATAAAAAATTGAAGTTCTGTTGAAACTAGTGACTGTTCACTAAGTCGGATTATGTATATATTTGTGATCTTTAAATGTTCGGGGCAGGGGAAGTCAACCTAGTTGTGGATTATTTCAGGAAGAGATCACCTCATAGGATCTGCGACCAAAGAGCTACTCTTTTTAGCTGTACCTGGACCAAGATTAGTACCACTAGGTTCAAAAGTTATGAGAACATTGGTTCATTTGTCTCTCTAGTTTTCTAATGGTTCAATAAGATTAACGACCTGGTTCTTATGAAAGCTATGAGAACATTAATTGAGTCGTATTGTACACTGGTTCATTTGTCTCTCATGCACAGACTAATTAAAGAAGCAAAAAGAAAAAACATTATTGTAGAACAGTAACTGAGTCGTATTTACTATACGACTCGCTCCCTCACTCGTCAATCGCATCGTGTAAGTTTTGTCTCGAGATTTTTCTGTTTGCGCCTTGTTAATTGTTCTGTTGCTCAAGATTTTTGCCTCTGTTTGCTTCTGATTTTTGCCTCTGTTTTCTTTTAAATCAAACTCACAGTGACACAAAAACATGGCTGAAAATATGATGATTTATAAGGTGATTGGTGAAAGTGGAGCTTCTAATTCAAATGCGACATCACAATCTCAATCAGTTCAATCGACAGCAAAGAGACAAAGAAAAAAGAGGTCTATTGCATGGGAACATTTTGACCTAATTATTGATCATGAAGGAAATCAAAAGGGTGTCTGTAAATATTGCAAAAAAGAATATTTTGCTGATTCGAAAGATAATGGTACGAAATCACTCCTTACACATATGTCCAATTGTCCAAAAATGCCTTTAAGTGTTGCTAAAAATCAATCTAAAATAGGCTTTAAACCTATTCCGGGGGGTAACAAGGGTGATATAGTTGTTTGTCCATGGAAATTTGATCATGAACAATGTAGGAAGGCTTTGTGTCGTATGGTGATTGTTGATGAACTTCCTTTCAACTTTGTTGAAAAGGAAGGTTTTGTGAATTTTATGAAAGTTGCTCAACCTTTTTTTTCGAATTCCTTCACGTAGAACTTTGACTCGGGACTGTATTGATTTTTTCAATGAGGAAAATGTAAGTTATTGAAGCTTTTTAAAGATTAGAGAGTTTGCCTTACCACCGATACTTGGACTTCCTTGCAACGAATAAATTATATGTGTATTACTGTTCATTGGATTGATAGTGAATGGAAAATGCATAAAATAATTATCAACTTTCGTCGAATTTCTAGTCATAGGGGTAAAAATATGGCAAATAGTATTGTTAATTGTTTGAAAGAGTGGGGGTTACAAAAGATTTTCACTATCACTGTTGATATTGCTAGTTCAAATGATGTGACGGTGAAGGAGCTTTCTAAGAATTTAACTAAATGGGGGACCAATTCCATGAATGGTAAGCACCTTCACGTGAGGTGTATGGCTCATATTATGAATCTTGTTGTTTAGGATGGTATAAAAGAATCAAGTGTGTCTATTGAACGTATTAGGCAAGCAGTGAGATATATTAGGCAGTCTCCTGCTAGGTGGAAAAAGTTTCAGGAATGTTGTGATGAAGGAAATCTAGTTAGGAAATCTTTATGTTTGGATGTTCCTACAAGGTGGAATTATATATACTTGATGTTGAATAGGGCTATTGAGTGAGACTGCAATTTTTGAATATGTTGATCATGATATTGGCTTGTCACATCATCTTGAGTTTGTTGATATTGTGGATGGAAGTCCTGTAGGTACACTTTTGAGTAGTGATTGGGAAGATGTAAAGAAATTGACAAAATTTCTTGAAATCTTTTATAAGATTACTGTAAGGGTGTCTGCTCACTTTATGTTACATCAAATCATCATTTTCTTGAAATTTGTGAAGCTGCTGTTTACTTGAAACAATTGATATTAAATGAAGATGTTCTTTTGGGTTCAATGGCAAATAAGATGAAGGAGAAATTTGATAAGTATTGGGGTGATCCAGAAAAAATGAACAAAATCATTTTTATTTCATGTGTTTTGGATCCTCGGTACAAGTTTGATTCAGTTAGTTTTGCACTTGCGAAGATGTTCGAAGAGAAAGGGCCAATTATCGCGAAGGGAGTGCATACATACATGACTTCATTGTTTGAAGAGTATGTAATGTCTCGTTCAAAAGATAACGATTGTCGTCCTTCTTCATGTTTATCTAACTCTTCACTGGACACAATGGAAGCTTCAACTGCATCTTTTGGTTCTTTCTTTGAAGAATTAAAAAGACATAAAGATGAGATTGGAAGTTCATATTCTAAATCAGAATTGGAAAAATATCTTACACAAGAAGCTGAAAATAAAACAACATACGGTAATATATTGCTTTGGTGGAAAGTAAACTCACCTAGATTCCCCATTATTGTTGAGATGGATCGGGATATGTTATCTATTCCTATTTCAGGTGTTGCATTTGAATGTGCATTTAGCACTGGAGGGCGTATTATTGATTCATTTAGGAGTTCATTGACTCCTAAATTGGTGGAAGTTCTAGTGTGCCTTCAAGATTAGCTTCGAAGTGAGCCATTACCTGTAAGTGTTGAGGAAGATTTAGATGTTCTTGAGCAACTAGAACAAGTTAGCAATATTTTAATTTGTTTGATTTTATGTTATTTAATATTTTTATTATTTAACTTCTTAATATAAATTCTCATAGATTTTTCCAATCTTGGAAACGAACCCTACGATGATGATGTGTAGAATCTTAGATAGTTGTAAGCTAAACTTTGGTAAGTTAATTATTCAACTTATATAACACATTATATGATTACAAATATTACTTGACTTAATATATTTTATTTTTATGTTTAATAGGTGTAATCATGCCTCGACTTTGTTGTCTCAAAGCTATTTCACATTTTTGGAGTCACTATGCAAGGATTGAAGAAGGTGAACTCAAAGCTATTTCATACTATAGTTGTTGTGTCGTTATAGCAGTGCATATGTCGTTATAACAGGCTAGCAGCTGGATTTGGTCTGAACTCTGAAGTTTCTCTCTTCAGTTGAAAGCAGTACTGCAGTAGTTTTCTGTTTTCTGTTGAAAGCACTATGAAATTTCTCTCTTCTGTTTCTCTCTTCGTTATAGCAGTGCCTATAGTACCTCACTTGTTTTCTGTTTTGAGCAAACAGAAGCAAGTGTTGTACCAGAAGCAAACATAATGTAGAAATATGTTTATTTTTTCTGAGAAACAAGTGAGCAAATAGAAATTTCAGGCACTGCTATTTTTTCTGCACTTCTCAATATTTTTTATACAATATATTTCTATAGTTCTGTTTTCTATTTATGTTTGCTTCTGTTCGCTCAATAGCTTATGTTTGCTCAATAGCTTCTCTTGCTGCTATATCTTGTGCTGATGTAGCTCAGCCTGAGATGTCATGTTATGATATATGGGCGAGGATATGAGAGAATCATTGGATCAAAGTGTTTACTGTGAATCCTCCTATAACATGGCATTGGCCTCTCGGGGTATGGGAGTACGATAAGTTTATTTATGAACTTACAGAAACTAACAAGAAGGTGTTTTATGACCATACTGTTGTATTTGTATTGAATAAAATAGTATTTGTCCCACCACTGTATGTATTTATGTGTATCAATGCTTATTGCTTAAAGGGCCACCACTGTATGTCGTTATAGCTAGCAGTTGTATTTGTGCTTTCTGCAGCTATTATCAGTTGATTGAAGTTTCAGCACTTTTAAGTTTAGTTTAATCTTATCGGGTAAACCGATAACCGAACTGATAATGATCAATAACCGATAAGCCGATAACTAATATCTTATCGGTTTGGTTATCGGGTTATGATACATGTAAACCGATAATCGATAGGCAAAACCGATAATTTCCAAAATCAAACTGAACCGGCCGATGCCCACCCCTACACTTTTCCTTCAATAACTTCCCTTTCGTCCAACGTTCAAGAAGTGTCCACATATACTTTACTAGGTCAAATATTGGCAGCTCTCTTGCCTCTTTTGTTACAGTATTCACGAATCGACAATGTTAGATGTAGTAGTAAAAGTTCTATTCACCGTTGCATGTACTCTTCACCATCTATGATAGTCAATATCATATAGGTAAGATTTCACACGCGGGTCTACCTCTTCAATCTTCGACATTCTTTCATTAAATTCATCCAGAATGTATGATCGTGCTGTATCAAAGTACAATTCATGTAATTGTATATGTCCCTTCTTGAATTCGGACCTTATATTTGCCCAAATATGCCACATGCAAGAGTAGTGTGGCGTGCCAGGATAGACAATTGATGTTGCCTTCAGTATACTCTCATTCCTATCTGAAACAACACACATTGAAGGTCTCTCACCATATGCCTGCTTGAATTGCTCAAAGAACCACTGCCAAGATGCGTCGTTTTCAGAATCAACCATAGCATATGCCAAGGGCAATATTGTACCTGCATTATTAGTTAAAACTATTAATTGGAAGCTTTGAAAATGTATATAAAAATATTATTAAATAACAACTACAACATATATTCAGAATATAGACAATTTATCTATATTTTATATAATAACTACAAAATAACTACAAACTTACTACAATTTAACTACATTTTATATAATTGCTACAAAATAACTACAAAAATTTTACAATTTTTAACTGCTGCATCCATGGTGCTTGTTGTCAGCATAATCCCCTGTATGCTGACTTTAAGAATGTCCCATCAACAACTACTACTGACCTACAATGTTGCCAACCACTAATTGATGTACAAAGAGCAACAAATGCATATAAGAAGCATTCATCTGCTGCCTTCTTCAATTTAACAACAGAACCAGGATAAGTCTCCTCAAGAATATAAAAATATTTGGGTAATTTGTTGTAGGAGTCAGCCGGATTACCTCTCAAAAACTGTAAAGCCTTTTCCTTTGCTCTCCATGCTTGCATGTAGCATAGGTTCAGTCCATGTTTGGATAACATGTCAGTTTGTATGCCCTTTGGGGTGTAAACAGTCTTAGGATCAAAATACTTTGGAACGACCATGCTACCAACTACAGCTGCAGTACGTTTGTGCTGTATGAAGGTTTCGTCCATTAAGGAGCATGTGTGTTGTCGGATAAAACTCCTTATCTTGAACAATGCGGAATCATTAATTGGCGTTGCTTTGAAGTTCCATTTACATTTTCATCAACGCATACAAGCCAATAGCTACAAAAATAAAAATAATATTTAATACATAATATAAATGTAGATGCAACAAAAGGACTGTTTCACATAAATTGTTATAAAATACTATTTAACTACAATTGTACTACATTCTAACTACAATTTTAAAGACCATATATATTCAGTAAAAATTCATACCTTCTATGACTAGATCGTTTTACTTTGAACTGGAACTTGTGCATCGCTGAAAATTTCTTCATTGTAGCAGATATAGTTTGCTTGTCTTGATACACTTGTCCTTCATCAATATATGTTTGCGTAGATTCTGTTATTATTTCACTGTGATAATCCTCTATAGCTGTAGAGGATGGAATATCAAGTAACTGTAGGTATCGAGACGAACCTGCATCAACATACAATGTATTAACTATGTAGATAATTTTGAAAACAACATTGCTCTACACTCTTCAGTACATTGTTTTTGTAGTTAATTGTATGTAATTGTAGTAACATTGTAGATAACACACAAAACTCATAACTCTGCAATGTCGAATTACACAAACCTACACTTGTGCTATCATGAAAAGATAAGTAGTTTGAGCTTAATATGTATAAAGTGAAATTTTCTTATTAAACTTCGTGTCTAGTCAAGCTAAGACACGATGAGACGGAGAGAGTAATACTTGTACATAATGACAGCCCGATTTATAACGAGCTAAATTCCACGTTCAAGAAATTTGACTTGACTATCTGTTATATTATGACTGTACACTACATCACCCGTTATCATCTAATTGGTAAGTAGTGAGACCTGGATCCTAAATCAAAATTCTGAAATGTCTTTGTTGGTTAAGTTTTCTTAAGATTCACATCAGTTCCCTGCCCCTTGTTTTGAAAAACGGCTGACCTATTAAAAGGTGGAAAGCAACTTTAGCAGCAGGGCAAGCACACCCGGACATCAGTGGCGTAACTTAACGATACAAGTATTTTAAAATTTATATACTCCATATATTAAATACGCATCCATTGTAAGAAAGAGTTCACAGGAGGGAAGCTAACAAAATTCCATTCTGCAGCCAAAACGGCGCATGAATAATGTTCCCACTGTTCTACATTAATACTGTGTTGCAGCTACCGGTGGATTAAGTGTAAGATCTCTTAGCATGTACTATTTGAACCCATATTTGCCTAGAAACCGAGGACTCCCAAAGCATGGCAAGAAAAAGCATTCCATGAAAAAGATGGGTTTGACTCGGTGTATACACTCTACAACTCAAGTTGCTATCTCTTCATTTTTGTAATTTGCAGATATCTAGCCTTTGGTAGGTAATAATCATAACTCATCATGATCTGATTCATGATCTTTAGACTGGGCATCGGCTTTTCCATCGGTGGATGGCTTCTCTGCATCTGAAGTTGTTTGTTCTTTCTGGGAGGCACCCTCCTCGGAAGAGGAATTGGCAGCGTCCGCTTTCTCCCTGCTGCTTTCAGTTTCATTTTTCACTGGCTTCTCAATCTTTGGCTTCGGTTTAGGTATTCTATTTACCTTAGTAACCTGATCCACAAAGAAGAGAAAGGCAGAATCAAACGGTGAAAGCTTCATACGGGGGGAAGAAGTTGACTACCTAATTCTTGGTCAGCTCTATCACTAGAGCAAATTAACAATTTAGATCAAGTACCTTGTCTTGAAGATCGAGAACCTTTTCATATACTTCTTCAGAAGTAAATGCAGGATTGCTGAATCCGGGAGTGCTGTAGGTAAAATTAAAAAGGCATTGAGCACACAAAGTATGAGAAAAGGGATAAAAATATTAGTAACAATAAGATCAAAATTTCTCAGAAATATGTTTATAGAGAGTTGTGTCTTTTAGAGGAACAAGTATACAGAGAGTTGTGACTTCCTCAAACTGGCAAGCGAGACCGATGGGATATATGGATCACAATTATTATGGAGAACCAGCACAGCCCAATGATATTTTATAATATTCTCCCACCAGATATACTTAAATAGGCTTACACACTTTAGAACCAATTATTTTGTATAAACTTTTGCTGTCAAATTCAAGAACTGACTCGAAGCACATAAGAAAATTCGGGAAATAAAGAGAATCAGTTTTGTGCTATCCTTTTTTTGTTCTTTTTTTGTTTTGCTGGTTAAAGACATGCTATGTGGGCTTTTGGCCCAATTCCAGTCAGTGAATAGGTTCAGAGCTCCGGGTGTATGGGCTCGCTACTCTAACCCTCAATCCAACTTAACTTTGTACATGGCAGGGTTAGAACCTATGACGTGCTAACAACACAACACGTGATGCCTGCTTGACACTGAACCAAACCCCCGAGGAAAAACATTCTTATAGCACCCATTTTCTTCTCTTTTCTAGTCTACCAGTACAATGCTCCTCCGATCTCAATTGAATAAGGGAAAAATGAAGGTCACGGAGTTCCACCTTTTTCCCTCTTAATTTGGTTGAATGAAATGAAAAACCAAATAAGAAATGTGACCTACTACAGACATGTAGTAGGTTAGCACTATGAAGAACTTTTTCACTGGCTATAGTAGAGGCTAGCATTGTGAAGAACTTTTTACGGGCTGTTCTGGGTTAGCATTGTATAAAAATATATAAAAGTAAAAAGACGTTTTTCACTGGCTGTACACATCACTTTTATCTTTCCTTCTTTTCCCTTTATCCTACAAAAGTGATGTGGTACAGCTTGTGAAAATGTTAACAACTAGCAAAAATGCTGAGAAACATTTCAGAGAATCAACTTTTCTCCAAAGAGTTTTGCTCTCTTGGAAGGTATTTGTACGGGGACGTACACCCTCTTCTTCTTAGCTTATCCTTATGCTTCACTCTTTTAGTTTTTCTTTTGATTAACAGACATGGAAGAAAAGGGGAAAGGGGAGAAAAAGGAGGATGACTTGGTTGCAAAAAGAGATGGAGACGAGATATTTCGTAGGCTTGGAAAGAAGGAAATAGGAGAGAGGGGTTAGAGGAAAAGAGGAAGTAGAGGAGTTGGCAATAGGAAAGAAATGGAGAGGAGATCGCCAAAGAAAGGAATAGATAGGAGCAATCGCTGAGAAAAGAAATGGGGAGGAAGAATTTGCCCGTGAAGAGGAAAGAATAGAAATGGCGTGATTGATTTGGAGGAGATGGTTTTTTGGTTCTTGGATTTTTTGTTGGAAAGACATAAAAGTCCCTACTATTAAAAAGATAGTAATGTGTTTTCGAAGGGTAGATGAAGGAAATGAAAGTGGAGTTGTAGTAGGTTAGCAAAACCCATATATATATATATATATATATATATATATATATATATATATATATGCATGTAGGTGTCTATAATATATGTGCTCAAATGTTCGAATCAAAGAGTATATGCTTTGATGATAAACAGATCGACTAGATTTATTTTTTACAGAGAGTATTTCAGTTATCACTTTCAGGAATTCAGTGGCACAACAGTTTAATGAACAAGATGTTACAACAGAAAAAGCGCATGCTATGTTCACTGACAAAATCAAAAGGTGGTAACATAAACAAGCAGAAAAGTATGAAAAGAAAAAGTAGAGAGGCAAAACTATGTATGGAAATAGGAAAAAGATAAAAGTTGAAAGACATGAGCAGGAAAAAGGGAACTTACTCTTTCTGTTCAGCCTCCTTCTGATTTAACCAATTCTTCACTTTCTCAGCTTCTTTTAAAACCTGCAAACAGGACGCTTTTTAACTTCCCCAGCTATGAACATTACAGAAGAGATTCTAGCTTCTATTGTATCAAAAGCAGAAAAATGGCGAACACAACAGCTGAAAAGAGCACCTCATCTATTCTTCCCTTAGGAAGCCAGGATTTGTTTGTTTCCCATCCATGAACAATCTGAGATATCCAAGAAAGAACCAAAAGGTGAGTGGCAAGGGTCAAAGGAAGAAAAAGATGGAAAAGCTTTCTTCGCTGGCTCACAGCTTTGAAAATCACAAAGTATTGCAAAGGAATTCGGATAGTAAGGTCAGCATCAACAATGTAACTGAATTTTCTACTATAACCACAACAGCAGTTATGGCACCGAATGTAAAATCGCTGAAATGCAGATGCAAGTCAATATCAATTTCAACAGTACATCTTCAAAACTTCACATCTGGAAGATACCCATGGCTATTATCACCTCAAATAATGCCTCAGAGTATACAGCTTATTTTCCAACATCCCCACTAGAAAACCTTCAGTACCGACTTTCAGATGTGCAGTGTAACCTTAGAAATTTTTCTAAGCCTTTAATAGTTTCTCTATTTTCCTTTCGGAAACAAATAAATAGGTATTGTCTTTTTTTTCTACTAGATACAGATACTACCATAACACACTTACTCTTTCAACCTTACATTCTACACTTCATGATCCAAACAATCTTTAACAAACAGAAAAGAACGTAAATAGAAGAAGAAATCAATTTTCCTACCTGTTGCACTTCATTAAGGTATTTTCGAGCATGGGCAGATGCAGCAGGGCGTGCAGTAAGTTCATTATGTCTGCACCAAAAATTTAAATTGAGCATAGCTACTTAAAATGGTACTAAAAGAAACTATTCTTCAGTGTTTCACAGCTGATATTAGGAGCAGACCTAAAAAATATGGGATCGCCAATAGCTTTCAACTCATCTAAACGTTTTTGAAACTGGGTGGCAGAAGCATCTTCACCATCAGTGTACAACCATTCTTGTACCTGATAAATGTGCAGCAACTTCATTTAGTACTTACAATATATACATTATATATATGACCGAACATGGAAAAAGGAAGTAGGCAAACCTCATCAAGTTTCTCAATAAATGATTGACGATCTTGACTGGTTGAAATTTTTGCAAAATCTTCAGATTCAAGCTGGTAAATGAGCACATGCAAAATTAACAAAGAGAGGTGTTTTATTATCAGTTTCATGTGATCAACGAATAAAACTTTTAGCGCGAAACAGATAGTGACTGAGGGCCACTGGAAGCCAACTGATAAAAAGTGAATTGCAAGAAAATAAAATTTGAGAAGCTAACAATGATCCACACAAGGTGACAACATCAAACACACACCAGAGAAACAGAGTACATGTGTATGTGTCTGTGTTCTGTCTCTATGGAAGTTTCATTCAAGGGCACAAAAGCAGACCAGTGTAACAAAAGGATGTCTCAGGAGGATCGTAGTGCATGGATACGTGTTTGAAAACTCTTACAGAAAGATTTATCTAGCTGCAAAGCCTTTACCATGCTAGAGAAAAAACTAATATAAATCAATAGGGAGAACAGGCGAATGCAATTGGAATGTGAAATAGGAAAATCAACAATACAGATTAGTAGGGCTTCAAGTTCCTGGAGCTGAATGGATCAGGCGTCAAGATAATCATAAGCATCCACAAGTGTTACAGATACTAAAAATATAAGCCCTCAAACCTTGTCTCTTGTGTCATATATGTATCCTTCCAAGCTATTCTTCAATTCTGCAGTTCTTCTTCTTTCTTCATCTTTTTTGTCCAGTGCTTCTAGTTTGCTTTTAGCTTCATTAAAAGACTCTTTCGAAAGAGATGCTCCTGGCCCAGCAGTCTTCTCGTCAATCTATACGAACAAAGAAGTCACAAGGATAAGACTGGTTAAGAACTTTGAAACATAAAGGTATTTTTAAAATAACATTTTCCCCGACACCCAATGGAAATTAATGAAGAAAGAGATGCGAAATACAACCCCTGCAAATGGATAAGTTCAGATAACCTTAAGTGGAACTCGGAAAGTCCGTTTCTTCAGCTTCTTCTCTGTGCTAAGACTGGTGGTGCTAGAATCGTTCTCACTAGGATCTGAGTTATTACTGTTACGATCGTCTGCATTCACTTTTTCACTGCTTTCCTCTGGATTACTAGGGCTATTTTCATTTGATGTATTCGTTGAAGCAGAGGTTGAGTTGTCCACTGTCAGATTCTTTCGTGGTACTTCTACCCATTCAATTATTTCAATAACAGCATCAGCTCGATCTAATGAAAATATTCCACTTCTACTAAGGGAGAAATGTAGATTAGCCTTGATGGGGGCAGAAAGATTTCGCGATGCATACCTAAAAGAAAAGGCACATAGCTCAGAATAACAGATCATGATACACTATTTGATTCATATGTTGCTGATTCTTACTTTTCGCTGGCATCAGCAAGACCTGACACTGCATACTGAGCAAATGTAAGAGAAGGAGTCCCAGGTGGCAAGAACTCATCACTTTCATACGCTAGTGAAACTTCAAAATCCTTGTTATGAACAATGGATCTGAACATCTGCAATTAGACCACACAATGGGATATAAAACTGTCATGTACTATTATGATTTTAATAAGCTGCTGTCATTTCCCCAACAATATAGAGTCAAAACAAATTTCTGATATACCTTGCTGGGCAGTTTCTTCATACGTGGTATGATCAACTGTTTGGTGCTTTCATCTTTGGGAAGATCTGGACCATCTACTTCAATCACATATCCATATGGAGAACCATCAATCATCCCCAATTTACGATTCAATTTGATTCCATCACTTATATTTGCAGCATGCAACGAGGCACCAAGTGCAATTGCTTCATCAGAGTCCAAATGTCTGTCCAGTTCTTTCCTTCCAAGAAATTCTTGAAGCTTAGCCTGCAATGGAGGAATGTAATTTATTTTCAAGAAAACAATCAGTGTTTTGAAAACTCCCTGAATCAATCATGCTACAAGCAATGATATCTAATTTACATGAATATTACATATAGTCTCAGCTGCAGATAAAGATAACGCTGACAAATTAAGTGGCAAGAAACTCCAACAGCCAGCAACACAACATTTATCTTATATTATATATATATATGTGTGTGTGTGTGTGTGTGTTTTATTGGCAATCACAAATCCTTCTTGGATTTATTAGTATATGGAAACAACTAATACGTGTATTCAATAACTGTAGTTGATAGACCTCAACTTTGTTAAGAAAAGCGCAGAGACACAGACCTGCAATTTTGGCACCCTGGTGGCACCTCCAATCAACTCCACTGCATAAATATCTTCCACTTTCAAACCAGAATGTGTAAGAACTTCCTTTAAAGGTACCAGAGCTTTTTCCCACAAATCTTCACATAACTCTTCAAACTTCTCACGAGTTATTGAGCTCCTACGAGAAAAAAAAGTTCTAATGAGTGAAAGTTTATCTAATAAGGAATTGAGAATTTGATCATGTCAACTAGAGATGTGCATAATCCGCTATGTCATATTAACTAAAATATTATGAAGAAAAAATTGCAAACACGACAAACAGTGAAAGAGAAACGTACAATACATTGCACTCCAGTTAATATGTATACCAAGAGAATCAGTTCCAGATTAATCACATAAGCTCTATACCACAAAATCATAGCAAGTGCGACATTTATTTTTGACTTTTAACTTGCCTCATGCTCTACTTAAGTTCCGTTCTTGTTTTCTCCTTTTCATTTGTGTAAAGATCTCTAGGACTGCTAACTTAGACAAAATTAATATTGGCCCTGGCCTGGTCCAAATATCTCTAGAAGTCTATGGTAGCAAAGGTGAAAAAAGTAGGGACCCTTTGTTCCTAGTAATAACCCATTTCACGGTACATGGACTTCTCAAGTGATACCAAATTTGTCAAAGCTTAAAAAAAGCAATAGAAACAGTAAGGTTTAAATTCAAAATAAGAATTACAGCAATATCCCTCTTTAAAAAAATAGCCCCATCATAGCTTGAGCACATCGAGTCGAATCACTTAAAGGGTTCATCATGGGCAGCACGTGAAATTCTGTTGCCAGCACATGAGCATATGGTACTAAACTCGGCCTGATGCAGCATAAAGTTTCTCCAAGCGTTTCATATCATAGACAGGACTTATTGACCACCATTCTCTGCTAATGTGACATCATTCACTAACTAACAGCACACTTGGGAACTAAAAGATAAATTTCAGAACTAACATTTCCCAGAAGTAGTGAAAGAACAAGAAAACAAGAAAGAAGGCAAATTCATGTACATTAAATCAATGGACCACAAACTCACCTAAAATCCCGATCGACATAAATGGATTCAACTGATATTGGAGCAGCTGTGTTTGCACTAAGAATTTCCTTTGTTCGCTTAACTTGTTTCTTTAGCTTCGCCATTGCCTTTTGGGATTTCCTTACGTCAACCCCATTTCCAAGCTGTTTATTGAACTTGTCTGCAAAGTACTCCACCAATCTTAATTCCATATGTTCCCCTCCCAGCTCCGCATCCCATCTAACATCCTTGACCTGCAACACTCATCTGTCAATCTAGCTGTCTAACATTCATGGAAAAAAGATTAAGAAAAGTACCTATACTATGATTTAAAATTATGGGTTCAGGATGTCAGTTAGCCGACTATTTGAGTTATTGGATTAATTTATGCACAATTAGTAGATTTCTTAGCACGTATTCAAGGTCTGAGACAAAGCTATACATCCACCCAATATACAGACAATGCTACAATTTTTTGCACTGATATAATAAACCTAACAAAATTTAACTTCAACAGAGGCATTCTCCAATCAGCAGAAGCGTTCTCCAAAATATCTATATAAAGCATCAGAACTGCAATGTTGCACGTAGATATATCTAGCATTCTATTCATACAAATAAACAAATAATATTCTGAGATGAAAATGAATGAATCTCAATGTTTACTCAATTTTACCTGAAATTGGTTAGCTGATACAGTCTTCCCAAACTCCTTAGTATTATAAGCAGAGAAGTAGACCAAGGCAGCATAGGTACTACCCGCACCCATATCATAGAATATCACATGCCTCGACCCGTTCGAAAAATCTTTATCAATCCCATACTGCAATGCTACACCAGAATGTTCATTCACAAGCGCCAATACATTGATACCAGCCAATTCTGCCGCAACAAGCAGCCCTTTCCTCTCCGCCACTCCCATATATGGCGGCACAGTCACCACTGCATCCTTCACAGGCGTTCCCCGTGTATGCGCCTCCGCCAATCCGAGGGCATACTTCAACAACATCGCCACAAGCTCCTCCGCCGTGAAATCACCATTCTCCGTCTTAAAAACCGCCACATTTCTCGATTCCTCGGGGGAAATATCATAACTTAAGTAGAGAGATTCTAGGGTTTTGGACACGTGCGGGAAGGTTTTTGATATTAGGTCACGGAGATGGGAGTAAACCTTGTTGGGATAACGAGCGACGATTCCAGAAGCTTCTTCGCCGATGAGGCGACTACCGGCGTGAAATGCCACGAGCGATGGAGTTTTCCGTTTGGACATTTCGTTAATAGCGATGGAGATTGGAGGTTGACCGGGTTTTAAGTTGACCACGGCGACTTTGAACCATTCGGATCCCAGATCTATGCTGGAAACTGCGGATTGACATGGAATTGGAGTGAGCAGCAAAAACAAGGATAGGATTATCCCTATTTGGAATAACATGTTCGCCGCCGGCGTTAGGAAAACGGAGTTGATCGGAAAAAAGATCTCCGGTGAAGTTTATTACTTAATTGGGACGAGAAAATTTTAGTAACTGGAGAGAGTGTAGGTATATATACCGTTGGGGGTTACAGGTGGAAAGTGAAGAGGCTAACCAATGAGGATTTGAAATTTGGCGTAATATCCACGTGGCATGTTATGTGACGCCCGGTGTGTTGGTTTTGCTGTTGGCTTGAATCTGACTTCACATCCCCGTCATAATTTTGAAGGTTGTGGGCAGTTCCAATAATTCTCATTTTTAAGAGATAATATCCAAAACCCACTTTAAACTAAGGCTGTATGGTGTTTCGGTTCAGGCCCGGAAACGAATCGGGATCGCGGTACTAGCGGGCCTATTGATCTTGCTGGGCCGATCCTGGCGGTCCGATCCTGATGTTCCCAAAAGCCCGTGATGGGTCTGTCTCACACCTTGAACCGTTAGGCCCGGGACCGCCAGGCCCAGGACCGGCTGGCGGGCCTGGACCGGTTTAGGCGGGCCTGAGCCGGTCCTGACGGGCCCAAAGGCTAGTTTTTTCAACAAAAAAAAAATTTTGAAAATTCAGTAACGTCTCTTTGCAAAAAGTAGCCGTTTGGAAGTTTGAAAAATAGTCATTTGGCCCCCAAACTTTAATTTAAACCAAAACTTTATGTAATTACACTTTTTCCCATTTCTCAATTATAAATACCCCATCATTCTTTCATTTTTATTCACCAATTCATCAATCTCTCTCAAACTCTCTTTCAATCTTTCTAGTACAAGTGTTTAATTTATTGTTAAAAAATCGTGAAAAATTGTGAAGTTGTTGAATTGAAGTTTTCAAGTGTTCAAGTTCAATGATTTTTAATTTTCAAGAAGTTGTTCGGCAATCCGATAAACTCGTTTCAACTCTTACGTGCTAATAGTATATTTTTGTATTTTTTAGTTTGCATAATTCTAATTAGTATGGAATTTTCTTTGAAAAAAATGTTCGGTAAAGGAAAAGGTAAAGCCGGTGAAAGTAGCGGCCATAATACTACCCTTCCCCCGGCTCCCCGACCTAAAAAAGATAAGCAAGTTGAAAGTAGTAGCCAACCTAGACGTCCTAATTCGCCTCCCGTAATGCTTGATAGTGATCACCCTTGTTTTCAATTTACCGATAGTGAATTTCTACATGATGTTGCAGTAGGTGATAGATTAGATGATGATATTATGAATGCTCTTTATCCTAATGAACCTATCTTAGAGGAAAATGAGGATGATGATGATGATGATGAAACCCAAGAACCAGATTTAGATGATACACCTACTAGTCCTGCTCATAACTTAGGTAATGAACGGCACACCCACCTGTACAAACTCCCACTTTTAGTAGACAGCCTACTAAACGTCAAGAAACATCATTAGTTTGATATTTTTTTTACTCAAGTAAGAGAGCACGACAAGGCTAAGTGTAAAACTTGTGGGAAATTACTTGTTCATAGGTATACTGGAGACCGTAGCGGCACGGGTAGTTTGACTAGGAAAATTAAACCCTAGAGATAGGGCTAGATTTTTCCAAATGCAAGCGCAACAAGAGGGGGGGACAAGTGTAGATTCTCAAGTTAACGCTAGTAATGGTTCAGATCTAGTTCAACCAGGAATAAACATTGTCACCGGAGGTATTTTATATAACGATCCAAATAAGGATCGTGAAGAATTAGCGAAAATGATTACTGTTATGTGCTTGCCTTATACTTTTGCTTCTAATCCTAATTGGATTCATTATATTAGAAGAGTCTTTAATCCTACTTATAAAGGTTGGCCTCGCGCAACAGTTAAGGCCGATATTTATAAATTCAAGCATGAATATGAACAATATTTGCGCTATTTGTTTACTCATATACCTAATCGTATTTCTATTACAACTAATATTGGTAGAAGTAATATTTGCCCGAATATGTGGAATTACATGTACGAAAGTTCAGTAGTAGCGTATGAATATAGAAACCCAATTAATGCTACGTTTAATTCTCGGGTAGGTGGTGAGGATGATGATGAAATGCTAACTACCCAAGATTGGACTAATGTTAAAATTCTTTTAGTTTTTTTAGAACATTTTCAAGTGGCTACAAATGCTTTTTCTGGACAATATTATCCGACTATTTCTAACTGTTTGTTTATATTGCCGCACTAGCTGATTTGTTTGTTGAATTTAGCGAGGTTGGGGATATTTATGAACTTGCAATAAATGAAATAAAACAAAAGTTTAAAAAAATATTTTTTTCCAATCCCTCCTATTTTTGGTGTAGCTGCTATGTTAAACCCAACAATGAAATTATGAGGTCCTCACTTTTGGTATTCTAATATTTATAAAGCTTTAGATCTTTCAGAAGACGAAATTGCTACACTTGCTGATGCGAAAGCATCAATTAAAATTAATGCTCAAACTGTTTATAATGCTTATAAACAGGCGTTAGAGCATGCTAGGACAAATATTCTAACCCCTACTTCGTCTACATCACAATCGTCTAAAAGAGCTGCTGGCTTAACAGCTCTTAAATCGTGGACGGAGTTCCGGGGTTCTCAAGATGACAATTTTGATGAAATTTCCCATCTAAATGAGCTTCAAGTTTACTTGTCACAGGGACTAGAAAAGGAGAATCCAGACGGCTCTTTCGACCTTTTGGAATGGTGGAAGTCAAGGGAAAAGTATTTTCCCGTTCTAGCAAGGATAGCTCGGGATGTTTTGTCAATTCAAGCGTAAATTGTTGCATCAGAGAGCGATTTCAGTCAAGCAAGACTACAAATCGGTGATCATAGAGCGTCGATGCGGGAGAGCTTGGAAAAATCAGTGCTTTTTAGAGAATGGATCCGCGCAGAAAGAAGGAACTTTGGCATAGCAGAATCACAACCGGAAATAGATGAGGCATATGAAGAAATGATAGCAGGACTTGCTGAGGAATCGCCTTCACCCGGAAGTGATGATGAACAAGCTTCATTTCCACCACCGCCAACACAACCTCCTCCCAACCTTGACGGATTTATGAGATTTGTTAGAAATACAACATAAATAGTTTTTTTTCCTTTTAATGGTGGTATTAGTACCTTTTTGTGCTCATTCCATTGAAGGAAGGAAGACTAAGAAAGATATGCCATTTTGGTCAATAAATATGCTCTTTATCATATCCTTGAATATCTTTTTTTCTCAATATTTCTTTGTCTTTACTTCGATATCACTCCTTGAATATTTATATAACATGCAATATATAACATACAACACAATATACTAATTACAACATTCTTTTATATACATTATATACAATATATACTAATTATTACAACACAATATATACATAATATACAACACACTATATACATAATATACAATATATACTACTTACTACAACACACTATATACATAATATATAATATATACTAATTACTACAACACATTATATACATAACATATATCTATTTATATATATATATATATATATATAAATATATATATACATAACATAAATATCCATATATACATAACATACAATATATACTAATTGCTACAACAAAATATATACATAATATACAATATATACTAATTACTACAACACAATATATACTATACTAATAACTCAGTACAACATATAAAATATATTCTACACTATACTAATGACTACTATACAAGATATTGACTTTAAAAAAAACCGTCAGGCCCATTAGGCCTGCCATGCCCGCCAGGCCCGTCCCACCAGGCCCAGGGCCACAGTGTGCTTAGGCCCCTAACGTACCGATCTCTACCGTGAGGACCGCCAGGCACGCCAGGGTCAGCACACCAAGCCCGGGACCGTGAGGCCCGGCCTGTCAGGCCCGCTTAGGCCCGGGCCCGGGACACCATACAACCTTACTTTAAACTTTACTATTTTTATCGGTTTCCTACATAAATTATTCAATATTTCTAAAATTCCTTAAACTATAATGTCCTTCGCATTAAAATCTCTTCATAGTTAACCTGGCATAATGTATGCAAACACTCGCTTGAGAGTGCCTGATAACTTTAAAAAATCATCAAAATGTCTCATATAACAGAAAAGAATGACTAATTGACTCTCTTTCATATTTATTTTTTAATAAATATTCTTCATATTTCAATTATACCCAAATTTCTTCCTCATTTTTTAACCATTTTTCCATTTGTTTACGTTTCTTCTTTATTTTTCACCTTCTTTATCATTTTTAACCTTTTTTCTTCGGTTCGCCATATGAATTTCCTGTGGAAAAATTTCTCCCTCTTTTGTTTCCTCTGAAATAATTTACTCTCTTTTTTATTTTAGTCTTCTTTCATTTCTTATACATATTGTTAAAATAATACCAATTTAAATATTCTAATTAAACCCAATATCCTCGTAGAGACTAAAGTTGAATATCTTGAACCTTCTTTATGTAATATGAAATTAGAGAATACAATTTTATTTGTTGGCCAATTGATTTTTTATTTGCAAAATTTTATTTTGTGTAATCTTTTTTTATGTAATATAAGAGGATTTTTAAAGAAATATTATGTGCCTTTATTTATATTTTTCTGTGCTACAAAGTGAATACAAAGGACTTATTCAATTGGAGTTTAGCATAAAACACAATTATAATTAAACCTAAAATTAAACAGTGCATTAAATATTATTTTGACCAAAACTCATAAAGTTAATCAATCATCCCAGAGTAATACATCATGAGTAAACTGTATAAAAAACTCTTTAAAAATCTTAAGTTAATATAGTTAGACAGGTGTAACATGGGATTTTAATATATAGGGGAATATAGTTTAGGAAAGTTTTGGAGACAACAAATAGTTTAAGTAGGTAAATAATAAAATGGTGAAAGTTTAGGGGGATTTTAGGCGCAGTTGAATAGCCACATGTAATGTTACATGACACGCTTTTTAAATAATTAGGAGAATGTACTACACGCACCTATAAGAATTCAATGAGGAGTTTTTCATATGAAGAGCAATATAGTTCAGGAGAGTTTTGGAAACACTGAATAGCTTAAATAGAAAACTGACAAAAACATGATAATTTAAGGAAATTTTAGGATATTAACTCTATTTTTAACTATTGCTTTCCTTTATTTTAGCTTTTTCAACGTTTATTAAAACAATAATATATATGAGATTTATTTTATTAAATTATTCCGATTAAATAATTTTTGAGAATTAAGCAACATCAAAAAAGACTATTAACTTCTTTAATGTTAAGAGTAGAGTTGGAAACAAATAACAATTCAATCTCAAATTCCTAAAGTAACAATATTTTTTGGATTTTGAATTAAAAATGATTTTTAATTCTGAAATTCTTAAAGCGTTATTATTCTTATTTTTATATTCTTCCAATATTTCACACAATTTGTTTTTTTTTTTAAATTAAATGACTGAATATTTAAATTTTTTTTAACTTTGTCAATAAAAATTATTTAGAAAGTTCTACTTTAAAATAATTTAACATATAAGAAACAAGTATGAGACTATAGTATCTTTCGTATTTTTGAGAGGCTCTTTAACATTTTATGTAAAAGAAAAAATATTTAGTCGCTTATAATTATATAATGTTGTATTTTGTCTCGGGCTCGGGCCTAAACGGGCTTCGCGGACTGAGCTTCCTGGGCCTGGGCTTTGGCGGTCCCGAGCTTCGTGGGCTCAATGGGTGAGACCAGCCCGTGACAGGCCTAAGCCCATGTGGTCCTGGGCTTAGCGGGCCGGGCTTCGGGGGCCTGGCGGGCCTTTTTGTGATTTTTTTTGTTTAAGGCAATATCTTGTATAATAGTTATTAGTATAGTATATAATATACTAGTATAGAATATATTTATAGTACACTAGTTATTAGCATAGTATATATAATATATATTTCAGTGTATTGTATTGTAGTAATTAGTATATATTGTATGTTATGTATATATATATATTCCCATATATATTTTCTTGCAGTATATATTTATGTTATGTATATATATTCTCTTATATATATATATATATATATTGTATCTTATGTATATATGTTATTACTTATATATTTTCTTATAGTTTAGGTTGTATGCTATGTATATATATTCTCGTAAATATTTTCTTGTAATATATATTGTATGTTATATATATATATATATATATATATATATATATATTGTAGCTTATAAATAATTCGAAGTAAAGACAAAGAAATATTGAGAAAAAAGATATTCAAGGGTATGTCTTATAATTTTTATTACAAAAAATGGCATATCTTTCTTAGTCTTCCTTCCTCCAATGGAATGAGCACAACAAAGTACTAATACCACCATTAAAAGAAAAAAAATTAAAAGAAGATGTGCCAAAGTACAAGTTACATCATAATCTACATTGTATCTCTAACAAATCTCATAAATCCGTCAAGGTTGTGAGGAGGTTGTGTTGGTGGTGGTGGAAAAGAAGCTTGTTCATCACCACTTGCGGGCGAAGCCGAATCCTCCGTAAGTTCCGCTATCATTTCTTCATAAGCTTAATCTATCGCCGGTTGTGATTCTGCAATTCCAAAGTTTCTTCTTTCCGCGCGGATCCAATCTCTAAAAAGTACTGATTTTTTCAAGTTATCCCTCATCGACGCTCTATGATCACCTATTTGCAGTCTTGCTTGACTGAAAGCGCTCTCCGATGCAAGAGTTGAAACTTGAATTGATAAAATATCCCGAGTCATCCTTGCAAGAACCGGAAAATATTTTTTCCTTGACTTCCACCATTCCAATAGATCAAAAGAGCCGTCTGGATTCTCCATTTCAAGTCCCTAAGAAAAATAAACTAGAAGTTCATTTAGATGTGAAGTTTCATCATAATTATCACCTTGAGAAACCCGGAACTCCATCCAAGATTTAAGAGCTGTTAAGCCCGCAGCTCTTTTAGACGATTGTGAGCTAAACGAAGTAGGCGTTGGAATATTTGGCCTAGCATGCTCTAAGGCAAGTTGATAAGCATTATAAACTGTTTGAGCATTAATTTTAATTGATGCTTTTGCATCTACAGGTGTAGCAACTTCCTCGTTTGAAAGATCTAAAGCCTTATTAATATTTGAATACCAAAAATGAGGACCTCCCAATTTCATTGTAGGATTTAACATTACAGTAACACCAAAAATAGGAGGGATAGGAAAAAAATATTTTTAAAATTTTTGTTTCATTTCATTTATAGCAAGTTCATAAATATCTCCACCCTCACCAAATTCAACAAACAAATCAGCTAGTACGGCAATATAACTAAACAGTTTGAAATAGTAGGATAATATTGCCCTGAAAATGCATTTGTAGCAACTTGAAAATGTTCTAAAAAATCTATAAAAAAATTTAACAGTCGTCCAATCTTGGGTAGTAAGCATTTCATCATCATCCTCATCACCTACCCGAGAATTAAACGTTGCATTAATTGGGTTTCATAATCATCATCCTCGTTTTCCTCTAAGATATGTTCATTAGGATAAAGAGCATTCATAATTTCATCATCTAATCTATCACCTACTGCAATATCATGTACAAATTCACTATCGGTAAATTGAAAACAAGGGTGATCACAATCAAGAATTGGAGGAGGAGGACGTCTAGGTTGGCTACTACTTTCAACTTGCTAATCTTTTCTAGATCGGGGAGCCGGGGGAGGGTATTATGGCCACTACTTTCACCGGTTTTACCTTTTCCTTTACCAAATATTTTTTTCAAAGAAAAAACCATATTAATTATAATTATGCAAACTAAACCACACAAGAATATATTCTAAAAACATAAGAGTTGAAACGAGTTTACCGGATTGCCGAACAACTTCTTGAAAATTGAAAATCGTTGAACACTTGAAAACTTCAATTCAACAACTTCACAATTTTTCCCGAATTTTCAACAATAAATTAAGCAATTGTAGTAGAAATATTGAGAGATATTGATGAATTGCTGAATAAAGATGAAAAAATGAGGGGGTATTTATAGTTGAGAAATAGGTAAAAGTGTAATTATATAAAGTTTGGGTTAAATTAAAGTTTGGGGGCCAAATAGTAATTTTTTAAACCTTCAAACGTTCAAATTCTAGCCCAAACGTCTACTTTGAGAAATCTGCCCGTTTGCTTTTTTAAATTTTTTTTTAAAATTTAGTCGTTGGGCCCGTCAGGACCGGCCCAGGCTCGGCTGACGGTCCCGGACTCACGGTCTAATTCAGAGAGACTGGCCCATCACGGGCTTCACAGTAACATCAGGCCCAGGCCCACTAGGCCCGTTAGTCCCGCCAGAAGCGCGGGCTCGGCCCGGTCTGGTTCAGGCCCGGGCCAGAATATAGCACTATAATTACATTGGCACAATTAAAGTAAATTTGAGGAGAGAGAAGATCTCAATGCGCATGTTAAGCAAATGATAGCTAACGTGTATCATCCATGGCACGCCAAAAGAAGAAGCAGATTCCAACAATGGTGGTCGACACCCATTTTTCCTCAACCAATAATGATCCTTCTAGATTAGTTACATCATAGACGAGATTCCACCAGATTTAGCCCCAATTCAATTAGGCAATGGATGATGGCTATGAGTAGTGCTCCATTGATATTACAAGCCGAAAATCGAGATCAACTGGAGATTCCAAAAAAGATACATGTGGAGATAGAAGACCAGCAACTAGGAGCTAACACTTCAACAAGGAAACTATTAGTAAACTGTGTTCGATACTAGAAAGTCGGAGAACAAAAGAGATGTTAGTTCAATAAAAGAGAACATAAATAATTTATGAGCCCTCAAATTGCTGGTGTGTCCTTAAGAAGTTTAATTCCATCACTGTTGTTCAATGTTTTGCTTTTATTTTTATTTTTGTTGTTCTTTTCCTTCACTGAGCCGAGGGTCGATTGGAAACAGCCTCTCTTCCCTTTCGGGGTAGGGGTAAGGCCTGTCTACATATTACCCTCCCCAGACCCCACTTTGTGGGACTACAGTGGGTAGTTGTTTACTGTTGTCCAAGGTTATGGATTACTTTCTCTCAGGATAGAACAGAAAAACTTTTCCATAATACAAGCAATCGGGATTTGCAGAACTTTAGTGAACTTAACAAACATAGCATCACACTTGACACTTGTGTTTATTTAGAAAATAATGCAACAATGTAGAAAAGAGGGGGGGATTGATTTCAGAATTTTCGTGTCTCAAAAGTGAGGCCAAGCCTCTAAATTCATAGACAAAAGAAAGGTTATATGGAGATGGGCAATCCAAAAGGTACCTCTTTTATTTCTCATTCACACCATTTAAAGAGAAAAAACAGCAACAATCTCTTACATGAATGGGGAACTGACATATGTGTAAAATTGTAAATGAAAACACTGTGTGATTTGCAAATAAGGATTAATCGCATCTGGATAAGTAGGTTTCACTTTGAACTTTCCGTAGTGAACTTATGTTGGATGTACTCGGTCAACCGATAGATTTGATATCTTTGAACCGTCGAACTTTGGTGTATACCTAGATAATCATAAGTCACATAATCAACCCTTAACAGTCTTTGCTTCTCATTATTTTGTTTGTTTCAGCTATGAACACCTCCTGGTTCATAAGTGTATAGAGAACTGGCCTTAAGAATACTCCTTGAAGTTGTTTACACTTCACACTTACATAGGTGATTCCTAAACCTGTTATCCCGTAGATACACTATTTGTTATACCATGTACTAAACTTAGAAACCATTAAAAACCCTTAACGTTTTATCCTTGGTATTGGACATTGTCTCATCACGAGAATGGACCCAAAAATTATTTGACAATGTTGAACCGTCATTAATGATCTTGTTTGAGCTCCTTAAACCTAGATCTTGGGATCTCCAGTATTCTAGGTGTAGTTACCGTCACAATGACTTGTCCTCAACCATAGTCTCATTCTCCTCGATAATCTCTCAACTACCTTCCTAGTTCGGCCTTTTGTAAGTGGATCCGACACATTATCGTTTGTCTTCACGTAGTCAATTATAATAATTCCCCTAGAGAATTTCCTAACATTTTTATGCCTTCATCGTATATGACGAGATTTCCCATTATACATAATGCTCCTAGTCCTTCCTATTGCTGCTTGACTATTGCAATATATGCATATATGTGCCAACGAATTGATCCCAAATAAAACATCTTTAAGAAAATTTTAGGAGCTATTAAACTTCTTCACCGGTCTTGTCTAAGTCTATAAACTCAGCCTCCCCTGTAGAGCGATAAATCACGTTTGTTTGGACGGATTTCAAGACATTGCTCCTCCACCACTGTTTAGAATCGGTTGAACCGATGATCTAATTTGCATCAATATACCCTTTTATTATCGCAGGATACTTATTGTAGTGCAAAGCATAATTTTGAGTATATTTTAAGACTCGTTTCATTATCAAGAAAGTTCAATGTGAACTTCATTATGCCGTACACTAATACGTCTCGTCTTCAATTGCATATCAGATTATTGACTACACTTAATGTAATAATAGTATATTATAACAACAACTGGAATGATTTGCACCAGTTGTGGCCACAACCTTTTAATATAAGATACATTTCACAAGCACTTCACCATTTTTAAGCAATTGTATGATATTTATCCATACATCAATATGATATGCATATTATAGCACCTTCATTCATGAAATAAATTCAACTTGCAATGAATTTTAGTCATATTTATCAGTTGGTTCACCTCATTATGGAATATCCTATTAATATATTTGTTCATGAATGGTTATGTCTATACAAAAACGTATAGACGTATCTTTATATGAAAAGTCATAACCTTCGAAGTGACATCATTTCATAAATGAATTAAACAATATAAATTTTCAAGAAAGAAAATAGTCTTTCGAGAAAGGCACGTGACCAACTTTCGAATTAGTAGTTTCATCAACTAGTCTTCACTAAGACTGAACAACTAATGAATTCATCGACTACCATATCAATATCCACTAAAGATCTACGGGGTCCAAAAAATATATCATTTAATTCTCTAAATAGTATAGACATCACGTCTAATATTATCTTTTGTCATGCATAAGCTAAAAACTCCTATATTTTAAATATTTTATCACCATATCATCCACATATAATCAAATAATGACTATATGATTTAGAGTATTCTTAACATAAACACAATTATTTATATTCATTAATTTTCAAACCATTTGACAAAATATTACTTAGTCAAATCTCGCATGCTATTTTTTCGGTGCTTGTTTTAGAATGTAAAATGACTCAACAAGTCGACACGCCTTCTTTTCTTTTTCGGGAACTACAAACCCTTCAGGTTGTTCCATATAAATTTTTTTCCTCCAAATCTCCATTTAAGAATTTTTTCTTCACATCCAACAAATGCATTTCAAGGCCATACACATGGTTAATATTATTAACGCCCCAGTAGATGTAATCTTCATTACCAGTGAGTAAGTATCAAAATAATTAATACTTTCTCGTTGTCTAAATCCTTTGACAACTAGTCTTGCTATATATTTATCAATAGCACAATCAGCTTTATTTTTGTTTTGAAAATCTACTTAGAATCCATAGGTTTATTTTTTGGTGGAAGATCAACCAATTCCCAAGTATAATTAGGAATATGAATTCCATTTCACTATTGACTGCCTCGTTTAACAGTTGTACTTCCGAGGAAGACATTTCATTAAAGTTTGAGGCTCATTTCTAACATTTTTTGTAGAAATCTAATTTGATGGAAGTAGTTGTCCTTTGACGTTTACTACATCTTGGATTCGCCTCATTAGGTATATTTTTCTTTGTTTTTTTCCGAGGCCGCTTAGATATTTTACTAGACGACTCACATTCCTTTTTATATGGATAAATATTCGTAAAGAATTCAACATTATCTTATTTGATTACCGTATTAATATGAATGTCGGGATTTTTTAATTTATGAACTAGAAAATAATATGCCTTACTATTTTTTGCATATCCTATAAAAACGCACTCGGTCCGATCTTTACCCTTGGGTTTAGGAACTTGCACTTTAGCTAAGCACTCACACACTTTAAAATATTTAAGTTGGGCTTTCTTCCATTCCATATGGAATGGATTATGTCTTGTTATGGAGAACTTGACTTAGTATTCGGTTAGTTGTAAGATTACACCTCCCCCAGTCCCAAATTCTGGAGTAAACTAGAACTTATCAACAAGACATTCATCAACTCCTTTAATGTTTATTCTTTCTTTTCACAATTTTATTAAGTTGCGGTGATTAAGGAGCGGTCATTTGGTGAATAATTTCATATTCCAAACAGATTTTTTCAAAAGGAGATTCATATTCGACGCCCCTATTACGTTGTTGAGCCAACCACAAGAATTGTTGTTTGTGTAACGACAGAACCAGAATTAATAAATGGAGAAATTTTTAGTCTTCAAATCAATCTGACACATCCAGAGCTAATAAATGGTGAATTTTTTAATTTTCAAACCGAATAATATATGACACAATCAAATTTTATAAACAGTAAACTTTTTTTAATCTTCATACCGAATAATAAATTGGAGTAGAAAATCATTAAGATTTAATCTCCAAAACGAGTATAAAGTCACTTAGACTTTAACTTTCGACAAATGAGTAGAAAGTTACGACGACTTCAATCTCAACAAACGAATAACACAAATTTTGATTTTGATCTCGTAGCAGCAGTAAAAAATTATGGGAATTTTCCTAACTCATATATACTTTAAACAGTTTGATCTTTCTTTCTAATCAAACGTATATATATTCATCCTTACATATATTATATTCATGATGTGAAAAGCATTTTCAATTATTAGTGTAAGTCTAATTTATTCTTGCAGTCTTGAAAAATAACCACGCACATATTTTTATGCATGTTACTAAAAAAAATTACTTGACCAAGGAATAACAAAAATTAACTTTAAGCGCACGTTATTCCTAGTCATGCATATTTATCATGAGAAAACAGCATAATAAACATCTATCCTAACATTTGTGAGACTAAATTCCACAAAATCACATAGGACAGTAAATTAAATAAAACCCGATTTTGTCATAACTTTCTTCTCAAATTGCGTTAAATCATCTCTTTGATGATTCAAAAATTGTAATACTTATTCAAAGTTTGATTTATTGACACAAATGCAAACTCTTGTTCATTGCTTTCTCCAAAATCAATAAATTTGAACTAGTGTGATGGACTATCTTTGTTTCAACGTCAACATTTTTCATGTAAGTCATACTCTGACTTTTGTTTGTTTTTCTTTTATGTCTTTTCAATGACACAATCATTAGCCCATTAGAATATTCCATGATAATCCTAATCATGGGAGTAGCAGTAACTTAGTGCCTTTGTATTCAGCTAGTAACTCCATCTGATGCATAATTGAACAGACGTCCCTTAGCAAAATAGGACATTACTTTAGAAGAATTTAAAGAAAAGAGATGTATATAGAAGATAGACGACTTTGCCCATCATTTTTTGTTATGAGCCGAATTTTCATCCTCGGAAATCGTAATAGCACCTATTAATGAGAGTTAGACAAATTAATCCTTAACTACTTATTTCATTATCTAATTACTTTTTTTAGCAAATATAAGGCGATAATTATGAAAACCGCGGAACTTTAAATAATTAAACGGAGATAACAATTAAATACCTGAAATCAACATCTATTACCATTCTTAAACCTCAAACATCCAAAATCTGGTATCACAGTGTCACAGACTATCTAAGATTGTTACATACAAAGTCTAAAAATTAACAACACATTATTTCTGAATAAAAGGAAAATGAAACAGGAAATAGGGATAGAGGGAGACGCCAGGGCCTGTGGACGCCTGCATGCCTATCTTGGGTCTCCAGGTGGACTGAAGGAAGCACTCCAACTACACCCCAAAAGCAGCTCCAGGATTTGCACGTAATGCGGAGTGTAGTATCAGTACAACCGACCCCATGTGCTGGTAAGTGCCTAGCCTAACCTTGGCGAAGTAGTGACAAGGCTAGGACCATGCTTTAAATACCAAATAACCCTATGAGTTTCAAATATATATACATAGGAAAAGGAAATACAGAGATAACCAAACAATATGAGAGGGGGATCATATTGTGGGGGAGATAACAGTTCCGAATAAAAAGATATTAAGTATGAGTTTCAAATATATATACATAGGAAAAGGAAATACAGAGATAACCAAACAATATGAGAGGGGGATCATGTTGTGGGGGAGATAACAGTTCCGAATAAAAAGATATTAAGTAACGAAAGAAATAACATAACTCGGATATCAATAAAGAAGCAGAAATCAATGATGCACGGCATCACCCTTTGTGCTTTTACTCACGTCCTCACCAAGGTAATTACATAATAAAATGTGCACGGCATCACCCTTCGTGCTTTTACTCTCTTTCCTCACCATATATTAATGTAATCGGCACGCAATGGTACATCGTGCGGCACGACATTACCCGTCGTGCTTTACACTCTTTTCTCACAATCACGTATGGTATTGCCCTTCGTGTTTTACACTCTTTGCTCACCACTATTTATCACCTAAACAACAACCACAAACAAATGGGTGAGGGAATAAACAAGATTTTAATAGGAATCATGGCAAAGGAATAACAATTAAACAATTAAATACCGGCAAGGGAACAACATCAATAATATCAACATCCCGGCAATAGAGATAACCAATAAAGCAACAATATCCGGCAAGGGAAACAATTTAATAACTCTTTCTCTTTTCCCACTTTTACTTCACAACTCACTTTATCACTTGAGCCAATGCTTCAAAAGGGTTCAATCAACTCCTTTACTTTCACAATTCATAATGTAGCTTGAGCCAATGCTCCTCGATGTTCAAAAGTCACAATTATTTCCACAAAATTTTCACAACAAATGAAAATCCCCTCTAAAGCATAAATAATACAACGAAGTCATGCAAATCACAATATAAGACTCACGGGCATGCTTGACTCCGACGTATAGATACTCGTCACCATGGCTATACGTCGTACACAACAATTATCACGAAGCAAATAGGACTTGACTCATAATCCCTCAAGCTAAGGTTAGACCAAACACTTACTTCGAACTTCCAGGGCCTACTCAAGTTTCAGTTAAAGCTTTACCCCTTGATTCCATCGCCAATCTGCTCGTATCTAGTGACAAGTTACTTAATTACATCAATAAATGCTAAATAATCAATTTGAATGCATGGAAATAAATTTCCTAAAGTTTTGCCCAAAAATCAAAAATCGCCCCCAGACCCACATGGTAAAACCCCGAGGTTCGAACCAAAACCCAATCATCCATTCGCCCACGAGCCCAAATATATAATTTATTTTAAAATCGGACTTCAAATCGAGGTCCAAATCCTTAATTTTTTGAAAAACCTAGGTTCTTCCCAAAACACCCAATTTCCCACATGAAAATCTTTGATTTTAAGTTGAAATCATGTTAAAAGATATTAATGATTGAAGAAAACTAGTTAAAAATAACTAATAATTGATTTGGAAGAAGAGCTGCTCTTGAAAAATCGCCCTAAAGTGTTTATGTTTTGAAAGATGTGAAAATGGGTTAAAAAGTCGGCTAAGTATAAAATTTGCAGGTCTTATATGTGGGAATTGTAAACAGAGGTTCGCAATTGCGAACCCCAAACTCTGTTGGCTTGGAAAATGTAAAACATGATTTGCATTTGCGAACCCTTTAGGAAAATAGGATCTTCGCATTTGCGAAAGGCATGTCGTAGTTGCAACTTGGGAATTGCAAAGAATGCGTCACATTTGCGACCCAAGGCTGAACGAAAATTTTTGCATTCGCGAAGGAGTACTCACATTTGCAAGCAAGGCAAGCCTAGGCTTATTTTTGCATTTGCGATCCAGCCTTCGCAATTGCAAACTCGCATTTGCAAGTTGCGAAGGCTGCGGGTCTGGGCACACCAGCTAAAATCCTGCAATTTTCTAAGTGCAAAATGCACTCCATCGCATATCCAAAACTCACTCGAGCCCTCGGGGCTCCAAACCAAATGTACATACAACCTCAAAAACATCCACAGACTTATTCTTGTACTCATATCACAAAAATAACTATAGAAATATCGAATTAAACCTCAAAATCAATGAAATTTCACAAAACCTCTTAAACATCAAAATTTTCAATTAAGATCTAAATCACGTCAATGGACTCCGTTTCTAACCAGACTCACAAATTTATCTTATATCGTATGTAAGACATGTACCGGTTGCCGGAACCAAAATACGGGCATGATACCAATATGTTCTAATCAAAATTCATTCCCAAACCTTAGAAACAGTTTCAGAAAAATTTTCTTCAAAAATTTATTTCTCGAGCTTGGGACCTCGGAATTCGATTTCGAGCATACACCCGAGTCACATGTTTTTCTACGGACCCTTCGGGACCGACAAATTACGGGTCCAGGTCCGTTTATTCAAAATGATAATCGAAGTCAAATTTATTTATTTTGTAGTAAAAATTTATTATTTTTCATAGTTTTTCACATTTTGGCTTTCCGGCTACGTGCTCGGACTGTGCATACAAATTGAGGTGATGCTAGGAGAGGGTGTTAAGGCATTGGAACGTAGAATTTCATTTTAAAAACAAGTGATGACCTCTTGGGTCATCACATTCTCCAACTCTAAAATAACCGTTCTTCCTCAAACGGACAGAAGAAGGAAGTACCTGCGTAAAAAGACGGGGATAACGGATCCACATATCGGACTCTGACTCCCAGGTCGATGTCTCAGCAGGCTGACATTTCCACTAAACACGAACAGAAGGAAAACTCTTCGATCTCAAATGACGAACCTGCCGGTCTAGAATAGCTACTGGCTCCTCCTCATAGGAAAGTTCTTGTCCAACAGGACAGTGCTGAAATCTAAGACGTGGGATGGATCGTCGTGATACTTCTGAAGCATGGACACATGAAACACTGGATGCATGACTGATAAGTTCGGCGGTAATGCAAGTCTATAAGCCACCTCTCTCACTCGATCAAGAATCTCAAACGGATCGATGAACCTAGGGCTAAGCATGCCCTTCTTTCCAAATCTCATTACGCCCTTCATAGGCGACACTCGAAGCAATACCCGTTCATCGACCATAAAAGCCAAATCTCGAACCTTGCAGTCGGCATAACTCTTTTTCCTGGACTGAGCTGTACGAAGCTTATCCCGAATGATCCTGACCTTGTCCAAAGCATCCTGAACCAGATCCGTACCTAACAACCGAGCCTCTCTTCGCTCAAACTGTCCAACCAAAGACCGACACCGCATACCGTATAAAGCCTCATAAGGAGCCACCTGGATACTCAAATGGTAGCTGTTATTGTAGGCAAACTAGACTAAATACAAAACGGATCCCACAAACCTCCGAAGTCAATGACACAAGCTCGGAGCATATCCTCCAATACCTAAATAGTCTACTCGGACCACCCGTCTGCACGGGGATGAAATGTTGTGATCGACTCAACTCGCGTGCCCAACTCTCACTGAACTGATCTCTAGAAATGCGAGGTAAACTGCATACCTCGATCCAAAATGATAGACACGGGCATACCATGAAGACGAGCGATCTCCCGGATATAGATCTCAGCTAACCTCTTAGAAGAATAGGAGACTGCCACATGAATAAAATGTGCTAACTTGGTTAGCCTACCAATAATAACCTATACTACATCGAACTTCTTCCGAGTCTGCGGAAGTCCAACAATGAAATCCATAGTGATCCGCTCCCACTTTCACTCGAAAAGCTCAATCCTCTGAAACGAACCATTGGGCCTCTGATGCTCGTACTTAACCTGCTGACAATTCAAATACCAAGCAACATACGCAATGATATCCTTATTCATTCTCCCCACCAATAATACCACCGCAAATACTGATACATCTTCGCGCCACCTGGATGAATAGAGTACTGGGAACTATGGGCCTCCTCTAAAATCAGCCCTCGGAGTCCATCCACATTAGACACACAAACTCGACCCTGCAATCTCAAAACTCCATCATCATCTAAGGTAACCTGCTTGGCATCTTCGCGTTGCATTATGTCTCTAAGGACACACAAATGGGGATTATCATACTGACTATCACGGATACACTCCAATAATGAAGAACGAACAACTGTGAAAGCCAACATACGACTGGGCTCAGAAACATCCAACCTTATGAACTGGCTGGCCAAAGCCTGAACATCCAAAGCAAGTGGTCTCTCACTGACCGGAATATAAGCAAGACTGCCCATACTAGCTAACTTCCTACTTAAAGCATCGGCCACCACATTGGTCTTTCCCAGGTGATATAAGATGATGATATCATAGTCTTTCAACAACTCCAACCACCTCTTCTGCCTCAAATTCAATTCCTTTTGCTTGAACAATCACTGAAGACTCTTGTGATCCGTGAACACCTCACATACCATGCCATACAGATAATACCTCTAAATCTTCAATGCGTGAACAATGGTTGCCAACTCCAAGTCATGAACCAAATAGTTCTTCTTAAGAATCTTCAACTGGAGTGGAGCATAGGCAATGACCTTTCCATCTTGCATCAATGCTGTACCAAGTCCAATGCGAGATACATCACAATATACTGTATAAGGCCCTGAACCTGCGGGCAAAACCAACACCAGTGCCGTAGTCAGAGTTGTCTTGAGCTTATGAAGCTCACCTCACACTCATCTGACCATCTAAACTGGGAACCCTTCTTGGTCAACATGGTCATCAGGGCTGCAATAGATGAAAACCCCTTCACAAACCGACGATAGTAGCCTGCCAATCTCAAGAAATTCCAAATATCTATAGCTAATGTTGGCGTAGGCCAACTCTTGACTGCCTCAATCTTCTTCGGGTCAACCTGAATACCCTCTGCTAATACAACATGACCTAGAAATGTGACTAAACTCAACCATAACTCACACTTCGGAACTTAGCATATAACTGACTATCCCTCAGAGTCTGAAGAACCGCTATAAGGTGCTGCTCGTGCTCCTGCTGGCTGGGGTAATATATCAATATATCATCAAAGAAGACTATCACAAACGAATCTAAATAAGGCCTGGACACTCGATTCATCAAATCTATATAAGCTTCTAGGGCATTTGTCAACCTGAATGACATTACCAAGAACTCGTAATGCCCGTACTGAGTGCAGAAAGCTGTCTTAGGGACATTGGATGCCCTAATCCTCAACTAATGGTAGCTTGATCTCAAGTCAATCTTTGAAAATACCTTGGCACCCTAAAGCCGATCGAACAAATCATCAATCCTCGGTAGTGGATAATTAGCCTTGATTGTAACCTTGGTCAATTGTCGATTATCGATACACATTCTCATTGACCCATCCTTCTTCTTCACAACTAATACATGCGTGCCCCAAGGCGAAACACTAGGTCTAATGAAACCCTTTTTAAGCAAGTCTTTCAACTGCTCTTTCAACTCTTTCAATTCAGGCGAGGCCATACGATACGGGGGATAGAAATGGGCTGAGTGCCCGAAGCCAAATCAATGCAAAAGTCAATATCCCTGTCTGGAGGCATACCCAACATGTCTGAAGGGAATAGCTCAGAAAACTCCCGAATAATGGGCACAGAATCAATAGAAGGAACCTCAACGATAGAATCACAAACATATGCCACATATGACAAACATCCCTTCTCGGCCATACGTCGAGGCTTCACATAAGAGACAACACTACGGGTAGAATGACCAGGAGTCCCTCCCCATTCTAAATGGAGCAAACCCAGTAAACCTAAGGTCGCATTCTTGGCATGATAGTCTAAGATAGTGTGGTAAGGTGATAACCAGTCCATCCCCAATATAACATTGAAATCAACCATGTCCAGAAGCAACAAATCTATACGAGTCTAAGGATCTCCAATCACCATAATACAAGAATGATGGACTCAATCTGCCACAATAGAATCACCCACTAGCGACACTCAAGGAATCACTAGGCATGACCAAATACGGTGCAGAATAAAATAACATGTAAGAGTATGTAGACCCTGGATCAAATAACACTCAAGTATCTCTATCACAAACCAGAACAGTGCATGTGATAACTGCATCTGAAGCCTCGACCTCGAGCCTGGCCGGAAGAGCACAGTATCGGGGCTGAGCCCCACCACCCTGGACTACATCTTTGGGATGGCCTGAAACCTCTGGTGGTTTGAGATCCACCTCTAGTACCTTTACCTCCACCTCTAGCACCTCTAGCCCCACCTCTAGCTGGTTCGGGAGGCTGTGGAACACTTGGTGCCTGAACCATGGCACGGTAACCCTGATGCTGAGAGCTACTCGCTGCTCGAGGGAAAAACCTAGCGATGTGACATTTATCACCACAAGCGTAACAAGCCCTCAGCTACTGAGACTGCTGACCCTGTCGACCTGAATGAACACCCTGGAAACTCTGAAGAAGCGGTGCACTGTAGGGTTGTTGATCAGAATACTCCATGTGAGAACCACGACCACCGGAAGCACCATGAGAAACCTGAAGTGCTGACTGAAATAGCCTAGAAAGATAGGCTCTACCATACGAATCTCTACCTCTAGACGAGGTACCATTGAATTTGCCTGAATGACGGGGTCTCTTATTTGCCCCATGACTACCCCCATGTGATAGTACTATCTCAAATCTCTGGGCCACATTGGTCGTCTTTTGGAAGGATATCTCACTCCCAGTCTCTCTAGCCATATGGAGATGAATCAACTGAATGAATCCACCAATGAACCATCTTACTCTCTCCCTCTTAATGAGAAGTATAATAAGAGCATGCTGAGCCAAATTAATAAATCTGATCTCGTACTGGGTAAGAGTTATGGAACCCTGCTGGAGGTGCTCAAACTACCTTCGATTGGCCTCTCTTGTGTGATAGGGAGAAACTTCTCTAGAAATAGCTCCGTGAACTACTCATAGGTCAAGGCTGGCGATCTTACTGGTCTAGCCGAGCAATAATCTCTCAACCAAGTCTTGGCGGATCCAGACAAGAAAAATGTGGCAAAGTCTGGGCTCGTCCCCTAGCCCAAGAGACGGCTTGTGCTCAGGAAGCAAACTTGCCCGGGTGACACTCTCCATGAGGCCCACTAGACGGACTAGAGCATCCTGAAGAGCTGGGGTGGCAAACCCCTCTGGGACCTAAGTTGGGCCCATTGGAGCTGCTGGGGCTGAAACCTCATCATCAAAGACAATCTGAGACTCTGCTACTGGTGCTGCTACTGGGGGCTGAGCTCTGCCCCTACCTCAACTTTTAGCACGGCCTCATCGTCGCCCTCTGCCCCTTGTAGGAGCTGCTGCTAGGGGCTCGAGCTGCTGGTGAGCGAATGAGGAAGCGCCCATTCTCAGCATCTGTGAGAGAACATAATAGAAATTCAATCAGCATTGAGAAACCAAACCGCGCGACAAGAAAGAAAATATGTGAAATTCTCCTAAATACTGGCGTCTCCGTACCGATCCCTTGGACTCTACTAAGCTTGTCTGTGAACTATGAGACCATGTAACCTAGAGCTCTGATACCAACTACTCACGACCCGGATTTCCCACCCTCAGGAGTCGTGATGGCGCCTACTAATGAGAGATAGGCAAGTCAATCCTTAACTACTTACTTTATTATCAAATTACTTGTTTTTAGCAAATATAAGGCGATAATCATGAAAACAACGAAACTTTAAATAATTAAGCGGAAGATGACAATTAAATACCTGAAATCTACATATATTACAACTCTTAAACCTCAAACACCCAAAACCTAGTGTCACAGTGTCACTGAATATCTAAGATTTCTACATACAAAGTCTAAAGAAATAACAGTATACTGTTTCTGAATAAAAGTAAAATGAAATAGGAAATAGGGATAGAGGGAGACGGCAGAGCCTGCGGACGCCTGCGGGTCTACCTTGGGTCTCTGGGCGGACTGAAGGAAGCACTCCAACTACTGCCCAAAAGCTGCTCCACCACAGTGCAGTGTAGTATTAGCACAACCGACCCTATGTGCTGCTAAGTGCCTAGCCTAACCTTGGTAAAGTAGTTATAAGGCTAGGACCAGACATACCAAATAAACATGTGGGTTTCAAATATATATATATATATATATATATATATATATATATATATATATATATATATATATATAGTGGAAAAGGAAATACAGAGATAATCAGTCAATATGGAAGAGGGAGCATGCTGTGGGGGAGATAACAGTTTCAAACAGAAAGACATCAAGTAACGAAAGAAACAACATAACTCGGATATCAATAAAGAAGTAGAAAATAATGAATGCACGGCATCACCCTTCGCGCTTTTACTCTCGTCCTCACCAAGGCAATTATACAATAAAATGTGCACGACATTATCCTTCATGCTTTTACTCTCTTTCCTCACCATATAATTAATGTAATCGGCACGGAAAGTAAATCGTGCGGTATGGCATCACCCTTCGTGCTTTACACTCTTTCCCCATAATAATACACGGCATCACCCTTCATATTTTACACTCTTTCCTCTCAAAACAAATAATACACGCATAACCCTTCGTGTTTTAGCACTCTTCCTCACCCAAACAACAATCACAAATAGTGGGGCGAGGAATAAACAAGATTTTAATAGGAATCCTGGCAAGGGAAAAACAATTAAACAATCAAATTCCGGTAAGGGAACAACATCAATAATATCAACATCCTGACAAAGGGAGATAACCAATAAAGCAACAATATCCCGACAAGGGGAACAATTTGATAACTCTTTCTCTTTTCTCACTTTTACTTCACAACCCACTTTACCACTTGAGTCAATGCTCCAAAAGGGTTCAATCAACTTCTTTACTTTCACAATTCATAATGTAACTTGAGCCAATGCTCCTCGATGTTCAAAAGTCACAATTACTTCCACAAACTTTTCACAAAAAATAAAAATCCACTCTAAAGCATAAATAATACAACGAAATCATATATATCGCAATATAAGACTCACATGCATGCTTGACTCCGACGTATAGATACTCATCACCATGCCTACACGTCGTACGCAACAAATATCATGTAGCAAATACGACTCGACTCCTAATCCCTCAAGCTAAGGTTAGACCAAACACTTATCTCAAACTTTCACGGCCAACTCAAGTTTCAATTATAGCTTTACCCCTTGGTTCCACCGTTAATTTGCTCGTATCTAGTCACAAGTTACTTAATTACATTGATAAATGCTAAATGAATCAATTTGAATGCATGGAAATGAATATTCCAAAGTTTTTCCCAAAAAATCAAAAATCTCCCCCAGACGCATATAGTCAAAACTCGAGGTTTGAACCAAAATCCAATCACCTATTCCCCCACGAACCCAAATATATAATTTGTTTTGAAATCGGACCTCAAATCGAGGTCCAAATTCTCAATTTTTTGAAAAACCTAGGTTCTACCCAAAACACCTAATTTACCCCATGAAAATCTTTGATTCTAAGTTGAAATCATGTTGAAAGATGTTAATGATTGAAGAAAACTAGTTAAAAATAACTTACAATCGATTTGGGAATAAGAGTTGCTCTTAAAAAATCGCCCTAATGTGTTTATGTTTTGAAAAGATGTGAAAATGGGTTTAAAATTCGGCAAGTATAAAATTTGCAGGTCTCAGATGTGGGAATTGTTAACATGGGTTCTCTGCTGGCTTGGGAAATGCGAAACAGGATTCGCATTTGCGAACCCTTTAGGAAAATAGGATCTTCACATTTGCGAAAGGCATGTCTCAATTGCGACTTGGGAATTGCGAAGAATGCGTCGCATTTGTGACCCAAGGCTGAACGGGAGATTTCGCATTTGCGAGCAAGGCAGGCCTGGGCTGATTTTGCATTTGCGAGCCAGGCTTCGCAATTGCGAAGCCTACAAGATTGGGCACACCAGCTAAAATCCTGCAATTTTCTAAGTTCAAAATGCACTCTGTGGCCTATCCAAAATTCACTCGAACCCTCGGGGCTCCAAACTAAATATGCATACAACCTCAAAAGCACCCCATAGACTTATTCATGTACTCATATCACCAAACTAACTGCAGGAACATCGAACTAAACCTCAAAATCAATGAAAATTTTCAAAACTTCTTAAACATCAAATTTTCCAATTAAGATCTCCGAATCACGTCAAACGGACTTCGTTTCTTACCAAGCTTCACAAATTTATCTTATATCATATATAAGACTTGTACCGGGCGTCGAAACCAAAATACTGTCCCAATACCAACATGTTCTAATCAAAATTCATTCCCACACCTTGTAAATAATTTCAGAAAACAATTTGCTTCAAAAATTCATTTCTCGGGCTTGGGACCTCAGAATTCGGTTCGGGGCATAAGCCTGAGTTTCATATTGTTCTATGGACCCTATGGGACTGTTAAATCGCGGGTCAGGGTTCGTCTATCCAAAATATTGACTGAAGTCAAATTTATTTATTTTATAGTCAAAATTTATTATTTTTCACATATTTTTACATTTAGGCTTTTCGGCTACGCGTCCGGACTGTGCACGCAAATTGATATGATGTAAGGAGTGGTTTTTAAGGCCTTGAAATGTAGAATTTCATTTTAAAAATAAGCGATGACCTCTTGGGTCATCATATCTTTCTTTCTATGTGATTTACTCGTCAACTTGACAATGATAAACGTTCGAATTCAAGTTGAATCTACAGCACTAATGTTATCACATAGTCACTACACTGATCTTCTATCAATATTGAATTCCTCAAGCTTGTTAGTAAATAGTGTTCAATACTAGAAAGTCAGAGAAGAAAAGAGTTGTTAGTTCAATAAAAGAGAACATAAATAATTTATGAGCCCACAAGTTGTTTGTTTGTCCTTAATGAATTTAATCCCCCCACTGTTGCCCAAGATTATGGATTACTTCCTACCACAATAGAACGGAACAACTATTCTGTAATACTAGCAATCAAAATTATAGAACTTCAGCGAACTCAACAAACAAAGCAAATCACACTTGACACTTATGTTTATTTAGACAATAATGCAACAATGTAGAAAAGAGGGAAGTTGAGTTCAGATTTTTCATGTCACGAAAAGAGGCCAAGCCTCTAAATTTATAGACGAAATAAGGGTGATATGAAAAGGTGCAATCCAAAAGGTGCCTCTTCTATTTTCCATCCACACCCTTTAAAGAAAAAAACGCAAAAGAAACTAACATTCTCTGCAAACTCCAGTGTGGTCAGCCAATCTTGGTGGACATAGTACTTAGGGCAGGAACTTAATTACTTTCCCCATAACCTGAAGGATGGAATCAAAGTTGTCAAGTTAAGTTCTAACGTCGTAGAACTGCAAAACCAAAAATGGATCTCGGCCCTAATTGGTATGTAATTGGGGTTAACCCTACATTTAAAGGCATGATTAAGTTCACCTATGGGGTACAAAATGCCGTCACAACTTCTCACGTTTACCTCCATGGCTATTCATATTTAGATTTGACAACGAAGAAGATAAACTAAAGATTCTACAAAATGACCCTTATACTTCGAATAATATGCCTATGATTTTGAAGCAATGGGTACCAAACTTCAAAATTAGCTGAAGAACTACTGAATGCAATACCAGTATAGGTAGTGTTCCCAAACCTACCCATTCAGTATTGGGCGGCAGAAAACTTAGGAAAAATAGCTAGCTACATGGGGAAATCAATCTGTACTGATAAGTTCACAGCAAAAGAAGAAAGAATCTCCTATGCTAGGGTGCTTACTGAAATGGATATGGCCCACCCTCTCCCTGAATCAGTAATGCTAGAGGAGCCTGATGGTACCTGAATGTTATAACCAATTGAGTATGAATGGAAATCAGAGTACTGCCAGGAATGCTTGCAGATTGGTAAGCACAAAGCAAACTGAAAAGCAAAGACTAAGACACGCTCTGTAACAATTAACAAGCAGTAACCAAGGAGGCAACAAAAGAAAGTAAAGCACCAACAATGGAAAGTCAAACCTAGTAAAGAGCCACATGTTGATGGTATTGAAAAGATAGACGATGGACCAAAGAAAGCCACAGGGAAGTGAATGTTATGAAGGAAGGCCATGAAACTCAAAGTTTATGCAACAACAGGGGCAAGAAAAAGATGGATGAAAAGAAGGATATCAGGTCTAGGTCTCCATTAGTAACTGAAGATGTTGAAAAATATGCGAGAACAGATTCAGTATGCTAAGAATACAACCCGAGAAAGCTACTATCGGCATGGTAAATGGGGATAATTCTGTAAACAAAGACCCCCATGATAATTTGCTCGTGGAATATAAGAGGGTTGAGCAAGCCCTTCAAGCAAAAGGAATTGAAATCCTGTTTGTCTAAAAATAAAGTGGTATCGCTGGGACGTCTAGAAACTGAAATAAAGCAGAACAGAGCAGATAAAATAAAAAGAAAGTCAGGATTTGAGTGGCCGATACATGCAGACTATACAGTCACCCCTAAAGGTAGACTATGGATTTGATGGAAACCCTACAAGGTTTTAGTAACTATTTTGCTATCACATATGCAACTGGTACATTGTAATGGCGAGGATAAAGAGTTACAATCTGCCTGTCTCATGACCTTTGAATATGGAAAAAATACACAAAATGAGAGAAAAGACTTATAGAGACAACTGAAGTAAATTAACACCATGGTTTTTTATCCATCTTTTGTCCTAAGTGACTTAAATACAATCCTCTCTATGCAAGATAAAGTAAATGGATTGCCTGTGAAAAAAATTAGAGATTGAAGACTTCCAAAACTACATACAAGAGACTAGACTTGGTCAAATCAGCAGAAAGGGTAGTACCTACTCCTGGTGCAATAAGAAAGAGGCAAAAGATAGAAATGTGTAGTTTTATTGATTGGGCATTTGGTAATGATCTCTGGTTTATGAGGTATGAAAAGTTGGAAGTATTCTACCATCATCCGAAATGCTCAGATCAATCACTAATCATTTTCAGAATAGAGGTGGCCAAACAGAAATAGCCTAGGCCATTTAGACTTTTCAATGTACTATTGACTTCGGAGAACTTCAAGGAATCAATACACAAAGCTCGGGGACAACATATACAAGGACATACCATGTATGCAATCTGGAGAAAACTTAAGTTGATAGAGTTGGAAACCTCCGAGATGAATAGAGAAATATCAACAGTGGGAGGAAACTGAATGAGATGAAAGATAAGCTGTAACATACATCGTTGGAACTGAGTGCAGATTTGTTCAACAAACAAATCATTACAACTGAAAAAGATACTTTGGTACAACTAGAAAAATGGACAAATATATATGATAAAGCTCTTCGACATAAATCTATAGCAACATGGCTAGCTTATGGAGACTCGAACACAAAATTCTTTCATGCAACACTGAAAGCTAGACAAGCTAGAAATATAATCTCCTCTATTTGCACAGAACATGGAATAAAACTGCATGATCCTACCCTAGTCCAGAAGTTACTGATATATGTATATATATATGTATGTATGAGTGTGTGTGTGTGTATGTGTGTGTGTGTGTGTTGCGGTGCACAACCCGATCCCACCATATATAACTGTCAGTATCATAATTCACCCTTATTTCACGACATCAATCACTTATTCCACATGTTGCGGTGTGCAACCCGCTCTCACCGCATAATATGAATTCACACTTATTACACCTGTTGCAGCATGCAACCCGATCGATCCATATCAATACCAAATACTCAATGTGTGTGTGTGTATATATATATATATATATATATATATATATATATATATATATATATATATATATATATATATATATGTATGTATGAGTGTGTTGTGTATGTGTGTGTGTGTGTGTATGTGTGTTGCGGTGCACAACCCGATCCTACCATATATAAATGTCAGTATCATAATTCACCCTTATTCTCGATATCAATCACTTATTCCACATGTTGCGGTGTGCAACCCGCTCTCACCGCATAATATGAATTCACACTTATTACACCTGTTGCAGCATGCAACCCGATCGATCCATATCAATACCAAATACTCAATGTACACAGTCAAATTAATAATTCGAACCACAGAACATTTACGATCAACAAATATCAAATTGAACCGAAAAGGAAACCTTGTACGATATAAGAATCTACATAAGTAATATTATACAGCAAGACCAATCTAGTAATTTACAATTAGAAAGTGCAAACAAGTCAATTTAAGCAAATAATAGGGATTCATAAAACTGTGAAAAGAGCTAACATCATTAACATGAGAAAATATTAATTAACAGGTAGCACTTAAGCATGAAAAGTATTTACAACATATAACAATTAAGACAAGAAAAAAAACAATTAAGGAAAAGCGGTAAATTAGGAAAAAACCAGATAATTCGGCAGTGTATAAGCACTTGTCACCTCTCATATACATTGCTCATATGGAATTTACATAACACATAGTCCGAGGGTTCCTAATTCCCTCAAGTCAATGTTTGACACAACACTTACCACACTTCTCAGACAATTCAAAGCTCTACGAGGGCCTTTTCCATAGAATCTGCCTCCAAACCACTTGTATCTAGCCGCAATTGACTCAATAATATCAAATATTGCTAAAGGAATCAACTACAATTCATAAATTTTGATTTCCTAAAATTAGAAGCCTAGAATATGGCAATAAGGCTAAATCATGTTGATAACAAACACGTCTCTGTCCAATACGCGGTAAAAATATCAATCGAGACGGACCAAGTCACAATTTCCAGTAGTAAAGAAGCTCGCGCTCACCGTTAAGCGTGTGTTTCACCTCAATATAGCACCACATTGTGCGAATCTAGGTTTCAAACCCTCAGGAAATTATTTACTATCATTACTCGCCTGAAGCCTACAAAAATCTTTGCTCGCTATTCCCTTGCCTCTTATATCGACCTCCTCGCTCGTTGAATATGATCAAAACCATAATGAATACGTCACAATATCCCAATGGAACAATACCCAATCGAAAACAATTGAAAATAGCAAAAATCACAAAATTAGCAAAACCCGAGCCCCGAGCCCAATTCTCGAAATCCAGAAAATTTTACATCAACGGATTCCTTATCTCGCCACGAATCTATACATACCAAGAACTCCCAAATTCAAGCTCAAATAACCCATCAACATCCAATTTGAAATATCAAGTCTCAAGCCCTAGTTCTTTCCATTTTTGCTTAGTTTTCATGAATTTCTAGGTTGATTCTATAATTAAATCATGTTTTTAGGTCATAGGACTCACCTCCAATCAATCCCCGTCGAAACCCTTTTCAATTCCCGTCCAAAAGCTCTAAAAAATCGCACAAGGCCAAGTGGAAAATGGAGGAAATGGGCTAAGTTTGAATATAATAACTGGACACAGCCCTCAGATGTCGCATTTGCGACACCTGGTTCGCAAATGCGACAATCGCAAATGCGACCAAATCATCGGAATTGCGAACGTGAGCCTCCCATGCCAAGGTAGCAAATGAGACACCTGGCTCAGAAATGCGTACCCTGCTGAGGTCGCAAATGCAATCAAACTGTCGCAAATACGAACCCTGCCTCAGGCCAGGCTCCTTCGCAAATGCGAATCCTCACTCGCAAATGCGAACCATTTCTCGCATTTGCAAGGCCTACAATTGCTTCTGGATTTCCAAGTCTGAAACTTCCCGTTTAGCCATCCGAAACTCACCTGAGGCCTCCGGGACCTCAACCAAAAGTGCCAACCCATCCTAAAACATTATTCAGACTTGCTCCAATTATTAAAACACAACAAACAACACCAAAAAAATCAAATTACATCGGATTCAAGCCCAAGTTCTTCTACAACTTCCGAGAAACGCATTTGATCAAAAGCCCGATCAAAACACCTCCGAATGACCTGAAATTTTGCACACATATCACAAATCACCTAACAAGCTACACCAGATCTCGGAATTTTGTTCCGACCCTAGGATCAAAATCTCACCTATCAACCGAAATTCGTCAAAATACCAACTTCGCAAATTCAAGCCTAATTCTACATCGAACCTCCAAAATTAATTCCGATCATGCTCCTAGGTCACAAGTCATCTCCCGAAGCTAACCGAATCACCAGAAATCATACCTGAACCCTCTAACTCATAAATCAACATCCAGTTTACTTTTCCAAACCAAACCTTCCTTAAAGAGACTAAGTGTCTCATTTCCTATCAAACCTATCTGAACCAACTCGATCACTTAAAATACGAATAATGAAACATAAAGAAGCTGAAAACGAAAAAAACGAAATGGTGTGACGATGGGTCGGGCCGCCACATCATCATATCACGAGAGCTAGTTTGGCGACTATTACAAGTAGGGTTAGTAGGTAAGTTTGTACAAACAATATGCTGATCACTAGTTAATACAGAATTTTATACAAACAATGTACTGTAAGATATATGGATTTATATCTAGATATATGGACTTATATCTACACACATATGAACAATATATGGATAATTATATGTTATGTGCTATCTTTTGGTTTGGCCTAATTATGTGGTCTTATGGACATTATGTTAAGGGGGCCAATGTATTGTCATACTAAAGTGTAGGACTAATGTGTAGATACCCAAAAGGGTAACCTTAGTTTATGATGGGCTAACTAAGGTTACATAAGTAACTATGGTTACTTGCTTGTGACTCTTGAGTTATGTAACTCTTGCAAGACATAACTCAAGACATAACTCTTGTCTTGTAACTCTTGTCTCTTGGGTTATGTAACTCCTAGAGTTATAAAGTGGGGTTATGGTTCCCATTCTAGTACAAGACAAGTTCTTCTTCTTCCCATTGGATGAAGAACCATATTGTCCATTGTCTTGCAAATAGGGTGGAAAACCATAAGCCATAAACTTTTGATTATTGTTATAACACTTTTCTTGTGAACTTGTCATATATTGTGTTAGTATTGTGGGTTCAATCTTGTGGGTACAAGTATACTTCAAGGAACTTGAAGGAAGGCAAAAAGGAGTTCACAACAACTCAAGGACAATCATCAAAAGGAGGCTCAACATTTCCACACATATGGATTCAGGTTAGCTTCCGCTCATGTAGTTGTATATCCGAATTATTCGATATGAAGGTTGTTGTTTTTAGTAGGAATCATAATCCTAACAATTGGTATCAGAGCCACCCTTCATTTTGGATAATTTGGATGTTCATAAGAATCATGTTATGTTAGGATTCATGTTTTAGTATTATAAGAATTTTGTTTATGAAATTCTACCGTGAAATAGCATGATAGCATGATCTTATGAATGTTATGTTATGATTTGATTTGATGTTTTAATATCATGTTAAAACATTGTATATAGCATGATTTAGTTGGTAAACAACATGTTTTCATGTTTAAAGATTCATGTTAAAAATCATGTTATAATTCAGAAAAAGTATACACTGTACAATCGATTGTATACACTGTACAATCGATTGTATACACTCCAGTGAGTTGTAACGTTTTAAAATATACCTAACAATCGATTGTCTGGATTTGACAATCGATTGTCTGGTCCAGTAACAATTTTTTCCTTGTCACATCCAGTGACTTAAAATTTTTTTAGAAAAAACCAAACAATCGATTGTCTGTTTTGACAATTGATTGTCTGGTCCAGTAACTTAGAAAAAAATTTCCTTGTCACATTCAGACTTAAAAATTTTTTCAAAAAAAAACCAAACAATCGATTGTCTGTTTTGACAATCGATTGTCTGGTCCAGTAAAGTTTAAGAAAAACGTTTCAACTCTTAAGTTTCAGTGAATGTTAATTGTTTTATAGTCCATCAATTCTTATATATTTAGAATTGTCCAATTCAGTAAACAACGATTAATATTCAAGTGTTACACATCCAATCATGTAACACATTAAGTTGAGATTCATAAAATGGCTTAAGGAACTAAAGTTGATAGCATCTAATATTTTAGTTTTTCAATTGAAGCATTATGTTGCCAAAGTAACCTCTATTGTGTAGATTGATTAATTTTAAATTATGAGATGACTGTGGATGTTAGTCTTCCATGCGTTTAACATCGGCCCAAAGGAAGGTGTTATTTGGCAGGAATTCGAACATTCTTGTGGTGGTAAATATGAGACGATTATTTGGTTTTCCATGTGAATATTAAATCGGCCCAAAGGAAGGTTTAATATTTGACAGGAGTTTATTGTCTATGTTTGATCACTACACCAAGAGTACCACTTACAAGTTGGTTTTCTGTCCAAAGACTAAAATCAATGTTGTGCTAGGTATCTTGTAATGGGAAATGCCTAATTTTGAATCTATAAAGTTAAAGTTCAAGTTTTTTGTAATCATGTATTTAGTAATCCTTTTGTTCTATTTTGAGTAAATTCTTCTGCTTCTACGATCTCTGCCAACATCAATAGCATCCCAGTGCTTAACGGCACTAATTTTAAGGAATGGAAAGAGAATGTATTGATCGTTCTCGGTTGCATGGATCTTGACTTATCTCTTCGGACCGAGCAACCTACTCCTCTTGAGGATACATCCTCTTCTGGTGACAGGAGGGTGATGGAGAAGTGGGAACGCTCGAATCGCATGAGTCTAATGATCATGAAGCGTGCAATTCCAGAATCATTCAGGGGCACTATGAATGATGAACCTATTGCCAAAGTTTTCCTTGAAAACCTCGAACAGCGTTTTATGCAAAACGAAAAGGCGGAAACAAGTGCACTATTGAGTAAACTTGTTTCTATGAGGTATAAGGGCAAGGGAAACATTAGGGAGTACATTATGGAAATGTCTCATCTTGCTTCGAAACTTAAGTCACTCAAGCTGGATTTAACTGAGGAACTGCTTGTGTACTTTTTTTTGATATCTCTTCCTGCACATTAATCAGTTTAAGGTCAGTTACAACTGCCTGAAGGAGAAATGGTCTCTTAACGAGCTCATTTCACACTGTGTGCAAGAAGAGGAAAGGATAAAGCTAGATAAGACAGAAAGTGCTCATTTGGCATCCTCTTCTAAGGAAACTAAGAAGAGGAAAAATAAGGAAGTTGCGGTTGTAAAGCCCAAGATTAAGCAACATAAGGAACCTAAGGTTGAAATTACTGAATTAGGTTGCTTTCTCTGTAAGGGAACTAATCATGTGAAGAAAGTTTGTTCTGAAGTTAATATAATTTCGGTACCTAAGGATAGTTGGTGGGTAGGTTATGCTGCTCACATAAGGATATCTATGCAGGGTTGCCTGAACTGCCGAAAACCAAAAGATGGTGAAAGATACATCTATGAGGGTGACGGCAAGAAGGTGCCAGTTGAAGCTATTGGCAAATTTAGGCTGTTGTTTAAGACCGGTTTTCATTTAGATTTGAATGAGACTTTTGTTGTACCGTTTTTTAGACGGAATTTAATTTCAGTTCCCCAATTGGACATATCCGGTTATAAATGTACATTTGGGGATAATAAAGTTAGTCTCTTTCAGTGTTCAAATCTTATTGGTACTGGTGTTTTATCAACATTTGATAGCTTATATTTGGTTGATACAATAACTTCAAATAAAGAAACTTTGCATACAAGTTTAAGTGGTACTAAAAGGAAATTAACTAATTCTTTTTCACTCTGGCATAAACGTTTGGGTCTGATATCCATTCAAAGAATTCAGAAACTCATGTCAGATGGAATTCTTGATTCTCTTGATTCCTCAAATTCGGAAATTTGTATTGAGTGTATCAAGGGAAAATAAAACAAACAAGACTAGATTAGGTGCTAAGAGAGCTTCGGACGTCTTAAAATTGATAGACGATTACTCTCGTTATGGGTACCTATATTATTCATGAAAAATCCCAATCCATATTAAAAACTGCAACTTATATTCTTAATAGAGTTCCAACTGTAGCTACAATCTAAAAACCCCATATGAACTTTGGACTGGGCATAAACCCGGTATTCGGCATTTTCACATTTGGGGTTGTCCAGCTGAGGCAAGGCCTTATAGGCCGTTGAAAAGAAACTGGACGCTAAGACGGTTAGTAGCTATTTTGTTGGATATTCTGAAAAATCCAGGGGTTTTAAGTTTTATGATCCCACATCACGAACTATTTTTGAGACGGTAAATGCTAGGTTCTTTGAGGATATTGAGTTTGGGGGGTGGGGAGATAAATAAAGTTGTTAGAGATTTTGTCTTTGAGGAAGAACATGTGTCTTTCCTTCAAGTTGTTGATGCAACTCCGGTTCAAGACAATCTCGAAAATCTCCCCCATCAGGACCCTGATATAACTAATGAAAATCAAACTCAACAACCTCAAGAAACTGAAATGCCATTAAGGAGATCCACTAGAGAGAGGAGAAATGCAATTTCGGATGATTATGTAGTATTTCTCCAAGAACAAGAAAGTGATATTGGACTTGAGGAAGATGATCCAATCAACTTCCGTCAAGTCACTAAGTGTTCTAACTCTCAAAAGTGGATTGATGCCATGAATGATGAGATGAAGTCTATGAGCGATAATGACGTTTGGGAGCTTGTTACATTGCCCGAAGGTACGAAACCTATTGGTTGTAAATGGATTTTTAAAACCAAAAGGGATTCAGGGGGCAATGTTATTAAGTACAAAGCTCGTCTTGTCGCAAAAGGCTACACTCAGAAGGAAGGCATTGATTATAAAGATACTTTCTCTCCAGTTTCATCGAAAGACTCTTTCAGGACTATAATGGCATTAGTAGCACATTTTGATCTTGAGCTTCATCAAATGGATGTTAAGACTGTTTTTCTCAATGGTGACATTGAGGAAACAATTTATATGGTGCAACCTGAAAACTTTGTTTCGGATGAATCAGAGAAGAAGGTTTGCAAATTAAAGAAATCCATCTATGGGCTCAAGCAAGCTTCTCGTCAATGGTATTATAAGTTCCATGCAGTCATTACATTTTTTGGTTTTGAACCAAATATTGCTGATGACTGTATATACCATAAGTTCAGTGGGAGTAAGTATATTTTTCTGGTTTTATATGTCGATGACATACTGCTTGCCTGTAACGATATAGCATTATTACTTGAAACTAAGAAATTTCTTTCAAAGAAATTTGAATTGAAAGATCTTGGTGAAGCTTCTTTTGTATTAGGAATTCAGATACAACGAGATCGCTCTAAAGGTGTTCTCGGTCTGTAACAAAAGGGCTATATCGATAAGGTTCTGAAAAGATTTGGCATGCAGGATTGTAAACCAGGCGACACCCCTGTTACTAAGGGAGACAAGTTTAGTCTCAAACAGTGCCCAAATAATACTTATGAAATTTCGGAAATGTAGAAGACGCCTTATGCTTCGGCGGTAGGTAGTCTGATGTATGCTCAGGTATGTACACGACCTGATATAGCGTACATTGTTGGGATGTTAGGCAGATATTAAGCAATCCGGGTATGGACCATTGGTAGGCAGCCAAAAGGGTCATGAGGAACATACATAGAACAAAGCATTACATGCTTACATATCGGAGTTCGGACCAGTTTGAGATCATCAGGTATATCGACTCCGATTTTGCCATTTATGCTAATAACATATGTAACCATGGTTGCATATGTTAATAACAACAGTAATTTGACGAAAGCAAAACATAAGGACGTCAAATTTCGGGTTGTTAAAGAAAGAGTACAAAATGGACAATTGTGCATTAAGTACATAAGTACAAACTCCATGCTTGCGGATCCGCTCACTAAGGGATTGACACCAAAAGTATTTCTTGAGCATATTGCTTGTATGGGTGTCAAATCAGATAAGGATTATGTATTTTAGTGGGAGTTTGTATTGCACATTTACGTATTGTCCATTATATTCAGAAATTCAGTAATTCAGTAATTCAGTTATATCTGCGCAGATATTCAGTTTTAAAGTTTTGTACTCGTACAGTTTAAGTTTGATCTCAATAAGGAGAACCAGTTGGAAATAGACATTCTATTGACCACACTTTATGTTATTTCCATGCTACATACCTACACTTGATCCATGTCGTTGGTTATATTGATATACGTGATCTATGATTGGTTCTAGTTACGAATGAGTAACGACGAGCTCTTAGGTCCTATGTTGGTATGATTGATGGACCGGATTGTTCATGACAATTTTATTGTGATAGCAATTTTGTGCACCTAAGGTTTGTAACATATAATATTAAGGATTGTACATATGTTTGTATATCTCGTCCAAGTGGGAGATTGTAAGATATATGGATTTATATCTAGATATATGGACTTATATCTACACACATATGAACAATATATGGATAATTATATGTTATGTGCTATCTTTTGGTTTGGCCTAATTATGTGGTCTTATGGACATTATGTTAAGGGGGCCAATGTATTGTCATACTAAAGTGTAGGACTAATGTGTAGATACCCAAAAGGGTAACCTTAGTTTATGATGGGCTAACTAAGGTTACATAAGTAACTATGGTTACTTGCTTGTGACTCTTGAGTTATGTAACTCTTGCAAGACATAACTCAAGACATAACTCTTGTCTTGTAACTCTTGTCTCTTGGGTTATGTAACTCCTAGAGTTATAAAGTGGGGTTATGGTTCCCATTCTAGTACAAGACAAGTTCTTCTTCTTCCCATTGGATGAAGAACCATATTGTCCATTGTCTTGCAAATAGGGTGGAAAACCATAAGCCATAAACTTTTGATTTATTGTTATAACACTTTCTTGTGAACTTGTCATATATTGTGTTAGTATTGTGGGTTCAATCTTGTGGGTACAAGTATACTTCAAGGAACTTGAAGGAAGGCAAAAAGGAGTTCACAACAACTCAAGGACAATCATCAAAAGGAGGCTCAACATTTCCACACATATGGATTCAGGTTAGCTTCCGCTCATGTAGTTGTATATCCGAATTATTCGATATGAAGGTTGTTGTTTTTAGTAGGAATCATAATCCTAACATGTACGTCTCAATTCTCAATCAACTAAACATTATCAATACTAACGAGAAACATATCAGAAAATACGATATGAAATTTTAGCTGTACATCTTCAAACCCAACAGAACTCCCATCACCGAAAAGTGTATAATTATAAAAGAAAAATTGTACTATTTTCCTAAATAAGTGAGTAATTTGTAGAGGTTTATAATATAAAAATTAGTAGCACATGCATATGGTAAATGCTTACGGGAAAAATGGATCTGAAATTAAGTAAACACATTACTACTAATAGGGGAAATTAGGAAGCATATTTCACAAAGAATACCTCTTCGCCAAAGGAATAGATCTGATTCTAAATAATTAATGCATTTTTCTTTTTTGGGAGATGTGGGGAGTAAATGGGACTTTAAGTTATAGATTATTTTATTAATAAAAGGATAAGACTTAACATAGCATAACAAGTCAAGAGATATTAATAAATGTATAAGAACTATATTATATATATTTAGAGGGATATCTCATGTATTGGGGTCTATAAATAAGGACGTTCGCATAGTAATAACATGCTCATATGTAAAGCGTCAAATAACGATTCAAAGCATGGCATTACTTAAACTTAGTTTCGCTATCTCTATTCTTATTGTGGCTGCCTCAAGTTAGTATTCATTTCTATTTAGCTCAATAATATTATACTTCTATATTATCGTGTTTGTTAATATGTATTTATGTATATATGTATGTATATACGTACACATGTGACTCTTTACGTATTTCATATAAATGTATAAATGTGCATGCATGTTTAAAATGTAATAATTTTTCGTATTATACCAACCATTATTTGATTCTAATAACGATAATGATGAACATTTTCAGTCAGCATGCTATTGTTCTCAACAACACAAGTCGTAGCTTCACCAGATATGAATCACATTGTCTCCGGAGAACTCAAGAGGAGACTGCTCCCACAACGTAACGATATAGTAACTTGTTTTAGATCTTGTACTTCAGATTCTAGTTGTTCGGATTGTTGGACTTGTTGTCACTGTAAGTTCTCGATTTATCTTAACTATGATATGTGTGTTGCGAGTTAAAGTCCAATGACACCCAACTCTGCAACAAATTCCTATTATGTTTAGTGAGTCATGTTGTTCTAGTGTTTTCTTTTTCTTTTCTTATTTCATCATATTTTGTGTAACTAATAAAAAGAGTCACCTAGATGACTTTGTTGAGAAATAATAATTGAGTTTGTTCCAATGTCTAGTTGGGACAGTAGTGTTTGTTTTTTTGGTTTTCAACCGGAATCCGATGTTGTATTGGGTCCGAATGAATTTTGATTTGTACGATTTTTATTGACAGTAAAACGCCATTTAATTTCTCTTTACATTAATTGAATCCTTACCTAGAATCTTAGGTTAACAAGACCATTGAAGAGTTATAAATTATTAATACTTTAATCAATTTAGGAGCCCTAATTCACCTTAGAATAAAATAGGTGGCGACTCTTTTATAATTAATTCATCCACAGAATTGCTAATATGATATATTTAATTTGACCCAGTTTAAATGAGGTATAACTGGTGAGTCACCTACACTGCAACATGTACGCAGTATACAATAATGACAAAGAATAAGAATACTGAATAGAATTAAACAGTCAACTGAAAATAATAACTACAACCACGAGAATAAGCCAGTGTCGTCCACAATTATCAATCTTTAATAGTCCAGATACCAATAACGGAAAACCAACGCAACTCAAGAAATAGAAACATATAGGTTGTTGCGGTGAGCAATCCGATCCCACCAGACAACACAAAATCCTCCCTTATTTCATCGTAACAATATCAACAATAGTAAATAATATATATACATATATATATATATATATATATATATATATATATATATATATATATATATATATATATATATATATATATATATATATATATATATATATATATATATATATATATATATATACATATATACATATATGTATATGTATATATACATATATGTATATGTATATATATATATGTATATATATATGTATGTATGAGTGTGTGTGTGTGTATGTGTGTGTGTGTGTGTTGCGGTGCACAACCCGATCCCACCATATATAACTGTCAGTATCATAATTCACCCTTATTTCACGACATCAATCACTTATTCCACATGTTGCGGTGTGCAACCCGCTCTCACCGCATAATATGAATTCACACTTATTACACCTGTTGCAGCATGCAACCCGATCGATCCATATCAATACCAAATACTCAATGTGTGTGTGTGTATATATATATATATATATATATATATATGTATGTATGAGTGTGTTGTGTATGTGTGTGTGTGTGTGTATGTGTGTTGCGGTGCACAACCCGATCCTACCATATATAAATGTCAGTATCATAATTCACCCTTATTCTCGATATCAATCACTTATTCCACATGTTGCGGTGTGCAACCCGCTCTCACCGCATAATATGAATTCACACTTATTACACCTGTTGCAGCATGCAACCCGATCGATCCATATCAATACCAAATACTCAATGTACACAGTCAAATTAATAATTCGAACCACAGAACATTTACGATCAACAAATATCAAATTGAACCGAAAAGGAAACCTTGTACGATATAAGAATCTACATAAGTAATATTATACAGCAAGACCAATCTAGTAATTTACAATTAGAAAGTGCAAACAAGTCAATTTAAGCAAATAATAGGGATTCATAAAACTGTGAAAAGAGCTAACATCATTAACATGAGAAAATATTAATTAACAGGTAGCACTTAAGCATGAAAAGTATTTACAACATATAACAATTAAGACAAGAAAAAAAACAATTAAGGAAAAGCGGTAAATTAGGAAAAAACCAGATAATTCGGCAGTGTATAAGCACTTGTCACCTCTCATATACATTGCTCATATGGAATTTACATAACACATAGTCCGAGGGTTCCTAATTCCCTCAAGTCAATGTTTGACACAACACTTACCACACTTCTCAGACAATTCAAAGCTCTACGAGGGCCTTTTCCATAGAATCTGCCTCCAAACCACTTGTATCTAGCCGCAATTGACTCAATAATATCAAATATTGCTAAAGGAATCAACTACAATTCATAAATTTTGATTTCCTAAAATTAGAAGCCTAGAATATGGCAATAAGGCTAAATCATGTTGATAACAAACACGTCTCTGTCCAATACGCGGTAAAAATATCAATCGAGACGGACCAAGTCACAATTTCCAGTAGTAAAGAAGCTCGCGCTCACCGTTAAGCGTGTGTTTCACCTCAATATAGCACCACATTGTGCGAATCTAGGTTTCAAACCCTCAGGAAATTATTTACTATCATTACTCGCCTGAAGCCTACAAAAATCTTTGCTCGCTATTCCCTTGCCTCTTATATCGACCTCCTCGCTCGTTGAATATGATCAAAACCATAATGAATACGTCACAATATCCCAATGGAACAATACCCAATCGAAAACAATTGAAAATAGCAAAAATCACAAAATTAGCAAAACCCGAGCCCCGAGCCCAATTCTCGAAATCCAGAAAATTTTACATCAACGGATTCCTTATCTCGCCACGAATCTATACATACCAAGAACTCCCAAATTCAAGCTCAAATAACCCATCAACATCCAATTTGAAATATCAAGTCTCAAGCCCTAGTTCTTTCCATTTTTGCTTAGTTTTCATGAATTTCTAGGTTGATTCTATAATTAAATCATGTTTTTAGGTCATAGGACTCACCTCCAATCAATCCCCGTCGAAACCCTTTTCAATTCCCGTCCAAAAGCTCTAAAAAATCGCACAAGGCCAAGTGGAAAATGGAGGAAATGGGCTAAGTTTGAATATAATAACTGGACACAGCCCTCAGATGTCGCATTTGCGACACCTGGTTCGCAAATGCGACAATCGCAAATGCGACCAAATCATCGGAATTGCGAACGTGAGCCTCCCATGCCAAGGTAGCAAATGAGACACCTGGCTCAGAAATGCGTACCCTGCTGAGGTCGCAAATGCAATCAAACTGTCGCAAATACGAACCCTGCCTCAGGCCAGGCTCCTTCGCAAATGCGAATCCTCACTCGCAAATGCGAACCATTTCTCGCATTTGCAAGGCCTACAATTGCTTCTGGATTTCCAAGTCTGAAACTTCCCGTTTAGCCATCCGAAACTCACCTGAGGCCTCCGGGACCTCAACCAAAAGTGCCAACCCATCCTAAAACATTATTCAGACTTGCTCCAATTATTAAAACACAACAAACAACACCAAAAAAATCAAATTACATCGGATTCAAGCCCAAGTTCTTCTACAACTTCCGAGAAACGCATTTGATCAAAAGCCCGATCAAAACACCTCCGAATGACCTGAAATTTTGCACACATATCACAAATCACCTAACAAGCTACACCAGATCTCGGAATTTTGTTCCGACCCTAGGATCAAAATCTCACCTATCAACCGAAATTCGTCAAAATACCAACTTCGCAAATTCAAGCCTAATTCTACATCGAACCTCCAAAATTAATTCCGATCATGCTCCTAGGTCACAAGTCATCTCCCGAAGCTAACCGAATCACCAGAAATCATACCTGAACCCTCTAACTCATAAATCAACATCCAGTTTACTTTTCCAAACCAAACCTTCCTTAAAGAGACTAAGTGTCTCATTTCCTATCAAACCTATCTGAACCAACTCGATCACTTAAAATACGAATAATGAAACATAAAGAAGCTGAAAACGAAAAAAACGAAATGGTGTGACGATGGGTCGGGCCGCCACATCATCATATCACGAGAGCTAGTTTGGCGACTATTACAAGTAGGGTTAGTAGGTAAGTTTGTACAAACAATATGCTGATCACTAGTTAATACAGAATTTTATACAAACAATGTACTGTAAGATATATGGATTTATATCTAGATATATGGACTTATATCTACACACATATGAACAATATATGGATAATTATATGTTATGTGCTATCTTTTGGTTTGGCCTAATTATGTGGTCTTATGGACATTATGTTAAGGGGGCCAATGTATTGTCATACTAAAGTGTAGGACTAATGTGTAGATACCCAAAAGGGTAACCTTAGTTTATGATGGGCTAACTAAGGTTACATAAGTAACTATGGTTACTTGCTTGTGACTCTTGAGTTATGTAACTCTTGCAAGACATAACTCAAGACATAACTCTTGTCTTGTAACTCTTGTCTCTTGGGTTATGTAACTCCTAGAGTTATAAAGTGGGGTTATGGTTCCCATTCTAGTACAAGACAAGTTCTTCTTCTTCCCATTGGATGAAGAACCATATTGTCCATTGTCTTGCAAATAGGGTGGAAAACCATAAGCCATAAACTTTTGATTATTGTTATAACACTTTTCTTGTGAACTTGTCATATATTGTGTTAGTATTGTGGGTTCAATCTTGTGGGTACAAGTATACTTCAAGGAACTTGAAGGAAGGCAAAAAGGAGTTCACAACAACTCAAGGACAATCATCAAAAGGAGGCTCAACATTTCCACACATATGGATTCAGGTTAGCTTCCGCTCATGTAGTTGTATATCCGAATTATTCGATATGAAGGTTGTTGTTTTTAGTAGGAATCATAATCCTAACAATTGGTATCAGAGCCACCCTTCATTTTGGATAATTTGGATGTTCATAAGAATCATGTTATGTTAGGATTCATGTTTTAGTATTATAAGAATTTTGTTTATGAAATTCTACCGTGAAATAGCATGATAGCATGATCTTATGAATGTTATGTTATGATTTGATTTGATGTTTTAATATCATGTTAAAACATTGTATATAGCATGATTTAGTTGGTAAACAACATGTTTTCATGTTTAAAGATTCATGTTAAAAATCATGTTATAATTCAGAAAAAGTATACACTGTACAATCGATTGTATACACTGTACAATCGATTGTATACACTCCAGTGAGTTGTAACGTTTTAAAATATACCTAACAATCGATTGTCTGGATTTGACAATCGATTGTCTGGTCCAGTAACAATTTTTTCCTTGTCACATCCAGTGACTTAAAATTTTTTTAGAAAAAACCAAACAATCGATTGTCTGTTTTGACAATTGATTGTCTGGTCCAGTAACTTAGAAAAAAATTTCCTTGTCACATTCAGACTTAAAAATTTTTTCAAAAAAAAACCAAACAATCGATTGTCTGTTTTGACAATCGATTGTCTGGTCCAGTAAAGTTTAAGAAAAACGTTTCAACTCTTAAGTTTCAGTGAATGTTAATTGTTTTATAGTCCATCAATTCTTATATATTTAGAATTGTCCAATTCAGTAAACAACGATTAATATTCAAGTGTTACACATCCAATCATGTAACACATTAAGTTGAGATTCATAAAATGGCTTAAGGAACTAAAGTTGATAGCATCTAATATTTTAGTTTTTCAATTGAAGCATTATGTTGCCAAAGTAACCTCTATTGTGTAGATTGATTAATTTTAAATTATGAGATGACTGTGGATGTTAGTCTTCCATGCGTTTAACATCGGCCCAAAGGAAGGTGTTATTTGGCAGGAATTCGAACATTCTTGTGGTGGTAAATATGAGACGATTATTTGGTTTTCCATGTGAATATTAAATCGGCCCAAAGGAAGGTTTAATATTTGACAGGAGTTTATTGTCTATGTTTGATCACTACACCAAGAGTACCACTTACAAGTTGGTTTTCTGTCCAAAGACTAAAATCAATGTTGTGCTAGGTATCTTGTAATGGGAAATGCCTAATTTTGAATCTATAAAGTTAAAGTTCAAGTTTTTTGTAATCATGTATTTAGTAATCCTTTTGTTCTATTTTGAGTAAATTCTTCTGCTTCTACGATCTCTGCCAACATCAATAGCATCCCAGTGCTTAACGGCACTAATTTTAAGGAATGGAAAGAGAATGTATTGATCGTTCTCGGTTGCATGGATCTTGACTTATCTCTTCGGACCGAGCAACCTACTCCTCTTGAGGATACATCCTCTTCTGGTGACAGGAGGGTGATGGAGAAGTGGGAACGCTCGAATCGCATGAGTCTAATGATCATGAAGCGTGCAATTCCAGAATCATTCAGGGGCACTATGAATGATGAACCTATTGCCAAAGTTTTCCTTGAAAACCTCGAACAGCGTTTTATGCAAAACGAAAAGGCGGAAACAAGTGCACTATTGAGTAAACTTGTTTCTATGAGGTATAAGGGCAAGGGAAACATTAGGGAGTACATTATGGAAATGTCTCATCTTGCTTCGAAACTTAAGTCACTCAAGCTGGATTTAACTGAGGAACTGCTTGTGTACTTTTTTTTGATATCTCTTCCTGCACATTAATCAGTTTAAGGTCAGTTACAACTGCCTGAAGGAGAAATGGTCTCTTAACGAGCTCATTTCACACTGTGTGCAAGAAGAGGAAAGGATAAAGCTAGATAAGACAGAAAGTGCTCATTTGGCATCCTCTTCTAAGGAAACTAAGAAGAGGAAAAATAAGGAAGTTGCGGTTGTAAAGCCCAAGATTAAGCAACATAAGGAACCTAAGGTTGAAATTACTGAATTAGGTTGCTTTCTCTGTAAGGGAACTAATCATGTGAAGAAAGTTTGTTCTGAAGTTAATATAATTTCGGTACCTAAGGATAGTTGGTGGGTAGGTTATGCTGCTCACATAAGGATATCTATGCAGGGTTGCCTGAACTGCCGAAAACCAAAAGATGGTGAAAGATACATCTATGAGGGTGACGGCAAGAAGGTGCCAGTTGAAGCTATTGGCAAATTTAGGCTGTTGTTTAAGACCGGTTTTCATTTAGATTTGAATGAGACTTTTGTTGTACCGTTTTTTAGACGGAATTTAATTTCAGTTCCCCAATTGGACATATCCGGTTATAAATGTACATTTGGGGATAATAAAGTTAGTCTCTTTCAGTGTTCAAATCTTATTGGTACTGGTGTTTTATCAACATTTGATAGCTTATATTTGGTTGATACAATAACTTCAAATAAAGAAACTTTGCATACAAGTTTAAGTGGTACTAAAAGGAAATTAACTAATTCTTTTTCACTCTGGCATAAACGTTTGGGTCTGATATCCATTCAAAGAATTCAGAAACTCATGTCAGATGGAATTCTTGATTCTCTTGATTCCTCAAATTCGGAAATTTGTATTGAGTGTATCAAGGGAAAACAAAACAAACAAGACTAGATTAGGTGCTAAGAGAGCTTCGGACGTCTTAAAATTGATAGACGATTACTCTCGTTATGGGTACCTATATTATTCATGAAAAATCCCAATCCATATTAAAAACTGCAACTTATATTCTTAATAGAGTTCCAACTGTAGCTACAATCTAAAAACCCCATATGAACTTTGGACTGGGCATAAACCCGGTATTCGGCATTTTCACATTTGGGGTTGTCCAGCTGAGGCAAGGCCTTATAGGCCGTTGAAAAGAAACTGGACGCTAAGACGGTTAGTAGCTATTTTGTTGGATATTCTGAAAAATCCAGGGGTTTTAAGTTTTATGATCCCACATCACGAACTATTTTTGAGACGGTAAATGCTAGGTTCTTTGAGGATATTGAGTTTGGGGGGTGGGGAGATAAATAAAGTTGTTAGAGATTTTGTCTTTGAGGAAGAACATGTGTCTTTCCTTCAAGTTGTTGATGCAACTCCGGTTCAAGACAATCTCGAAAATCTCCCCCATCAGGACCCTGATATAACTAATGAAAATCAAACTCAACAACCTCAAGAAACTGAAATGCCATTAAGGAGATCCACTAGAGAGAGGAGAAATGCAATTTCGGATGATTATGTAGTATTTCTCCAAGAACAAGAAAGTGATATTGGACTTGAGGAAGATGATCCAATCAACTTCCGTCAAGTCACTAAGTGTTCTAACTCTCAAAAGTGGATTGATGCCATGAATGATGAGATGAAGTCTATGAGCGATAATGACGTTTGGGAGCTTGTTACATTGCCCGAAGGTACGAAACCTATTGGTTGTAAATGGATTTTTAAAACCAAAAGGGATTCAGGGGGCAATGTTATTAAGTACAAAGCTCGTCTTGTCGCAAAAGGCTACACTCAGAAGGAAGGCATTGATTATAAAGATACTTTCTCTCCAGTTTCATCGAAAGACTCTTTCAGGACTATAATGGCATTAGTAGCACATTTTGATCTTGAGCTTCATCAAATGGATGTTAAGACTGTTTTTCTCAATGGTGACATTGAGGAAACAATTTATATGGTGCAACCTGAAAACTTTGTTTCGGATGAATCAGAGAAGAAGGTTTGCAAATTAAAGAAATCCATCTATGGGCTCAAGCAAGCTTCTCGTCAATGGTATTATAAGTTCCATGCAGTCATTACATTTTTTGGTTTTGAACCAAATATTGCTGATGACTGTATATACCATAAGTTCAGTGGGAGTAAGTATATTTTTCTGGTTTTATATGTCGATGACATACTGCTTGCCTGTAACGATATAGCATTATTACTTGAAACTAAGAAATTTCTTTCAAAGAAATTTGAATTGAAAGATCTTGGTGAAGCTTCTTTTGTATTAGGAATTCAGATACAACGAGATCGCTCTAAAGGTGTTCTCGGTCTGTAACAAAAGGGCTATATCGATAAGGTTCTGAAAAGATTTGGCATGCAGGATTGTAAACCAGGCGACACCCCTGTTACTAAGGGAGACAAGTTTAGTCTCAAACAGTGCCCAAATAATACTTATGAAATTTCGGAAATGTAGAAGACGCCTTATGCTTCGGCGGTAGGTAGTCTGATGTATGCTCAGGTATGTACACGACCTGATATAGCGTACATTGTTGGGATGTTAGGCAGATATTAAGCAATCCGGGTATGGACCATTGGTAGGCAGCCAAAAGGGTCATGAGGAACATACATAGAACAAAGCATTACATGCTTACATATCGGAGTTCGGACCAGTTTGAGATCATCAGGTATATCGACTCCGATTTTGCCATTTATGCTAATAACATATGTAACCATGGTTGCATATGTTAATAACAACAGTAATTTGACGAAAGCAAAACATAAGGACGTCAAATTTCGGGTTGTTAAAGAAAGAGTACAAAATGGACAATTGTGCATTAAGTACATAAGTACAAACTCCATGCTTGCGGATCCGCTCACTAAGGGATTGACACCAAAAGTATTTCTTGAGCATATTGCTTGTATGGGTGTCAAATCAGATAAGGATTATGTATTTTAGTGGGAGTTTGTATTGCACATTTACGTATTGTCCATTATATTCAGAAATTCAGTAATTCAGTAATTCAGTTATATCTGCGCAGATATTCAGTTTTAAAGTTTTGTACTCGTACAGTTTAAGTTTGATCTCAATAAGGAGAACCAGTTGGAAATAGACATTCTATTGACCACACTTTATGTTATTTCCATGCTACATACCTACACTTGATCCATGTCGTTGGTTATATTGATATACGTGATCTATGATTGGTTCTAGTTACGAATGAGTAACGACGAGCTCTTAGGTCCTATGTTGGTATGATTGATGGACCGGATTGTTCATGACAATTTTATTGTGATAGCAATTTTGTGCACCTAAGGTTTGTAACATATAATATTAAGGATTGTACATATGTTTGTATATCTCGTCCAAGTGGGAGATTGTAAGATATATGGATTTATATCTAGATATATGGACTTATATCTACACACATATGAACAATATATGGATAATTATATGTTATGTGCTATCTTTTGGTTTGGCCTAATTATGTGGTCTTATGGACATTATGTTAAGGGGGCCAATGTATTGTCATACTAAAGTGTAGGACTAATGTGTAGATACCCAAAAGGGTAACCTTAGTTTATGATGGGCTAACTAAGGTTACATAAGTAACTATGGTTACTTGCTTGTGACTCTTGAGTTATGTAACTCTTGCAAGACATAACTCAAGACATAACTCTTGTCTTGTAACTCTTGTCTCTTGGGTTATGTAACTCCTAGAGTTATAAAGTGGGGTTATGGTTCCCATTCTAGTACAAGACAAGTTCTTCTTCTTCCCATTGGATGAAGAACCATATTGTCCATTGTCTTGCAAATAGGGTGGAAAACCATAAGCCATAAACTTTTGATTTATTGTTATAACACTTTCTTGTGAACTTGTCATATATTGTGTTAGTATTGTGGGTTCAATCTTGTGGGTACAAGTATACTTCAAGGAACTTGAAGGAAGGCAAAAAGGAGTTCACAACAACTCAAGGACAATCATCAAAAGGAGGCTCAACATTTCCACACATATGGATTCAGGTTAGCTTCCGCTCATGTAGTTGTATATCCGAATTATTCGATATGAAGGTTGTTGTTTTTAGTAGGAATCATAATCCTAACATGTACGTCTCAATTCTCAATCAACTAAACATTATCAATACTAACGAGAAACATATCAGAAAATACGATATGAAATTTTAGCTGTACATCTTCAAACCCAACAGAACTCCCATCACCGAAAAGTGTATAATTATAAAAGAAAAATTGTACTATTTTCCTAAATAAGTGAGTAATTTGTAGAGGTTTATAATATAAAAATTAGTAGCACATGCATATGGTAAATGCTTACGGGAAAAATGGATCTGAAATTAAGTAAACACATTACTACTAATAGGGGAAATTAGGAAGCATATTTCACAAAGAATACCTCTTCGCCAAAGGAATAGATCTGATTCTAAATAATTAATGCATTTTTCTTTTTTGGGAGATGTGGGGAGTAAATGGGACTTTAAGTTATAGATTATTTTATTAATAAAAGGATAAGACTTAACATAGCATAACAAGTCAAGAGATATTAATAAATGTATAAGAACTATATTATATATATTTAGAGGGATATCTCATGTATTGGGGTCTATAAATAAGGACGTTCGCATAGTAATAACATGCTCATATGTAAAGCGTCAAATAACGATTCAAAGCATGGCATTACTTAAACTTAGTTTCGCTATCTCTATTCTTATTGTGGCTGCCTCAAGTTAGTATTCATTTCTATTTAGCTCAATAATATTATACTTCTATATTATCGTGTTTGTTAATATGTATTTATGTATATATGTATGTATATACGTACACATGTGACTCTTTACGTATTTCATATAAATGTATAAATGTGCATGCATGTTTAAAATGTAATAATTTTTCGTATTATACCAACCATTATTTGATTCTAATAACGATAATGATGAACATTTTCAGTCAGCATGCTATTGTTCTCAACAACACAAGTCGTAGCTTCACCAGATATGAATCACATTGTCTCCGGAGAACTCAAGAGGAGACTGCTCCCACAACGTAACGATATAGTAACTTGTTTTAGATCTTGTACTTCAGATTCTAGTTGTTCGGATTGTTGGACTTGTTGTCACTGTAAGTTCTCGATTTATCTTAACTATGATATGTGTGTTGCGAGTTAAAGTCCAATGACACCCAACTCTGCAACAAATTCCTATTATGTTTAGTGAGTCATGTTGTTCTAGTGTTTTCTTTTTCTTTTCTTATTTCATCATATTTTGTGTAACTAATAAAAAGAGTCACCTAGATGACTTTGTTGAGAAATAATAATTGAGTTTGTTCCAATGTCTAGTTGGGACAGTAGTGTTTGTTTTTTTGGTTTTCAACCGGAATCCGATGTTGTATTGGGTCCGAATGAATTTTGATTTGTACGATTTTTATTGACAGTAAAACGCCATTTAATTTCTCTTTACATTAATTGAATCCTTACCTAGAATCTTAGGTTAACAAGACCATTGAAGAGTTATAAATTATTAATACTTTAATCAATTTAGGAGCCCTAATTCACCTTAGAATAAAATAGGTGGCGACTCTTTTATAATTAATTCATCCACAGAATTACTAATATGATATATTTAATTTGACCCAGTTTAAATGAGGTATAACTGGTGAGTCACCTACACTGCAACATGTACGCAGTATACAATAATGACAAAGAATAAGAATACTGAATAGAATTAAACAGTCAACTGAAAATAATAACTACAACCACGAGAATAAGCCAGTGTCGTCCACAATTATCAATCTTTAATAGTCCAGATACCAATAACGGAAAACCAACGCAACTCAAGAAATAGAAACATATAGGTTGTTGCGGTGAGCAATCCGATCCCACCAGACAACACAAAATCCTCCCTTATTTCATCGTAACAATATCAACAATAGTAAATAATATATACATACATATATATATATATATATATATATATATATATATATATATATATATATATATATATATATGAGTGTGTTTGTGTGTGTATGTGTGTGTGTGTGTTGCGGTGCAATACCCGATCCCACCATATATAAATGTCAGTATCATATTGGCTTGGGATCCTTACCTGCTTTACTTACTGCTACTGATATTGTTCCTTTAGCCCACTGTTATTCCGTTCCCTTCCCTTTTGGTATCAGAGCCTCAGTATCATATTGGTATTATCATTATTGTCCTAAAAACTTGCCTTATTGAAAAATTTGGACTTGTCAAAAAATTTGAATTAATTTTGCCTTATTAATTATTTTGACATGGATTTAAATGCTTGTTTGTATGCTTACAATAAAATACTTGTTTATACTGGAGACATAGAATTTGCTAAAGTTACAAGAAAATTAATGGAAACATATCCTATTACTTTCCAGATTGGATTAGCAACTACTCCTTATTTACCTCAATTAGAAAATAACTTTGGAAAATTTTTAATACACTTAAAGTGTGGAATAGAATATTTAGGTATACATCAAATATAGAAAATATTTAGGAACCCGACCTAGACATATTGGAATAACTAATGATTATTTTACATACTGTCAAAGTATATTCAGTTTCCTTAACCTACAGGATAAAAATAAAGAACATAAAATATTTCATAAATATTTTAGAAATCATACAGTAGACTAAAAAGATATAAAATTTTTCGTTGATATTATTTATAAATATACTTTAAAAAAATTAACTATGGATGAAAAAGGTGAAGATAAATTAGTAGAAGAACATATAGAAATACTATATAATATTATAGAAAATATGGAACATATAGATGACACCACTACCTCAGTATCTACTGAAGACTACCTAAGTGATAGTTAAAATGGAAGCCATAAATAATAAAATAAAAATAATAAATAATAATATTTTGGAATCAAATAAAGTAACATTAGAACAGATAAAAGAAATAAGAAAAAGGATAGAAAATATAGAAACAGAAATTAAAAATATAAAGTTAAAAATATTACAAGAAAATAATAAAAAAGAAAAAGAACCTATAAATAAAACTGGCTATGTTAATATATCAGGATTAGGATGGATGCCAATTAAAGTACCAATAACTACTGAAAAAATAAAAGAAGAATTATGAAAAGAGGAGAATATGTAAAAATTACATATATGGATAATAACAAAATAAAAGAAATGTCAAATTTGAATAGAATATTTATTAAGCTAAATGATAATTATAGACTTATGCAAAAACAAGATAATACTATAGAATCACCTTTAGAACAAATAGTAAGATTAACCAGAGAAAATAATGAAGAAAACAATAACGAATCATATAGTAATAATAGTGATAGTAGTACAACTAGTTATGACATCACTAAAAGAAAAAATATGAGAAAGAAAAAGATAACTCTGAAAGATATCTATGAAAAATTAGATAAAATGGATAAAAGAATACAAAAATTAGAAAAACATGTATTTAAAAAGAAAAAATAAACAATAAATTCTGACCCTGAAATATCTAGAAATAGATTAGATTCAGATACAACAACAAATATAAGCTCAGAAGAAAGAAAAACTGATAAGAAATTAGTAGAAGTAATAAATAAAATGAAAAATGATTCAGATATTAATATAGACGAATATAGCAATTCGGATACATACATTGACTTGATAAAGAAAACAAATAAATTATATATAGAAACTAATGATTTAAAAGATCAATTAAAGATGAAGATGAAGATATAATAACAAATCATATAAATATGACTAAACCAGATGGCCTAGAAATAGAAAAGGATTTTATACAAATCTCGCAACAGGAAGAGATAAAGGTTATAAAAAAAGAAGTTATTATGAAAAAACAGATTATTCAAAACAACATAGGAATGATAAAATATGGGGATCAAGATTAATAAGAGGAATAGCAGAAATAGTAAAAACATCTACAGGAGAAAATACTAATTCTTTTTTAGACCTAGACTGCTCTGAAGATATAACTAAAGAAAAACAAAAATTGTCAGCAAAAACAGAGAAAAAGATTTTAGAAACAAAATTACCCATAGATAAAGTAGGACAATATATTGTAACCACCTTAGTAGGAAATGTTCAACAATGGTATGAAAATTTAGGAGAAGAAATGATAAAAGCATTACATGCAGCTACAGATGCTAATGCACAGCCTGCAACAGATGTAAGTAAAATACTTCAAAAATTTGTAATATCGACTACAGCCGAATTTAGTACGCCAGGAGCAGAAAATTCAATGATTCTAATATCATATTTGTGACAATATCAATTCAATACAACTTTGTGAATTATGCAAACGAAACAGTTTTCCATGAAATAGTTTTGCTAAATTATGCAAATGAAATTAGTAATTGTCATACACCTTATCCTTCCATGTTATTAATCAGTATATTGACGATATTTATCATGTAATAAAAATAATGTATTACTTTGACTGTTAATCATTCCTGGTTGCGCATATTAGTTATACAAAATACAGTTATAATTTCAAACAACTTTCATACAATGTTTGAAAAGATAAGTGTAGTAGTAAATAGCAATAATATCCAAATACAATTAAGTCTAACTTAGAGAATAGCGACAACATGTTATGCACCAAAACATGTACTATTATTGATTTATTATGAGCAGTTCATTGTTTCGCTCAGCCAGAAGGAGAAGAGAAATCAGCTCAGAGTACTTTTTGAAACCTTTCTCTCTGTACTGTTGTTGCAGAACCATATTGGAGGCATGAAACGCTGTAAACGTTTTTTCAAGCATATCATAATCAGTGATATTATCTCCACAGAGTTTCAATTTAGAAGTAATTCTGAACATTGCAGAATTATATTCAGAAACAGACTTAAAGTCTTGGAGCCTCAGGTAAGCCCAATCATATCGTGCTTGTGGCAGAGTGACCAACTTCAGGTTGTCATATCTCTCCTTTAAGTCATTCCACAAGATAAGTGGATCTTTGACTGTGAGATATTCAATTTTCAAACCTTCATCAAGGTGATGGCGCAAGAAAATCAAGGCCTTAGCACAGTCTTGGGTGGATGCATTATTTCTGTCTTTAATGGCGTCTCCAAGACCCATTGCATCCAAATGGATTTCAGCATCCAACACCCATGTCATGTAGTTCTTACCCGAAATTTCAAGGACAACAAACTTTTTTTTCATAATGTCAGACATAATTAAAATAAAATTAATCACAAGAAAGGAGCATAATTGCATGCAGTATGACACATAAAACATCTTAATAATGTTTAACATGTGGTAGGATGGAGCACTGATTTTTAAGAAAATTACTATTGAGTAAAACCAGTATTTGTCGTAACTGCAATTAAGGGCAATGGTAACTGTTATATCAAAAAGGTTATAAGTAATCATATGTGTGTAGTATCACAAAAACAGTAATCAGTGTCGAACTTAATAAAGTAAGGTAATAATCATGCAGTGTACAATAGTGTGTTAGCAAAAATTGTGCAAAAAGAACAACAAGTTGTACATAAGCACACTGCTCCACAATTGCTCAGTGTCGTTGCGTAAATGTTACAATATTAATAAACAATAAACTTTGATGAGTTGGAAAAATCTAACTATTATATATTCAGTAGTATAAAGATATGCATAAACACACAAGTCCTGCAAGTGAAGATCATGTTGATGCTAAATTATATGATATTGGTGTTAACATATGCATTCTTTAAATAAAATACTGATTAGTCAATAACAACTAATGTTTACATAATGTCATACATAATTAAAACAAATTAGGAGGAGAAAAAAATACCTTAATTTTCTCAAAGAGATTCTTGAGATTAGTAGAGCTTCGTGCTGATAACGTATTATGAAATAATATAAGAACAAGAACAATAATACAAGAACAAGAACAATATAGAGAAAAGTAGAGAGAGGAGTATTCTTATTGATACTTTGGGATGATATACAATGGGGTAAGACCCCTCTATTTATAGGAAGATAAATGACTTAGCCTCAAAGTAAAACTCTACTATAAGATAGACATTCACCCTAATTAAAGTTCTATTTATAACAGTAGATTTTTATCCTAAAAAATTAAAATTTAGGATACACTGATTAATTTATAAATAACACTCCTTTAGTGTCTATCTGGTGTCATTTTTACTATGCAATGCACATAAAGTTGTTTTTAGGATCGTTAGTTGTTTAAAGGATAGACAAAATTTACAATATATTTAGTATTTAGCCATCCATAATGGGTTAAGTACATAAATAGCTCTCAAAATGGATGATTTTGAATTTTTATTTATGCTTGTCCCATGGCTAGAACTTCAAAGTTAATAAATATTACTTACTATTTGCCTCACGAGCAACACTTTTAATTTTTGGTTTTTAAGATTTACCCATTAGGTAAAGCATTAGTCAAAAGCTAGATATCATCCCAAAAGCGTCATATATTCTGCACTTTTTTTTAAAATCCTCAATCAAACTTCAAACCTTGAATATGAAAGTTTTAATCCAGAAAACCTTTTCATCTAAGGGTGTGTTTGGTAAGAATGGAAATATTTTTTAATTTTTTCATGTTTGGTTGGCTTAAATATTTTAAAAAGTATTTTTCTTGAAGGGTAAATATTTTTCAAAATTCCTTCCTCACTCTCATCAACCCACCCCACCCCATCTTCAAAAAAAAGTTATTTTTCCTTTCAAATTTCAGCTTTTCCGTTACCACTCACCCTGCTACCCCCCTCCCCCTCATGTAAAAAAAAAAATCACCTTAATTTTTTTTGGCAGCACCACCCATCACATATTACCCCCCCCCCCCCTTCGGAAAAATAATTTAAAATATATTTTTTATGTATTTGGAAGTTTACGGGTTTAGAAATTATAAAGTTTACAAGTTCGAAATTTTGCGGTTTTGAAAGTTTAGTGGTTTGAAAGTTTATAAAATTTGTGGGCCCGGAAGGTTGTCGGTTAGAAAGTTTATGGCTTCATGTTTATTATATTTAAATTTATTACGAATACTCTTGAAAAATCATTTCCTTAATTTGCGTACTAAACACCTTAAAATGAATAAGATTACTATTTCCAGGGGCGGCCTGACGAACTTTGTGGCCTAAAACCAAACTTTTTGAGGGAGCTTTAATTTTTTAATTTTTTATTATTATATTTGAAGTCTATCTTTTTTTAGCTTTTCTTAAATACAGAGTTATTAGTGGTTTTCTTATAATCAGTAACTCCTAATAAGTATTTCTCAACTGACAATATAGCTAATCCATTTAACCTTTCTTGTGACATTGTTGTTTTTAGGTAAGATTTTATCAATTTTAATTTTGAAAGCTTCTTTCCGATGAAGCAACAATAACACGAGTTAGTAATATTATTCTGTAAGATATTTAAGTATCTAGAAAAGAACCAAATCCTTCTCTTTTATTAAATGTATTAATTAAATTGTAATCTTCTAATTGTACTATTTTCCTTAATACTTTTAATTTAGACCGTCAATATCGAATTGATTATTATACTTTAAGGAATATTCAAGATTAAGACAATATTTTTCAAATTTCAAACATTTAGTGATCTTAGTTTTTACTGCTAATGAGAAAGCCAAAAATATTTTTATTTGCTGTAAATTATTCAAATCTATTTGAAGTGAAAAATAGCATTATCTATTATGTATAAAAGTAATCAACTCTAAAGGACCCTTCGAAAGATTTTTGAGATTCTTTATCAATATTCACATCGAATTGTTACTTCCTATATATCACACGTTTCTTAAGAAATTCGGGTTCCATATTCATTTCAAGTACAATTTCCTTGGTAGAAATAATAGCAGTTGCAAATCCTTCTTCTCTATATTTCTTATAGAATGGGGGCTCCACAAATATGAGACCTAAAGCGACTGATTTACTTGCTTTATAAAAGGGCCGCCCCTAACTATCTGTTTCCAAAAAAAAATATTTTTGAAAAATATTTTCCATTATACCAAACGCAACCTAAATGCTTAAGATTTTTGGAACACTTGATGTATGGTATTAATATCTGATTTCTTATATTATAATTCCCTTCATTTCTTACTCCATTCCCCTATGTGTATATTAAAAATAAAGTGATACAAGGTTATGAAAAAATATATAATACAAGGTTGAAACTTTTTATTTTTTTTCCAATATTTATTTATCTGTTACATAACCGGACGAGATAAAAAATGTATGTCACATTAACTATGAAGCATTTTGTTATAAGATTACAATTTTTGTAGCAACATGACTTTTGAGCTCTTTCTGATTCAAGTTAAACCAAATTTTCGATAAATCCAAATCTACTTGTTTAATTATTCACATTTTAAACACCTCATCACATAATCTTCACAAGAGAATTACTCCTTGTATACAAAGCATGTCAATATCACAAGCTTTCTACTTTCTTCATACCATTAACCATGCCATGTAAGGACAAATATAATATATATATATATATGGGGGGGGGGTTGGAGGGTGGGGTGTGTGTGGGGGGGGTCTGTGGTCTATTTAAGAAGCACAGAATCGGTTTCCTAAGTATTCAAACTTGGCTCCTTTTGTCTAAACTTTCAATGACATGCTTTTTATATGATTTCTAAATTAGGATGCTAAGGAGGAAACTGCTCTTGGTTTCTTTATCTTCTTTTGCTATACTTATCTTCATTTTCTCTATATCATTTAATATTCGCTTAAAATTTTCGTCATCAACTTCGTTAAACAACACCATTTTACTGCCTCAATCAATCCAAACGAATGCACAGTTTAACCTTCTAATAGGGATCTTTACACAACCAAAAAATTTCGATAGACGTCATTTCCTTCGCCTTATATATGGAATTCAATCCACGCCTATAGCTCGTATTGACGTGAAGTTCATTTTCTGCAACATCACCAATGCAGAACATAGAACGTTCATCGCCTTAGAAATTATACGTTTTAATGACATTATTGTCCTCAACTGCTCTGAAAATATGAATAGTGGCAAAACTTATACTTACTTTTCTACCCTTCCTCGAATCCTGCATACACGTTATGACTACGTCATGAAAGCGGATGATGATGTATACTTGAGGCTAGCACCATTAGCAACATCTCTCAAACCATTACCTAGAGCTGATTTATATTATGGCTTTGTTATACCTTGTCCTAGCATGAACCAGTTCGTGCATTACATGTCCGGAATGGGATTTATTTTATCGTGGGATCTGGTGGAATGGATTGGAAGATCGAATATTCCTGCGAATAATACATACGGTCCTGAAGATAAGTTGGTAGGTCAATGGCTAAATTTGGGAAATAAAGCAAAAAATAGGTTTTCAAACAAGCCAAGAATGTATGATTATCCAGGAACTAATGGAAGATGTTCACATGAGCTAATCCCAGATACAATAGCTGTTCATAGGCTGAAAAAATGGGAGCAATGGGTAGATGTTTTAAGATTTTTTAATGTAACTAAACAACTTCAACCGTCTGATCTTTATAGTATATCATTTGATTAATGAATTTGAAATTTTTGTCTATATTGTTAGTTACAACTAAGACTGACTACATTGCAAGCATGGGCGGATTTAGGGGAGGATTTATATTCAGCCGATCTTCCTTCGCCAAAAAATTATATTGTATATATAAGATAAAATCTGTTTTTTTATCTCTATATATTATATTCTAAATCATCTTGACATAGCCAAACATCATAGCTCAATGATCAAGGTGGTTCAAAACCTTTGTGAGGTTACTAGTTTAATTCCCACTAAGCACAACCTCTTTCAATTTTATAACTTTTTACTTATTTGACCCCCTTAACAAAAATCATGTCTCCGCCACTGATTACAAGATAGGTCTTTTATCTTTTATTTTTTCGCTACAGAAAATAAGATTTTCTAGTGACAACATTTTGTGGCTACCTTTTTAGTCGTGACCAAAAGTAAGTGCCAAGTCGCCACAATAAGTAGGGGTGGCAAAATTGTTACACTTAACCATCCATATTATCCACGAAAAAATGGGTTAGATAATAAACTTTTTAAAAACAGGTCAAATATGGATAAGAATCATATTATCCATTTATAAAATGAATAACCAATGAGTAACCAATGGATAACTAAGGGTCTAACTTTTATATTTGTAAAGCCTTAAATTGAAGGATACTCAGGTTAGGGAAACTAAGAATTTTCCAAAAGTAATCATATACAATAAGTCATGGATAATATGAGTAACTCATATTATTTACCGGTTAACTTATTTTTATCCGTATTAAAAATATGAATCGAGTTAAATAATTAATTCACTTTTTCGTTATATATTTTTTATTCGAACCATATCCGATTCGCGCCGCGCGAATGACACCCCTAACGATAAGTAATAGTTGAGCGGCGGACTATATGTTGCCATTTGAGTAGCGGCCTAACTTAAATTTGTTTGTGACGCATTTGTTAACTTTTTGCGGCAATTTTACTCCCCACAAAGCTATAGTTAAACAAATTATCTTTGTGGTGACTTTTCTCTTCACAAAAAAGTTACAATGCGCCACAAATGAAACTGTACGTTGCTTTTTTTGGGTAACGACCTTAAATTTATATTTGAGATATTTTTTAATAAAGATGACATCTTGTAAATATCGTAAAAATAATAGATGAAAAAATATATAAATGTTATGAAATATTATACTTTGTAGTGGATGTGTATAACTTCTAAAGAAGTTACTCCCACTACTCTTCTCCATAACTCCCACTACTCCAATACTTATGGTTGTAACTCCCACACCTCCATGATCTCCCCATGATCTTCCTCCATGATCTCAAAAGCTTAATGACATATTTATGGAATTCTTTTAGTATACCTCTATGTAGTACTATAAATAGAGGATGAGAAATCATTTTGTAATACACTTGGATACATGGAAGAAATATATTCTCTTCTCTCTTTCTCTCTACTTTGTTATCTATCTTTTGTTTATTACTTTGAGCTAAGTTTTGTAACACGTTATCAGCACGAATGCTTCATTTCCCGTCAAGTTGTGGTATGTGTTTCTTAACTTTCATGGCTTGGCTTACTCATATCCTTTTGGCCATCAGGTAACTCTTTGTTTATCTGTTTTCGTATAAAATGGTAAGATAAAGTATTTCAATTACAACTGTGCTACCTTAGGTTTCATGACAACCATGCCCGCAACCTATCTTACCGGCTTAAAGAATATGTTGTTTATCAAATTCAAACTTAAGCACAAGACTTAGTGATAGTCTTTTGGTCTCTTTCACATGTTTATGCTAAATGGTTGACAAGGTGCATCTGACATCATGTGCAATGAGAATGCTAGTTTGCTTATTATATATAGTATTTGTAAAAACTTGTATTGTCAACGAAAGCAAAATGAATTTGATGTGCTCTCCAAGTGTTGTAGATGTTTTGATGATTTGAGCTCTTTTCTTAAAGAGAGTTTGTTCTACTATCTCAAGAATCTCTTTGAGAAAATTAAGGTATTTTTTCTCCTCCTAATTTTGTTTTAATTACGTCTGACATTATGAAAAGAAAGTTTGTTGCCCTTGAAATTTCGGGCAAGAACTACATGACATGGGTGTTGGATGCTGAAATCCATTTGGATGCAATGGGTCTTGGAGACGCCATTAAAGACAGAAATAATGCATCCACCCAAGACTGTGCTAAGGCCTTGATTTTCTTGCGTCATCACCTTGATTAAGGTTTGAAAATTGAATATCTCACAGTCAAAGATCCACTTATCTTGTGGAATGGCTTAAAGGAAGAAATTTTCCTGGTGTTAGTCACCCCCCAAAGAGATATAACCACCAAAAGCGGAAATGGAATTATAAGAATCCAAAAGCAAATAGTTCAGAAACTATATGTTATCGTTGAGGTGGAAAAGGGCACTGGGCAAAAAAAAAATTTGCCGTGTACCAAGACATTTGGTTGAGCTTTATCAAGCATCTCTAAAGAGTAAAGGCCCTGAAACCAATTTTGTCTCTGACAATAATTTTGACATCACCCACTTGGATGTGGCAGACTTCTTTGAGCACCCTGAGGGGAAAATAGATCACTTGATCGGTGATGGATCCATGGTTAAAGAAGATTGAGCAGTTTGATATTTTTATTTTTACTTATTCGTAGTAGTTAATGAATAAACAATTATCATAGTTTACATAAGTTATCTATTATTGTGATATGGTTCAAATTTTATATTTTCTGCTTTAAGCTAGTAAAGCTAAGTAGCAAGCAAGTATTCGTTAAAATTATAATATGCTTGAAATAAAATAAAATATAACTTTAGATTACACATTCATCTTATGTTTTATTTGTAACAAAAATATGCATATTATAAATATTTTTGTTACATTTAAAACAAATTGATTTTAAATATTTTAATTGAACCAAAAAGGTCCTTAAAATTGTTTTTCATGTTTAAGACATATACTATATTCATAGTCTTCAAACAAAACAATGAAAAACGTTTTATAATTGATTTTCTGTAAAGTTAATCGATTAACATATCAGATAATCGATTATCTAATATTTCGTATTAAACTGGACTTTTTCCGCAAGGCATGTTAGTCGACTATCAGATTTAGTTAATCGACTAACCTAAAGACCGTTGCCTAAGTTAGTCGATTATCACTTTAGTTAATCGATTAACCTTATGCTACTACTAATTGTTAATACTTTGATATTAAAAGGAGAATAACTGTGATAAAAGATATTTTTTTTATAATGACCGCACTGAAACTATTATGTTTAATTGATTCATGTACCACACATACGATATACAAGGAGAAGAAATATTTCTCTCATTTAAGTATGTGTAAGGCAGATGTTACTACAATTTCTGGTAGTAGTAAATTGATTGAAGGCTCCGGAAGAGCAACTATAACTCTGCCTAAAGGAACAATATTTATCATAGAGAACGCAATGTTCAATTGGGATAAAAGTGGAACATCATGTAGCTCATGTTCACACTCAAAATGGTCTTGCAGAATCTTTAATTAAACGTCTGCAGTAGATTGCAAGACCATTACTCATGAAAACGAGGCTGCCCACTTCGGTTTGGGGTCACGCCATTTTGCATGCAGCAATGCTAGTTCGTCTCAGACCGACGAATTATCACAAATATTCCCCGTTGCAATTAATTTTGGGTCATGAACCTAATATATCCCATTTAAGAATTTTTGGATGCGCAGTATATGTGCCTGTAGCACCGCCATATCGCACCAAAATGGGGCCGCAAAGAAGGTTAGGAATATATGTTGGGTTTGAATCGCCCTCCATTATTCGCTACCTCGAAACATTGACAGGGAATTTGTTCACTGCACGATTTGCAGACTGTCGATTCGATGAGACACTTTTCCCAAAATTAGGGGGAGAAGTTGGTGAAACCAAACGAAAAATTTTATGGAAAAAATCCATCATTATCTCATCTTGATCCACATACCTCTATTTGTGAAAAAGAGGTGCAAAATATTATTCATTTGCAAAGAATAGCAAATCAAATGCCAGACGCATTTACAGATTTGAAAAGGATAACAAAATTACATATCCCCGCAAAGAATGTGATAGCAGTATGTGATAAGTCTGAAAGAAGACAAAATTATTACCGTGAAGGTATCAATGGATGTGGGCGTGGCAATAGACGAAATTATAATCGTCATCATTGTGATAATGATAATAATAAGGATTCTCAAAATGATCCTTCACTCTGTGAAATTAATATCTGTCATCGATTTGACATGAGATTTTATATAGCACATATATATGATTATAGTCCATTCATGGTGTGAATGTGACAACATCTGATTTATGAATACATATTCATTATTGAAAGAATATGAACATGCTATTGGTATTGAATATACCACACTCACCTCTAAAAGGAGGATTGAGATGACATAAGAAAATAATGTCATTATTATGACATGAATGGTCAATGGTCACTTACCTATTGTACGCCAAAATATTTTGGCAAAGTGATTATTAAAGGACAATAATAATGCAAGAAGCATATCTTGCATATAATTTTGACATGACCATAATGGTACATCTTTCTCTTTAAAAGACATATTCACTATATGGATATTGATTAATATGTGATAGTACCAAATTAATTGAGAACTTTGTAAGAGCCAATTATATTATTTTGGAGAAACACAATTGATTACCAATAAGGTATTGTATTGTAGTAAGTCTCAAAGAAACTTATTCAGTTTCCAAAGTATACGCGAAGCGATTGATTATATTGAGACTATAAATAAAAGAAAGATTTGATATCTTCTATTACTACAACTTGTAGCATGATAATATGCATGTGAAAAGCTACCAGCTTTATTCTCCAATTTGTACTATACAAACAAAAGAATGCCACAATAAAGTGGATGTTTATTGATATAAAAACACATATCATAATAAACTTAGAGTTTATCAATAATTGCACATGTCATGATGTAAACCTGAATTTTATCAATATTGATAATTTATTCAATTGGCATTCGGGTTAGCCATATCAATTTAAGTATGATGTGCAACAATAATAGATAATTCACATGGGTAAATATTAAAGAACTAGAAAGTTCTTTACGAATTCTCTTATATTACTTGTTCTCATTAATTAATTGACCAACTAAAGTTGGGGTTGAATCCCATAAATTCTGGAAATATCAAAAGTGAATATGGGCTCATTCACCTGCCATGTATACCACATATGATGCATCTATGATATGGTTACATGTGCGATTATCATTAACCTGCAACCTGGCCGGTGCTTGCGAGGTAACTTGCTCAGTAATCTAATTTCGAGCATAATTTTCAGATTTTCTATTCAAGATAGTTCATCTTGATAAGTTGGTTTACATCATAGTTGGTTTAGCAAAATAATTTATTGAGTGCCTCCACTTAATAGCTAAACTATTGCTTGTGAGAACAAAGTTATCTATATCAATTTGATATACGTTATACACGAGAGTATATTATATTCTCCCATCAGAAGTGGTTCAAGGTCAGGAACCAAATAATTTTATCTTATTGTTATTGATGTGCAGTGTATATTAACATGATAATGCACAAAGATGATTTCCCAGAGTTGAGGAAACAAGTTAGTTTTTCTAACATGAGGGGGAGACATGATAAACACTTGAGAAAAAGTTACATGGAATGAATTATCATTTGTATATATAGATCCTCGAATATCATAATATGAACTTGAAGTTTATAAAAAGATAATTCAATTGCAAAGCATGCCATACGCATTTGCTGACCCAAAGAAAGTAACTATATTCTCATTGCAAATGCTAGTATTAAGTCCTAGAAGGACAAAGTCTTTGATACACTTAAAGCGTATAGACAAATCGGTTTCAAAAATAACTTCTTAATAAAGAAGATGAGCAAATGATCAAAGTGATCATAATAAGGAGGCAAGTGATCTAGAAGATCACATGACATAACACTTCATAAAATCTCATGAGACATTCAGGTACCTGAATATATGAATGAAGAGATCTCCATGTCTTTATGAAAATTTACTGGAACCGATATAAAATGTTCATCGACGACATCTATGATAGCGCTAAATATCGATGAGGATCTTAAATTTGCCGAATACAAACAAAAATATTGGTCAAATGGAAGAGATACGATTCAAGTAGAATCGATTCCATATGAAAGACATGTAGTTTTGGACATGTAGTTTGAATACTTGAAAGTATAAAGTCAATGGTATGTGTAATCAGTTTTCGATATCTTATATGTCTAGCATGACATGAAAACTTGATATGCATCTAAAGTCTATAATATGGCTTATATGACTAAACTTATATGACAATCCATAAAGGATTTAAATTGCTTGAAGCATCTATAATTCTTGATCTTGAGGTACCACTTCCTCAATGCAATTTATGCACAAATGTATCTTGCTATAACTATAAGCATGATAATATGATAGCGATGATACATTTATGGAGATATTGAAGAGCCATTCCACGATATTTGTGAAGACATTATATATCTACCACGAGTTATGATTTCAAGGTGCAAATATTCATTATAGTTAATATGGCTGATTTATTTATCAAATCTCTACCAACGATCTCTTGAAGATGGTGCACAAGATTGGAATGCGAAGGCTCAAGAATGTGAATTGATGCTGTTTTCAGGGGGAGTTAATGCGCGTTGCACTCTTTTTCCCTTATAAGGTTTTGTCCCACTGGGTTTTCCTTGCAAGGTTTTTAACGAGGCAACAAAAATGCATTTTGTTATATATGTGTACTCTTTTTCCTTTTCTAGAAATTTTTTTCCATTGGGTTTTATTTTAGTTAAGATTTTAACGAGGCACATTATCTATAGACATCCAAGGGGGAGTGTTATGAAATATTATACTTTGTAGTGGATGTCTATAACTCCTAAAGAAGTTACTCCCACTACTCTTCTCCATAACTCCCACTACTCCAATACTTATGGTTGTAACTCCCACACCTCCATATCTCCCCCATGATCTTCCTCCATGATCTCAAAAGCTTAATGACATATTTATGGAATTCTTTTAGTATACCTCTATGTAGTACTATAAATAGAGGATGAGAAATCATTTTGTAATACACTTGGATACATGAAAGAAATATATTCTCTTCTCTCTTTCTCTCTACTTTGTTGTCTATCTTTTGTTTATTACTTTGAGCTAAGTTTTGTAACAATAAAATTTTTATTTTGTATATTTGGAACAACAGATGTAAATAACTTTTGGCAGACCCCATTTTTACATTTTGTGACAAGTTTAGTCGCCACAAAAGATTTAAATGGCTTCGTAATTTTCTTCTTCTTTTTGTTCGAATAATATTTATTCTAAAATATTTTCTCTTGCCTGAACCGAAGTCAACTTTCAATTCTCCACTGGAAACTCAAGTGTCTAATTTTCAGTTCCTTTTTTCTTAAAAAATGTATTTAAACAAATACTCGTAATTTTCAAAGACACAATTCAACAAGAAAAGGCTGACGGAGGAGCAAATACTATACAATTCTCTGTCAAGTAAGCAAAATTGAAGTAGGTGCGAACGAGAAAGGGGTGAAAATGCGTTGGTCTCCATTTTTAGGGATTCCTCTAATAGTGGCACTTCTCTCTTTACTCCTTTTCAAGATTTTCCCACTCAAATCACTCTACTCTACTCCACAAGTATGTCTCTTTAACTCAATCTTGAATATATTAGCATTCTTTGTTGTATTGTTTGTATCTGAATCTCGAGATCACTTTTTTATTTTGTGTGGTTAATTTTTTTAGAATTTTCAGAGACTTTTTACTGTTGAAGAACTTGCAATTTACAATGGGTCTGATCCAAGCTTGCCCATTTTTCTTGGTATTATTGGGTACATGTTTAATCTGCTATGCTACTAGTCTTTGTCATTTAAAGATTCCATTTTGTTGAACATTTGAGTGATTTTGTTGCTTTTGATTTGGTTGCTATTATTAGGTCAGTATTTGATGTGAGCAAAGGAAAGAGTCACTATGGTGTAGGAGGTGGCTACAATCATTTTGCTGGAAGGTTTTTTTTTCCAATTCTTTTGCAATTGTTGTATTTATGCTTCGTAATTTGTAATCCTTATTGAAGGTTTTAATGAAATCTTTGATTCTGTCACTTTTGATTGACAAGAGTGGTTATTGTTCTCATCCTTTTTTTTCCTTCTTTATGTGGGAACTTTTTATTTTCTGGTGAAGGAAAATCAAGTTATAAACTTTTGCGGATTCCTAGTCATATAAGTCTAATCTCATAGAAGTATTTATAAATTGTATTGCGTTTTCCAACTAACATATGTTGTTTTTACAATTTTCAAATTTCAGAGATGCTTCACGTGCATTTGTATCCGGAAATTTTACAGGTTAGAATTTTTTGACTATATTTCCATTTTTTTTGGATATGGTGATCTATGGACTATGATGTAGTGCATTGAGGTTGTTATAAGTTTGTCTACTGCACTGCACATTATGACGGCATATAGTTCGAACTAAGAGTTCATAATGGAAGCAAAAACAACTTAATAAATCAACATTCCTTTCTAATAGATGAAAGATCTGAACGGCATCAGATTAAGTCCAGCCTTGGCAAAAAAAAAAGGTCGCTTTGCTACGCTAGAAAACTGCAAGATGAAGCAAATTAGCTTGTTTGGAAGATCTGATGATATGCATACCATTACTTGGAGATTTCCTCCAGCTTTTAAGTCAATCTGCTTCTGAGAGAGTCGTTGGAAGATGTTAAGGGGTTTTCTAAGAGTAAATGGATCCAGCTTCAGCTGCCAAAAAAGTGTCATTCCGATTATTTTTAAAAATATTGTTTTTAGAATGCATTTTACTTGGAGGCTCCTGTCACCTGCCTGCAATTAGGGATTATGGTTTATCGTTAGACTTCTGTTATGATTTGCTTATTGGTTAAGCACCAGCTGCATCCGTAAGAAAGAAATAATTACTGTAGGGTACGCCGCTGTCATTCTTTTCCTTTTTCTTTTTCATTGAAAGGTCAGGAAGCAGTTAGGGATTATGGTTTATTGCTAAAGTTCTGCCATAGTTTGCTTTGTGGTTTAGCACTGGTTGCATTTGTAAGGTGGAAACAATTATTGTAGAGTTACACGCTGTCATTCTTTTTTCTTTTTCTTTGAAAGTGAGTGAATTGGTGAGTGTAACTTCAGATAATATTTGAACTGTTATCTGATCAAAATTCATCTTCTGTATTTGTCCCCTTGGATCAAACAGTGTTCCTTTATGTTGTACAAGCAGGTTGCTTGTACTAAAATTAAAAGTTGAAAAATTTTCAAATACTAAAGGAAATTTTAGTATGCAAAGGAGTAAACTAGCAGATATTATGACACATCAATTCTTCCCAGGGTTCTTTACCTTATTGTCAAGTGGGATATGGAGGTTCATTAACCAAGAATTCTCCTACCTTAAGTTTAATATTGTTGTAATCAACTTCTAAGGACCAAGAGGCATTTAAACAGCAAATTGGGGAGCTTTATGGCATCTGTATTGAAACAGGCTAGAAATTGGAAGTTGTGCTCTTACAACAACAGCAGCAACAACCCAGGAGGATCCCACTAGTGGGTTATGGAGAGGGCAAAGTGTACGCAGATCTTACCTCTACCTCGGAGGGATAGAGAGGCCGTTTCCGGAGATCGGCTCAGAGACAGTAGATCCGTAACAACAACAGAAAGCAGAAAAATAGTACCAGTATCGTAAAAGACAGCAAATAAATAGAAAGGCCAAAATGTGAAAGACAACAGAAACGTGAAACACAACAGAAACCGCTAACAGTCCTAGTCAGAACACTATCAGACTAGCCGGCACGAAAGTTGTGCTCTATGGTTTGTACAGTTTGTTATGACAGTACTAACTACATTTTTTTCTCTTTTCCTGTGGTTCGTCAAAGGGAAATGAATACCTACTCAGGACTAGACTCTTTAGACTTAGTCAAGTGCAACTTATCAAAAACAAAGCTCAGTGAAGCACGAACTCTGTATAATTTAAAGAATGTGCCTGATCTTGTCTATTTCTTGAAATCTTTCGATTGATCCTGCAATGATTTAGGGAAAAGGAATCTGAGAACTACCAATTATGATGTTTGAAGCCATTTAAGCAATAACTGTTGCCTTTTAAGAACCCCAGTTGTGATTTCCACTATGGATACTGTTGCCTTTACAAACTCGACTTGCTAAAGAGAATTCCCTTTTCTTGCTTCTAGATAGGTTGAAACCTGTAAATTGTAACAAGACTGGTGCCTAACTGCAGTACTTGTGATATCTCGACTTCTTGCTTGCCTCGCTATTTCTATGATGTAAATGAAATTTGATTCTTATATTTTGGTTTTGTCCTGATGATCTGTGGCTTCTAAATTTAAGTTCTTTTGTTCCATGTTAATACAGGAGATGGACTTACTGACTCACTGCACGGTTTATCCAGTGCTGAGGTAGTATGATGTTCTGTTGTCATTCAGTGGGTCTGCTTCCTTTTTTTTGAATTGTAATGAAGTTGTATTGATATCAGTCTGCAGAAATATATTTTAAAGTGTACTGTGTCTAGCATTTTTTTGTCTTGATAGGGAAGAACTTATTTTCGACATATCACTTTTATAGGTTAAAAGTATTGTTGACTGGAGAGACTTCTACTTCAGGACATACACGTGAGTGATTCATCTTCAAATTTCTTAACCTTGAATTTGGCATGTGAAATGCCAACAATTCATCTATTTGAAAGGTTATCAGCAGTGTCTTCAATTTCTTATTCAAAATTTATTACTTGTTAGACCTGTTGTTACTAGGGTCTATAACCGCAGAAAGAAGGGTGAAAATAAGGCTTAAATGTAATTGTTTTATTTATTTATTATTATGTATCTGTATTGATAGTAGTTACCAAGCAGTTAACTAGCAGTTATTTTGTGTTATATTATATTAGGAAGAAAGGAAGACAAACAGTTTATTTTTTGGGTAGTATCTTTCTGTGGCAGATTTGGAGGTTAAGGTTCCTCAAAATACCTTGGTTGTTAGGTGTATTAATGTTCTAATTGTTGTTTGTTTCTCCGTAGAACTTATTCTGTTTGTTGGTAGCAATAAAGAATAGTTAAAGTGTTGTTCTGTATTGCAAATTCACTGATTACAGTTTGGGAGAAATTCTGGTTTCCTAACATTTTTGGTATCAGAGCCTTTATGGTTTCAACCAGAATGGAAGGACGAATTGAAGGGTTAGAGAAAACAATGAATGAAGTACAAGAGGAGATTGGGGCAGTACGGGATTACCTAGGCCAGTTACGGGAGTGGATGCAGAAAAAGGATGAACATGATGCTGAAATTCTTCAACATATGAAGGGAAATCCAAAAAATCAGGCAGATCCAACTAAAGAGGCAGAAAATAACGGCAATCAGGGAGGCGATGGACAACGTGAGGGGGTTCAACCACAATTTCGTGATGAAACACGTCTTAGAAGGCTAGAATTACCCTTATTCTCTGGTGATAATTTATATGGGTGGCTTAATAGAGCAGAGCATTATTTCCATTTCAATGGCATTGATGACAAGGATAAATTGGAGACTGCTGCTGTTTGTCTTGAAGGAAGAGCCTTAAATTGGTTCCAGTGGTGGGAGACAAGAACTCCAGTTGTTACATGGGATGTGTTTCGAGTAGCCATACTCCAACGATTTACTCCATCACAGTTGGGTAACTTATATGAAGTTTTGATAGGGTTGCAACAAACTGGAAGTATGGCCCAATGCAGAGAAGATTTTGAACTACTCTCAGCACCCTTGAAAGATACCGGCGATGAAGTTTTGATTGGAATATTTATCAATGGTTTGCGAGAGGAGATCAAAGCAGAATTGCGTCTTAGCAAATTGGGAACACTAACCCAAATAATGGACTAAAGCCAGCATATTGAAGAGAAGAATTGGGCTCTCAGCCAAGCACACTTGGTATGGCACTTCCTAGGGGTCCAACCCTATGACTGACAACAACTGAACCGGAAGCACTACAAGTCCTCATGTGTGTGTAGCCACAACACCCTTTAACTCTGCACGTACAACTGTTACAACAGTACCACGACAATTTCACGAGCAGAAGCGAGGAGAAATCGTACCAGTAGCACCAGAAACTTCTGCAAGGAGTGGAGGAGCATACAGAAGGCTATCTGATGCAAAATATCAAGATAAATTGAGCAAAGGGCTTTGTTTTCGCTGCGATGAAAAATATGGCCCTAATCACCGGTGCAATTTAAAACAGTTAAATCTACTTATTGTGGCAGCAGAGGATGACCAAGAAGGAGGCATAGATGAGCAAACCGAGGAAGTAATTAGTGCAGGGATAGACCAATTAAATATTCTAGAACAAATAGAACCACAAAAGTTAATGCAGTTGTCTTTGCACTCTATTGCAGGATTTACCTCAAAAAGGTCCTTGAAAGTATGGGGAACAATATTGGGAAAGAAGGTTATTGTGTTGATTGATAGCGGAGCATCAACAAATTTTATCTCTCGCGCAGTTGCCGAAGCAGTAAGGTTAAAACAAACAGAAACAAATCTGTTTTTGGTAGAAGTTGGGAATGGACAGCATGTAAAAAGCATGGGAAGCTGCAAAGAAGTGGAATTGTGGATTGATGAAATGCAGGTAATACAAGATTATTTTCTTTTTGATTTGGGCAGTGCCGGTGTAGTGTTGGGAATCGAGTGGTTAGAGACTTTGGGGGATATCCAAGCCAATTTCAAAACATTGACGCTGAAATTTGAAATAGAGGGGCAAACACGAGTTGTTCGAGGCGACCCCTCATTGTGCAAATCGGTGGCTTCACTCAAAAATCTGTTCAAAGCCTTGCAAAAAGATGCAGAAGGATATTATGTTGATCTGAATGAGTTAACACTAAGGGAAGAACAAGAGAATTTGGATTTGCAGCAATTACCGAAAGAATTTGGAACGTTATTTGAGGAACCAAAGGGCTGCCACCTAATAGGAGCCATGATGATGCTATCCAACTTAAAACAGGATCCAATCCACCCAATGTTCGTCCATATTGTTACCACCATTACCAGAAAAATGAGATTGAGCGAATTGTAAGGGAAATGCTAGTAGCTAGTATCATCCAACCAAGTACAAGTCCTTTCTCTAGTCCAATATTGATAATTCGCAAAAAGGATGGTAGTTGGAGATTCTGCGTGGATTATCGGGCCCTTAATAAGATTACTATTCCAGATAAATTTTCACTTCCAGCAATTGATGAGTTATTAGATGAGCTTGGGGGTGCCACTATATTCTCAAAATTGGATCTAAGATCCGGGTATCATCAAATCCGGGTTTGCAAGGAGGATGTAGCAAAGACAGCTTTTCGTACACATGAAGGCCACTATGAGTTTTTGGTCATGCCTTTTGGACTGACCAACGCTCCATCTACTTTTCAAGCCTTGATGAATAATATATTTCGTCCTTACTTACGTAAGTCTGTATTGGTCTTTTTTGATGACATATTAGTTTATAGTGCAAATTTTGCTATTCATTTGGATCATTTGCGGGAGGTGCTGCAAATTTTAAAACTTCATAACTTGGTCGTCAATCGGAAAAAATGTCATTTTGGACAGCAACAACTGGAGTATTTGGGGCATATTGTTTCAGCTGATAGAGTTTTAGCTGATCCTTCCAAAATAACTAGTATGGTTAATTGGCCAATTCCCAAAGATGTTAAAGGTTTGAGAAGATTTTTGGGACTTACTGGTTACTACAGGAAGTTTGTTCGTGACTATGGGAAGATAGCCAGGCCACTCACATAATTGCTCAAGAAAGATGCTTTTAGTTGGAATAACGAAGCTCAGTTAGCTTTTGAATCTCTTAAGAATGCTATGGTCGCTTTGCCGGTTTTGGCACTATCGGATTTTAACAAGGTGTTTGTGCTTGAGACTGATGCTTCAAGATTTGGGATTAGAGTTGTCTTAATGCAAGAAGGACGACCCATTGCTTTTCTCAGCCAAGGACTATTTATTCGAACACAATCTAAATCCGTAAGTGAGAGAGAGTTAATGGCTATTGTTTTAGCTGTACAAAAGTGGCATCATTACCTAATGGGTCGACATTTCATTATCCGGACGGACCAAAGAAGTCTCCAATTTCTCATGGGCCAGCATGTCATGGCTGAAGAGCAACAAAAATGGGTTAGCAAGTTGATGGGATCTGATTTTGAGATTCAATATCAGCCCGGTTGTGAGAATAAGGCAGCTGATGCTTTGTCCTGCCAGTTTCATTTCATGGCATTTTCTGTTTTACACAATAGTACCTTACATGATCTTGTAACAGAAATTCAGCAAGATGATCAACTTCGTCAAGTGACACAAGATTTGCTTCGAGATCCAGCTTCACAACCGAATTATGCTCTAAAAAATGGCTGCCTGTTTTTGAAAAGTTGGTTGGTGATTCCCCGTTCCTCATTACACATTCCTATTCTCCTTAAAGAATTTCACTCTTCACCTACAGGTGGTCATTCAGGTTTTTTCCGGACGCATTGTATTGGAATGGAATTAAAAGGGATGTGCAAAACTTCGTGGCTAGTTGTGAAGTTTGCAAGCAGAACAAGTATGAAGCCCTTAGTCCCGCTGGCTTGCTGCAACCATTGCCTATTCCTACCAAAGTTTGGGATGATATTTAATGGATTTCATCGGTAGATTACCAAAAGCAATGGGGTACGATACTATTCTAGTTGTGGTGGATTGTTTCACCAAATATAACCATTTTCTACTCATATCTCATCTATATACAGCAAAGAGTGTTGTTGAGTTGTTTGTTCGTGAGGTTGTACGGCTGCATGGCTTTCCCAAATCTATCGTTTCATACTGAGATCGGGTTTATTTTGGCAGGAATTATTTAAATTGTCGGCACTAACCTCAAATTAAGCTCAGGTTATCACCCTCAGACCGACGGTCAAACTGAGGTTGTCAATCGCTCCTTGGAGACTTGTTACAATGTTTTGCAGGGGCACATCCAAAACACTGGCCAAAATGGAATGGATTCCTTGGGCTGAATTTTGGTTTAATACCACTTACCATGGTTCCACCAAGATGACTCCCTTTAGAGTGTTATATGGACGAGATCCTCCTTCCTTGTTGAGGTTCTCTGATGAAACTTCTGCTGTCGAAGAGGTCAACCAGCAGCTTGTTGCTCACAACACAATTCTGGATGAACTCAAAGCAAATCTGACCCGTGCTCAAGTTCAAATGAAACTTTATGCTGATGCTAAGCGTCGTGAAGTTGTATTTCAGCCTGGTGATCTGGTTTATCTTCACATGCAGCCTTTCAAGCTTCGCTCTCTTGCTAAAAAGGTTAATCAGAAGTTAAGTCCTCGTTTCTATGGGCCATATACTGTCTTGAGCAAAATTGGTGAAGTTGCTTATCGCCTTAATTTACCCCCTCATTCACGGGTGCATCCTGTATTTCATGTTTCTTGGCTAAAGCGTGTTGTGAAAGATTCTACTCTAGTTCAGCAGCTCCCTCTTTTCTTGTCTGAAGAACTTGAAATGCAAGTGCAACCTGAAAGTGTAGTGGATTGTCGGACACTCTTGAATGGCTCCCAAGAAGTTTTGATTAAGTGGAAGGACTCACCTGACTTTGAGAACACTTGGGAATCCTATGAAGTCATTGATGTGCAGTTTCCCTATTTTCACCTCGAGGACAAGGTGAAACTTGTTGGGGCGGGTATTGTTAGACCTGCTGTTACTAGGGTCTATAACCGCAGAAAGAATGGTGAAAATAAGGCTTAAATGTAATTACTTTATTTATTTATTATTATGTATCTGTATTGATAGTAGTTTCCTAGCAGTTAACTAGCAGTTCAGACAGTTATTTTGTGTTATATTATATTAGGAAGAAGGAAGACAGGCAGTTTATTTTTTGGGTAGTATCTTTCTCTGGCAGATTTGGAGGTTAAGGTTCCTCAAAATACCTTGATTGTTAGGTGTATTAATGTTCTAATTGTTGTTTGTTTCTCTGTAGAACTTACTCTGTTTGTTGGTAGCAAAAAAATAGTTGAAGTGTTGTTCTGTATTGCAAATTCACAGATTATAGTTAGGAGAAATTTTGGTTTCCTAACATTACTATTTAATTTCCATGATATTTCTGCGAAACATCAGGGAATAGATTCTTCCTAATGGAGAAATTACACTTTATTCTTCTGTGCTAATAAAATAACAAATTGTGGTTCATATCTCATGTTTTTTGGAAGCTAAAAGCAATAACAAAGAATTAGGCTTAAGAAGCCATCCCTTTTTTTGTTTCCCCTATCATGACTAACATAGGTAGGAAGGTTAAGATTGAAGCACTGAATGGATCGCTAACTCTCTTCCTTTCTGGCAGATTTGTCGGTAAGCTTGTAGGTCGCTATTATGACAGTGAAGGCAATCCCACAAAGTACTTAAAAGGGGCTGAAGCAAAGGCCGCCAGAGGTGCTCAGCTGATGGAAAAACAGAAGACTGAAGAGGCTAAACTACCTAGCTGTAACTCAAGGTGGAGTCAAGAAGAGGGTTCAGAGGTATAATTCTTTTTTGAATGTTCCAAACTCCATACCTCAAAGATATTCCTTTTAAATACTAGGGTAGGGGGAGAATGAAAGGAAGACAAGAGGTCATAGCTTTCCCTTCCCTGTTTCCTTTAGGTTGAGAACAGGGAAATTTTAGAACATAATTACAATATTCCTTGCATGGAGCCAGAGGTAGATCTAGAATTTTTATAACATGGGTGCACCACTAAAGAAAGGAGAAAAAAAGTAAGTATTACCACTAAAGAAAGGAGAAAAAAGAAAGTAGTAAGTGAGAATTGATTCCTGCTCCTTCAGGTAGTTACTCAACATTCAACCAAGTGTACTATTTAGCCATCTATGGAGTATGGGTGCCAACCGATAATATTAGATCAATTTCAGAAAATATGTACATAGAATATCTAGTTTGGTGGAAAGACCATGGCTTCACGTGTCCCATTAATTGGGCTATAAATCTGCCTATGCATGGAGCCCAATTGAAAGTGATTATTTTGGGTGAGGCTACAAAAGGTCTTTTATTTTCTAATGAGACCTTTATTTCTCTGTTTTCTCCCTACTTTTCTCCTAGGGTGACAACAATTTGATGTGATCCACTGGGAAGGAGAGGTTTTTGTATGCATGTCATCTTGGTTCGTCCCATTTGTTCCTAACCAAATAAGGGAAAGGAAAACTTTCAACTTGTGTCCGTCTGCTTCCCCAGTTTCCAAACAAAGGGCTATGTGAAACAAAAAAGATTTAAGAAGAAAAGAAACAGCTGGTTATTACTGCGCAAAGTCAGCAATGTCTGATAAATGGTGGAGGGACTAAAAGTAATGGGATCGAAACTAATTTTTAATTCAAACTTGAGATAGGAGGGACATACCTTGATGTGCTTTGCCAAGAAACAAGTGATTGTTGTGATATGATTGTACATTAGTTCGTGTTTTTCAAAAGTTAAGCATGCGAAAAATGGATTTCCAACTAGCACATTCCTGCAAATATCTCTTCTTTGCAATTGAATTTTCAAGTAGTTTGCGTGTAAGAAACTTAGATGGTCAGGGTCTTGTTCCTGAATCCTGTATGCTGTAAAGAATCAAACTTCAATTTTATGTACTGCTGTAATGGTAGAGATATTGTTGATAGTGTCATTACATGCTTCTAAACGCTTGCTAAGTAGCAATATTATTTCCCTTTTCAGGTTTGGTGCGACGATGGATATCCAAGATTAGTTCAACGACCTGAGCAGATTGCATTGACCGGAAAAATGAGCAAACGCTGTGCTTGCTTTAAAGAGGATGACCTTGGCCAGCCAGGTTTGGAGGTCTACGAAGGATGTGATTATTTAGCCAAAACATGCCGGTTATAAAAGCTGCAGTTGGGGTTTTATAGCATATCTGATATCAATTCCACAGGCATTTATAAAAATTTCCTGACTAACATTACCCATATTTCTTGGGACAGTAATTTCCCCATCTTCGAAAAGGGTAAGTTCATTTTAATTTTTTTTTTTTACAACTCTTGGAGCATTAAGTCGTTTATTCATTGGTTGGAAATTACATTGTTGTGCATGTAAAGTAAATGGACCTTGGACCATACTTTCTTTCTTGCGATATTTCTAGGAAATTTTACCACCTATAACAAACTATTACACTTTATAAACCAAAACAATTTTAAAATATTATTACTGATAGCTACCTTTTATATTTTATAGCAAAACATGTATTTATTTTATACATTATTGTTGAGGAGTGGAATACGCCAGTTATGTTGAGAAGGTGAATACTCGAGTGTAATACTACTTGAAATTAACTAGATACGAAAAGTGGATTAGGTTGTATGCACTTGTTAATCGGGGATGGACTATGCCATTAAATATTGCTGAGTCAATCAATTCAGCACTTGTATCAGTAAGATAATTGCTAATATATGACTTCCAATAAGAAGTTAGGAAGATGTTTGGACGTTGAAATTGCATCAATCGAAAAGATGCTTCACACACGTACTCAACACCTGGGGAAAAAATATCAAGAGATTCTTATATTGAATGAGGCGTTGTCTACCAGTATGACTATAAGTTTTCATTAGTTTAATATTTGTGGTTGCATTGACTTAAACATGATATGTGCATACATGTTGTAATTATTCCGAATAACTGCAAGTTCCCTAGCAGTTGGTTGAATATTGTTGTATTTCATTTGAAAACAGTAATATATTCAATGTAAATCTCTATTTTTGTATTATCTATGTTACTGTATATATATAATTATATGTTGTATTCACATGTATTTTGTATTGATTTATACCAATCTATTCAAATGTATTTTGTATTGATTTATATTAATGCATTCAATTACATAAACATATGTTGTATGTAATATCAGTCAGTAAAATAAGAATAAATTACTCTATTTTCCTCGTCGTTGAACATGCCATTCATGACGGTTGGTTGTCAGTGGACTTCCAATTGAGTATTTGGGAAATCTGGTTGTCAACTCGGAGTGCACTTTCGGAATCGACCTTTGAACAACACTCATATAATCATACTTGCATAACAAGAGGCATGCCAGCAATCTTGTAATACTTTTTCGAGGAATCTATCTTCCGACTAATAGATTTGAGAAGGGTGGTGAATGTCTCTTTAGCCCATGGGTAATCAATATATCTCTCGCTCTTGACCAATTCAAAATATTGTCTTGGAATGGTTGTGCAATTTTTCTCATTTCATAACATGAATGTATGTATGTGTGAAATACGACACAACTATTTTAACCACATCTTCATCGTTGTCAAAGCCCAAATTCTCGGCATTAAAGCATTTTACCAAATTAATCTTTTTCATCGTTTTTTCTCCGCCAAAGTATGTATCCACGAGCCTTTTAGGCCTCTTTGTGTGGAACTTAAAATCTTGGCATTTTTACATATACTTCCCATATAGCAAATCTTATAACCACTCATCTTTAAGGTTTGCGTTTATTACATTTAAGTATAACACCTTTCAATTTATGTACCAAAATTTATATTTAAGGTATAAGGATCAACTTATTAATTATAGGCTTGATTTGTGGAACAAAATCTTTTCATATTTTTTGGAAAATTTCAGAAATCTTCCCTCACGTTTTGCCAATATTATGATTTATGGTACCTCCCCTATTCTAATTTCTTTGTAACAGCTATTTCATTATATTTATGATTAATAGAAAAAAATAGCATATCTGGACTGATTTGCCCTCCCTAAGATTATGCTCTTTTGATTTATCAACATCTTCTTTAAGTAAGTAAATTCCTACAAAAACGTGAAGGAATTTCATCTGTCATTTTAACAAAACAGTGTTCTCTGATTTCTCTGGTTTAATTTCATCCTCCATTGTCATCCTCCATTGTCGAAGGTTGCCATTGTTTCAGATAGAGAGTTTCATCCGCCATATTTTCAGTCCTACAGTTGCATCAAAGCCCCAAACCCTCTACAAAACCATTTTCTCTCTCTCACTGCTTCAATTTCATCCGTCATTTCCGAACCCCCTTCAAAGTTTTCTCAAGTAAACACAGTTTCAGTCACAAAAATCGTATCCTCTTCAAATAAATTATTTGTGTACAATGACTACAGTTACCTACATTTGCATATAACTACAGAAACTGCACTACATATAACTACAATTGCATAACTACAAATTGTTGGAAGTCCAATGCTACAAACTACTGTTGCAGTTCATTTGCGTTGTTGTGTTTTCGGATAAAACCTCTTATCTTGAACAATGAAGAATCATGAATTGACGTTGTATAGAAATTGCCATTTGCAGTTTTCAGCTACTCATACTATCCAGTAGATACAAAAATATACATTATTCAGACATATTTATTAAATTCTACAATTAACTACAACTGACTACAATTAACTACAAAGTTCATATAACTACAAAATTTGTAATTAATTGCTTAGGCTTCATGAATAAGAACTACAAAGTTTTGTCTTTATCTACAAAGTTTTGTCTTTATCTATTATGTTTAGAACACATTTAGAAAACACTTACAGTACATTATAACTACAATCTGCCAACAGTTTACATTACTCAAATATATGACTAAACTTCTTTATTATCGTCAAAACGTAGAACAGTTACATAATAACCTTAACTACATTTTAAAAATATACTGGAAACACTGCATATAACCTTAACTACATTTACCTACATTTGACTACATTTTAAAAATACACTGGAAACACTGCATATAACCTTAACTACATTTACCTACATTTGACTACATTTTAAAAACACACTGGAAACACTACATATAACCTTAACTACATTTACCCACATTTGACTACATTTTAAAAACACACTGGAAACATTGCATGTAACCTTAACTACATTTACCTACATTTGACTACATTTTAAAAACACACTGGAAATACTGCATATAACCTTAACTACATTTACCCACATTTGACTATATTTTAAAAACACACTGGAAACACTGGATACGAACCTAAGTTTTTATTCTCTTTTTTCGTTTCCATATATACACGAACGCCCATATCGTTCCTAATCTGCAACGGAGGACAATTATCATTCACAATGTATTTTATTTCTACAATTTTATCCGATGTATCAATCGATAATTGTTCTGCAATTGTAGACTGGAGAATTCCGTAGCTTGCATTATCATCAACCAAAAAGCATCAACTTTAAAATCTCGGAATCTGCCATAGTTATCCCAATAACCATTACATTTAAGCATTATCGGAATTTTTGACATTGTAGAATCTCCGTACTGATTGACTATAACGGTGTCAATTATAATTTTCAGTATTTGATGTAGAAAAATGAAAGTTTTTCGAAACTGGCAATCACGGAAGAACTACAATATATGAGATTTTCGAACCTCTATCACTGAATAACTACAAAATCTGATTTTCAATGGAGGAATGAGAGTATGATTTCGGTTCAGTTTAGAGGAGAGATTCGATTAGGAGCATTTAAGATTTTACCTTAACTGATTTAGCATTTATTTGGTACAAAATCAAAGATTAATTAGGTGCCATAAATACAGGCGTTATTTTAGGCTACAAATTATTTAACATAGATTTGAGCCTTAATAAATGGCGTTATTTTAGGGTGCAACATCAGCAAGATTTCGTTTGGTATATATTTTGTAACAAAAACATGGGATATGAGGGTAATAACCAAACAAGGCACAATAATGGTAATAAGGTTTGCTATATGGGATGTATATGTAAAAATCCCTAAAATCTTTGACACCACCAACACAATTAGACCAGTGACTAACGCAAACTCCGTGAGTGAAAAGCACAATGTTGTGCCATTTACATGTATAAGAAATGCATCAAGAGAACCTTTTCCCAGCTCTCGTGCCATGAAGCACCTGAACAGTTGATGGTGAACTTCACAATATTTTATACCGAGGACTATACCAAATCAAGTTTGACCAAAGAGTTGGTATTGTTGTGGACTAAACTTTTCTTTGAGGTCGGAGATTATATCGGTGTTAGTGTATGAATAGGTATGCGACGATGAAGTAGGTTGGTGTTTAACAAAGAATTTTATTTTCTTCATACAAACACCTTAAAAAAGTAAATACCGATAAATACAACGAGGTTGGTACAATACTTTGGTTGAGTTTAAAATAGATGGTTTCTAAATTCGAATACAGGTACACATGAATACATTATTTTCATTGTATCCCAAAATATAGTACAGACAAAATACAAGCTTCAATCATGACAATATTAATATAGTATTGTTGGTTTATTTAAAATTATTATTTTTCGAATTAAATACATATAAATACAAAAAGACAAAATTTAGTACGAACTAAATTAAGTGTATGAGGACAAACAAACAAAAACACATGTATACTAAAAGCATGTTACAGGAATACCCAAAAAAATGTATGTTTTTTTTTACATCACATTCCTCTCGTATTTTCGAGCTACTTACTCTAGCGACCGATTTTCCCTTGTTCCCAGAAGCAAGATCGCTAATTTTCCTCTATTTTCCACATTTATATTGTGTAGTGAAACTTTAGAAACATCAGCAACTGTGGTTCTTTTTAAGGATTTCGCATTTTCAACTGGTTTCATAGGATAATTCTGTAGTTTGGTTTGCCTCTCAGTTTCCATAGTTATTGTAAAACTTGCAAATACGACCGTCACAAATCAAAAATGGCTTTCCGAAATTGAAGATTTTATTGGGTATACCTCGTGTAGCCTTTTTCACGATTCTTGAATCAACTATTAAAGATAAAAATTGAAGTTTCTTCCTCAAAATATAATAGTGGTGAAAATTGAAAAGGAGAGTGAAGAAAAAAATAAGAATGCCAGAGTAGTAAGGAAGAACCAATCATGTGCTTTACCAATTAGTAATGAAAATCGTGGTGGATTCATTCTGAAAAATTTGCTCCTAAAATCTTTTGACGAGAGAGAGAAAATCGTGTGTTAAGTGGAAGAGAGCGATAGAAAGAAATAACTAGCTAATGCACGCCTTAATGATAGTGTATATACAAAAGTACTAAAAATATAGCAATATGTGGATTTTCAATTCTCCCTTCTTTCTGTTCTTCTTCTTCTGTTACAATTCGTAGAAATAAATCTCCAACCAAGAAAATTTGAGATTGATAAAATTATATACGAAACACGTTCAAATTCGATTTTTCATATGATATCTTTTACAACTTTGTTGCGACATTCTGGAAAGTAGAATAGTGAGAGTAACTACGTCGATTATTCGATTGAGGGAATACTGATAAAAGAGTATGCGATGTATAATGATGTGGTTGCGTCAATTTCGAAGCAACTGGACATAGATTTGAGCACAAAGTCCATCAAAATTCAATACAAAGTAGAAGGAAATTGCACGCCAATAGAAATACGCAATGATATGGGTTTTAGGGTGTATATAGTTGGAAAAAAGAACAGAGAATTCGGGATGTATCCTTTGTGCATAACAACAATTGACAAAGAAGTTGTGTCCGGAGGTAGTTTAATTCAAAGCGACATTGTCCAAATGAAAGAAGCAGTTCAAAAGTACAATTTCGATATAGATGATACCCTTGCCCTTGATGTTGTCAATTCAGGCGAACCAATTGGGGTGTTCTAACTAGACGATTTGATAATTTCAAAAATAAATCAAAAGGAGATTATGGTTTGACAAGTATATAAGGATAAAACTGCATTGAAAGAGGTGATGAAGCATTACGCTATATTAGAAAGGTTTCAATTCCGGGTTGATAGATCTAATCCAATCAACTTTGAGTGTTATTAAGTATTCATTACTTTTTTATTTATTGCAATTTTAGTTGGATTTGGAAAGTGTATGTACGTGTATTTAGTTGTATTTTTGAATTTTTACTTGACCTATATTGGTGTGTGTTTTTAGTTATTATGTATTAATAATACATGTATTGTTGTGGAGCATTTCCTTCATACAGAAGAATTGAATATAAAATCAAATATATTTAGATGTATGCAGATGTATTTAGCTGCAATACGCATATAGGTGTATTTAGTTCTATGTAGTGGCTCTATCTGTTTTTTATTAAGTGTATTAGTTGCATTTAAATGTATGCTTATAAGTGTAGGTGTATTCAACCTTGAACATTGTATATATTTGGGTTGTATAATACTCTACATGTATATGTATATATATTCAATAATATATTCAAATTTATATGAGTATTTTTTTGTAAGTATTTATACTGATCATATGTGTAATAACAACTTTTATACAGCTATAAATTATTATGTATATCTTATGATTGTGAATGGAGGTTTAAGGCTTCTAGCATTAACAAATCACAATTGTTCAAAGTGAAAGAGTTCAATAATAAGCACACATGTCCGTTAAAGGATAAGGTGTATGAGCAACGTCAGGCAAGTAGCAGCCTTATAGGTGATATGATTAGGCCCAAGCTTACAAATCATAAGAGGAAATATACCCCCAAAAGATATAATTGATGATGTGAAAATAAATTTAGGTGTTGATGTTAGTTACATGTTGGCATGGCGGACTAAAGAAAAGGCAATGAATTTTTTTAGGGGTGAAGTGGCTGATTCATACAATAAATTACCAAGATACTTGTATACAATGGATATGACATATCCTGGTTTGCACATTAGAATGGTAAAATCCCCACGAAATAAGTTCAAGTATGTGTATATATCCTTGTATGTCTTTATAAAGGGGTTCGATCAATATAGACCCATTGTGATCGTGGATGGAAGCCACTTAAAATTGTATTACACTGGGACTTTCGTCTCGGCCAGCACTTTGGATGGTGCAAGTGAGTATGCTGGTTATTTCAAGGTATTATAATAGTTATGCATACAAAATATTGAAATACATATTTAAAATATGTATGCAATTTTATTTACAGGCCATATATTTCAACTAGCATATGGTGTTATTGATTCAGAGAATAATGTTGCTTGGACCTCGTTCTTTGAGCAATTCAAGGAAGCATATGGTGAGAGGGAAAGCATCTGTATCGTTTCAGATAGGAACGAAAGTTTCATCAAGTCTGTATCTAGAGTGTATCCAACTGTACCATACTTTGCTTGTATATGGCATCTTTGGAACAACGTGTATAAGAAATTCAAAAGCAGTCATTCAAAGTTGAGCGAGATATACTTCTCAATGGCAAAAGCTTACACACGAGCTGAGTTTGATAGTCTAATGGAGAAAGTGGAGAATAGATATTAGGGTGAAAGAATACTTGGAGTTAGCTGGATACAAAAATTGGGCTAGGTTGTATGCACTTGTCAATAGGGGAACGTCAAATATTGTTGAGTGAATCAATGTTGCACTTGTGTCAGCAAAGGAATTGCCAATGTACGACCTCCTCAGAGAAGTTAAGAAAATGTTTGGAAGTTGGAACGTAAGAGGCTCTACAAACCTACACAACGCTTGGTAAAAATTACCAGGAGATGCTTACCTTAAACGAGGCAATGTCTACACGAATGACTATAACATATCTTTTATTTATGCATCTTTTTCCTATATGTATCCATGGTATAAGGTATTTAATTGTAAAAGACTACTATTTAATATTTTGCCGCATTCTTTTAGTATGTTTTCATCTATATTCAATATATTCATACGTATATACATATATGTATTGGAATTCTGTATGTTTAAATATAGTTGTATCTAATATAGTTATAGTTTAATACAATATATATTATATTTCTTAAAACTAAATAATTTCCTAATACCATATATTAAAATCATATTCTTTATATTCTTATATATATATATATATATATATATATATATATATATATATATATATATATATATATATATATATATATGATTTGTTTTTTAAAATGTAGGTTGTGCCATCGACTGAATATTTGCATACGGTGAATGATGAAGGAAGGCAATACACAATATGCCTTTTTAGAAAAAAAATGCAGTTATGGGAGGTTCCAAGTCAACGAATTACCGTGCCCTCACGCCTGGGTTGTATTGAAGAGAAAGTTTTTAATGCCAGAAGATTATTGCTCTGATTATTACAAATCAAAGTTTATTGTAATGACATATGAGGTACATGTGTATCCTTTGCCTGACGGAAAATAATGGAATATACCAGCCCATGTAGCAGATGAAGTTGTATTACCACCCAAATGGAAAAGACCTCCTGGAAGACCAAAGAAGAAGCGTGATAAGCCATTGATTGAATTGCTGCAGAAGAAAATTCAACATTCATGTAGCATATATGGGCAGGAAGGACATAATAAGTGTACTTGTAAAAATGCTCCACGTAGAATTTAATTCACAATCTGACTTGTATTAATGAAAAACGATTTGTCATATATTACGATGTCATTTCGAATATATTTTGGATATATTTAGTTGGTGTATTAAATCTGAATACGTAATTAAAATACGACCATTATATCTTCATTATATATGAATATTGATGAATACAATCATTGAATACAAATGATTAAAATAAGTTGTATACACAGTGTATGATTGTATCATAAACAAAAATGATGATTTTTTACAAATACATATCGTATATCAGAGATTGAGTATGATTTATGAAATTTAAATACATGTATTCGAATACACTTGAATATATATACATATATATAAAATAAACGTATAGATGTCTAAATATGTATTGTACAAGGATCTGAATAGACTTGAATACATTTGCATATAAATGAATACAGATGAATAAATTCAGTTATATATATAAAAAAATATTCAAAATACAACGAATACATATCAATGCAGTATATTATATAAATGTGAAGGTCTAAATATATCTGCTGAAAATATGTGAACATAACCTAGTGAATACTTATAAATACAGATAACTGATTATTACAATAAGTTAGACATATAAATACAAAATATTGCATACATACTAATACAAGCTGTTATGAACATAAAAACCGAACAGGTTGAAGGACAGATTAATCAGGAGCAACAAAAAAGTCAATACATCGATTGGATGCTTGAAATGATAATATATAAAAACTGTCGATACGGTCACTAAATTACCAACGCCCTTTCCAACACACTATCTTTACAAACACAGAGTCCAAGAAAAAGAGTATTCACAAAAACTCCCATCGAAAACTACATTCTCCTACGATTTCTCTAATATTATCTTCATCGACGTATCAGAATCGGTGATGTGCTTAAGAATCTTTGAGGGTGATTCGCTCTCGCTTACGGCATCAACGTCTATCTTCCGCATAGCATAGTCCCAAAGGAGGGCACCATATCTTTGATGGAGAAAATTGGCATCAAATTTTAATTGTTGAACCATCCCAACGGTGCTAAGAAACTCTGGGTATGCTGCGACATGCACCCCATAATCCTTGAAACAATACACCAAAACATTTACAAACAATTCATATTATTAGAAAAATGATACAAGGAAAAAGATTAAACATATACAAGCTACCGGGATTTTGTTGAGACATATCTGAAATGAAAACAACTTCAAAGGGATCAGTTGGTGCCTTACCAGAGTATACTGAGTCATGAGTCCAATCTATGTCTTGCTTATCTCTATAAAAACCACTGATCAATAGATACAGAGGTACAAGCTTAGCCACCTTATCTATCTCTGAAGCCACATAAGAATCATGCAATGTTGATCTAATGGAGTCATACACTTTGATAGATCTATCCTTGAATGAGACAACTGCCAATACCCAATGCCTTTTTTCCAAGTTGACTGGTATCAAGACGTTGTCAATAGTATGCCACGGTACATTAGCCATCAATCTGTAGCCCCTTATGTACTCACATACCACATCCTCTTCTTTGGCAGTATTTGCATTGCTATCTGTATCAGCATACTTGTCAAATATTATGAATATATAATCAACAATTGTATACGTGAAGTTGGGTATTGTGTTGTACTTTCCCTTGTTTCTTAAGTAGTAAAAGATGACATCAATGTGCTACATTTAAAATGGAATACGTCACGTCGGTACATTGAATGATATTCAGAAAACATCAAATGCTGAAAACATATCAAGTGCAGTATTGGTATGCAGTATTGGTAGGTGGTGCAATCAGACCAAAGGCAATCAGACCCCCGCTACTCGCACACCTGAGCATGTGCTGTAGGGACTACAGACCAGAGGCACCTCCAGCTCAATAGGTCGCACCAGCTCAGGGCTTCGTGGTTCTAACTATGCCATACGATGAGCAGTGTCATCTCGAGAGGTTCAGTAGGCTACAGCCTCTAACATTCAGTGGTGTTGAGGGCGAGGATACCCAAGGTTTTCTTGACAGATGTCAGCGTATGCTCCGTACGGCAGGGATCCTTGAGTCGAGTGGTGTGGCATTAACCACCTTTCAGTTTACCAGGGCTGCTCTTACTTGGTGGGAGGACATTGAGAGGCGTAGGCCTGTCGGTGTAGCACCCTTTTTTTGGCAGCAATTCTCCGCTCTTTTCCTAGAGAAGTATGTACCTCAGTCTTGCAGAGAGGAGCTACGTAGGTAGTTTGAATGGTTGACGCATGGGGATATGACAGTGACTCAGTATGAGATGAGGTTTTCACAGTTGGCCAATCATGCTATTTTGATGGTTCCATCAGATCGTGAGAGGATCAGGAGATTTGTGGATGGCCTTAACTACCCTCTCTGTATGTTGATGACTAGAGAGAGTATTGGGTGCTATGTTTGAGGAGGTGGTGGATATCGCTCGTGAGATCGAGTCAGTTTTCCGTAGAGAGCAGGGGGAGAGGGACCAAGAGCCCTCGTGGATCGGGCAGTTACAGTCGTGCTCCTTCGAGGGGCCAGTTCCAGTAAGGTAGAGGTTGTTCTTTCAGGCCTGCTCAGTCGACCCATCCAGAGTATCATGGGGGATCTTTAGGTCGTGGTCATCAGGGTCCCAGCAGGGCTTGTTTTCACTCAGCGCCCTCCCAGCTCACAGTTCATCTCATGCCCCATCAGCTCAGGGTTCTTTTGTGCCGAGTGCATCTGCTAGTCACTCTGATGTGAGGGGTTCCCTTCAGTCCCCATCTCCAACACGGGGCATCTGTTATAAGTGCAGAGATTTTGGTCACTTGAGGAGGCAGTATCGTCGACTTCGTGGCAGTCAGCATTAGCAGAGGGTTCAGCCTTCAACTTCTGCTCTAGTTACTTCATCACCCGCCCAGCCAACTAGGGGTGGAGATTAGGAAGCCATGGGTCGTCCAATAGGTGGAGGTCGATCTGGAGGTGGACATGCTCATTTCTATGCTATGCTAGGCAAACATATGTCATTGCTTCAGACGTTGTCATTACATGTATTATTTTAGTTTGCCACAGAGATGCCTCGGTATTATTTGATCCCGGTTCCACCTATTCTTATATGTCTTCATATTTTGCTCGTTATTTGAGTATGCCCCAGGAGTCCCTTTCTTTTCCTGTTCATGTGTCTACCCGAGTGGGCGATACTATTATAATGGATCGTGTGTACCGGTCATGTGTTGTAATTATTGGGGTTATGGAAACTCGAGTTGATCTATTGCTATTGAGCATGGTGGACTTTCACTTTATTCTGGACATGGATTGGTTATCTTTGCGTCATGCTATTCTAGAATGCCATGCTAAGACATTCACTTTGGCTATTCCGGGTGTACTGTAGATCGAGTGGCATGGTGTGACTGATTATGTTCTTAGTAGAGTTATTTATTTCTTGAAGGCGCAACGTATGGTTGGGAAGGATTGCCTTTCCTATTTGGCGTTCGTGAGGGATGTTGGAGCTGAGACTCCTAGCATTGATTCTGTTCCAGTTGTGAGGGATTTTCCCTATATATTTCCTGCAGACCTGTCGGGCATGCCACCGGACAGGGATATTGATTTTGTATTGACCTGGTGCCGGGCACTAAGCCCATCTCTATTCGGCCATATCGTATGGCACCAGCGGAGTTGAAAGAATTTAAGGAGCAGCTTCAGGAGCTCCTAGATAAGGGGTTCATTCGGCCTAGTGTGTCACCTTGGGGTGCGCCAGTTCTGTTTGTGAAGAAGAAGGATGGCACAATGAGAATGTACATCGAATATAGGTATTTGAACAAAGTAACGGTGAAGAACAAATATCCCATTAGCATAGATGACTTATTTGACCAACTTCTGGTAGCGAGGGTGTTCTCCAAGATTGATCTCTGTTCGGGTTATCACCATTTGAAGATCAGGGACTCAGATATTTATAAGACTGCTTTCAGGACTAGATATGGTCATTATGATTTTCTTGTCATGTCTTACGGGCTGACCAATGCCCCAACAGTGTTCATGCACATAGTGAACAGTGTATTTCGGGCTTATCCCGATTCATTCATCGTCGTGTTCATTGATGATATCCTGGTATACTCGCATAGTCAGGAGGAGCACGCGCAACATTTGCGGGTTATATTGCATAGATTAAGGGAGGAGAAGCTTTATGCAAAGTTCTACAAGTGGTGAGTTTTTAATCAGTTTAATGGCTTTCCTATGGCATAAGGTGTCTAGCGAGGGTATTCAAGTTTACTCGAAGAAAATAGAGGCGGTGCAGAGTTGGCCTAGACCGTCCTCAGCCACGGAGATTCGTAGTTTCCTTGGGTTGGCATGCTATTATCTCCAGTTTGTTGAGGTTTTTCCTCTATTGCATCGCCCGTGACCAAGTTGACTCAGAATGGTGTTTCATTTGTATGGCCGGACGAGTGTAAGGAGAGATTCCAGAAGTTCAAGACAGCTTTGACCATAGCTCGAGTATTGGTTTTGCCGTCAGCTTCAGGTTCTTATACGGTATATTGTGATGCTTCGCGAGTTGGGATTGGTTGTGTATTGATGCATGAGGGTAGAGTTATCGCTTATGCTTCTCGTCAGTTGAAGCCCCATGAGAAGAACTACCCCGTTCATGATTTGGAGCTAGCTGCTATAATTCATGCATTGAAGATTTGGAGGCATTACTTGTATGGCATATCTTGTGAGGTATTCACTGATCATCGCAGTCTTCAGCATTGATTCAAGTAAAAATATCTTAACTTGAGGCAGCGGAGGTGGCTAGATTTGCTTAAGGATTATGATATTACTATTATGTATCATCCAGGAAAGGCCAATGTAGTAGCCGATGCTTTGAGCCGAAAGACAGTGAGTATGGGGAGCTTGGCGTACATTCCAATTGAGGAGAGGCCATTTTCGATTGATGTTCAGTCCTTGGCCAATCGGTTTGTGAGATTAGATATTTCAGAGCCTAGTCAGGTGTTGGCTTGTATGGTTTCTCGGTCTTCTTTGTATGACAACATCATAGAGCGCCAGTATGATGATCCGCATTTGCTTTCCCTTAAGGACAGAGTTTCGCATGATGATACCAGAGACGTAACCATTGGTGATGATGGAGTGTTGAGGATGCAGCACCGGATTTGCGTGCCCAATGTGGATGGGCTTTGGGAGATGATATTGGAAGAGTCCCACAGCTTGCGATATTCCATCCATTCGGGTGTCGCGAAGATGTATCAGGATCTTAGACAACACTATTGGCGGCAGATGATAAAGAGAGATATTGTGGAGTATGTAGCACGGTGTCTTAATTGTCAGCAGGTGAACTATGAGCATCAGAGATCGGGTGGATAGCAACAGCAGATGGTTATTCCCGAGTGGAAGTGGGAGAGGATCACTATGGATTTTGTTACTGGACTCCCTCGGACATTGAAGAAATTTGATGCCATTTGGGTGATTATAGACAGGTTGACCAAGTCTGCGCACTTCATTCCGGTTTGTACTACTTATTCTTCAGAGTGGCTGGCAAAGATTTATATTTGGGAGATTATTCGGTTGCATGGTGTCCTGGTTTTAATAATATCAGATTGTGGCACTCAGTTTACCTCTTAGTTTTGGCAGACGGCTTAGTGAGAGTTGGGCACTCAGGTATAATTGAGCACAGCCTTTCACCCTCAGATGGACAGACAGTCCGAGCGCACCATTCAGATATTAGAGGATATGCTACGCATATGTGTGTAGATCTCCAGTTGGTTGGTTCCAGTCCGGTGAGGCTAGATTGTTGGGGACAGATTTGGTTCAGGATGTATTGAAGAAGGTGAAGATGATTCAGGAGAGACTCCGTACATCGCGGTCGAGGCCGAAGAGTTATACGGATAGGAAGGTCCGAGATGTATCCTATATATTTGGTGAGAAGGTTTTGCTGAACGTTTCACCCAGAAAAGGTGTTATGAGATTCGGAAAAAGAGGGAAAATGAGTCCCCGGTTCATTGCGCCTTTTGAGGTACTTAAGAGGATTAGGGAGGTGGCTTATGGAATTGCCTTTCCATCCAGCTTGTCGAGCGTGCATCCAGTTTTCCATGTTTCTATGCTCCGGAAGTATATTGGGGACCCGTCCCATGTTCTGGATTTCAGAAAAGTTCAGTTGGAGGGTGATTTGACTTATAATAAGAGCCAACAACCATTTTGGATCGTCGGGTTCTGAAGTTGAGGTCAAAGGATATTGCTTCAGTGAAGGTCCAGTAGAGAGGTCGACCCGTGGTTGAGGCTACCTGGGAGACCGATGGGGAGATGCGGAGTAGATACCCTCACCTATTTGAGGCTTCAGGTATGTTTCTCGACTCGCTCGAGGACGAGCATTTGTTTAAGTGGGGGAGGATGTGACGATCCGACCCGTCGTCACGTGAGTTACCACCCCGTTTCCCCCATTTTCTGCTTCTTTATGCTTCATTATCAGTGTCGTGTGTGATCGAGTTGGTTTGGATGGATTTTTTAAGGAAATGAGGCACTTAGTCTCTTTAAGGAAAGCTTAGTTTGAAAAAATCAACATGATGTTAACCTATGAGTTAGAGGGCTCGAATGTGAATTCTGATGATTTGGTTAGCTTGGAGGGGTGATTTTTTACTTAGGAGTGTGATCGTAAGTGATTTTGGAGATCAGGTGTAGAATAGGCTTGAATTGGTGAAGTTAGTATTTTTGGCGAATTCTGGTTTATATGTGAGATTTAGATCCGAGTGTTGGAATGAAATTCCGAGAGTTGTTTTAACTTTGTTAGGTGATTTGGTATATGTGTGTAAAATTGTAGGTCATTCAGAGGTGATTTGGTTGGGTTTTTTATCGAATGCTTGTTTCAAAAGTTTTTGAATAACTTAGGCTTGAATTTGATGTAATTTGACAGTTTTGGTGTTTTTTTGCAGTGTTTTAATGATTGGAATAAGTTTGAATGATGTTATTAGAGGTGTTGGTGCTTTTGGTTAAGGTCCCAGGGGCCTCGGGGTAATTTCGGATGGTTACTTGGAAATTTTGGACTTGTGAAATTGGAAAATTATTGTTGCTTCTGGTATTTTCGTATCTGCGGATTTGGCACCGCAGAAGCGGTCTCATAGATGCGGAAGGTGAGATCATACATGCGAAGTTTGGCTTGGGGAGATGTTTTTGCAGAAGCGGACGAGAAGCCGCATCTGCGATACCGCAGATGCTGCATTGAATCACAAAAGCGGAGTTTGGGCCGTAGGAAATGACATGCAGAAGCAGAGATGGGTCCGCAGAAATGGACCGCAGATGCAGTTCTGGACCTTAAGTGATTTTCCGCAGATGCGGAGATTGTGACAGCAGAAGTGGATTTTGGACCACAGATGCGGTTTTGCCTGGGAGAAATATTTAAGTTCATCTTCGCAAATTTTTGAAGGGTTTCTCATTCTAACTTCGGACTTGGAGTATTGTGGGCGATTTTGAAGAAGGTTTTCAAGGATATTCGATAAGGTATGGATTCTTGGACTTAAAACATGATTTTATGGTACAAATACATGGATTAGGGCTGAAAACTTAAGAAATTAATGGACAAAAATGGTGATTTAGGGCTTGAACTTAAGAGAGCAAAAATTGGGATTTGAGGGCTCATTTGGACTGCGATTTTGGCGTTCTTTATATAAATAGACTTGTGGGTAGATAAGGAACCCATTGATGCAAGAATTTCTGAGTTTTGAGAAGTGGGACTGGGGCTCGGGTTTTTCTAATTTCGGGATTTTAAATATATTTCGATTGTTTTTCGATTGGATATTCTTACTTTGGCATATTGTGACATATTTGTTGTGATTTTTGTCAGATTCAACGTGCGAGGAGGCCGATTTGAGGGGCAAGGGCATAGCGAGCTAGAGTTTTGGCCTGCTTGAGGTGAGTAATAGATGTAAATGATGTCTTGAGGGTTTGAAACCCCGGAATTGCACATCGTAGTGCTATATTAAGGTGACTTACATGCCGGATAGCGAGCGTGGGGTAAAGCACCGTTGGGAATTATGACTTGGTCCATCCCGATAGATGAATTTACTGGGTATTTGACTGAATATCACCTGTTATCATTATGATTTGAGCTGATTGTCATATTTCAAGGTTTTGTCCCACTGGATTTTCCTTGCAAGGTTTTTAACGAGGCAACCAATAGGCGCATATTCAAACATGTGTACTCTTTTTCTTTTTCTTTAATTTTTTCCCATTGGGTTTTGTTTTAGTTAAGGTTTTAACGAGGCACATTATTGAATAGACATTCAAGGGGGAGTGTTATAAATAGAACTCTAATTAGGGTGAATGTCTATCTAATAGAAGAGTTTTACTTTGAGGCTAAGTCATTTATCTTCCTATAAATAGAGGGGTCTTACCCCATTGTATATCATCCCAAAGTATCAATAAGAATACTCCTCTCTCTACTTTTCTCTATATTGTTCTTGTTCTTGTATTATTATTCTTGTTCTTATATTATTTCATAACATCTACTTAATTGTCCTAGACTTTTAGTTTAAAAATTCAAAGTACTGACTAATCTCTAAATAGAATCTGAGAATGGCTATATCTGCACATATCACCCGGTTCAACCCCAAAAGGCCCAAACCCAATAGGAAAACAAAGTCTTGCTTGGTCTCTTGAAGGATCTTTGTCGTCGTCGTTTTCCCTCCGAGAAGTATCAGAGATCGGATTCTCCTCCCGCGGCCTGCTCCCTCTTCTCTCTCCTATCAAGGTACTTTTTCTCTCTAAAGTTTACAACTTCTCACATCATTGAATTTTCTTAAATTTTATGATTTTTTCTTCCCCCAAAATGTCTGATTTTTTAGCTTTGATCTAATCGACGAGCGTTATTTCATTTTTGTACGGCAGTCTTCTAGTTGATTGATTGGTTGCAGTATTATAAAATTGAGCAGAAAATATAGAGAAGAGATGGGGGTGAAGCAAGTTCTAAAAGCCCTGGATGCTTTTCCACGTGCAGAAGATCATTTGTTACAGAAGACTAAATCTGGCGCCTTTGGTATTATTACTATTATTATTTATATTATCTCCTTACTCCCAGTTTTGTCTTCATATGGGTAACAATGAATTGTTTCTTATTGCTGGGGATGATCGTGACGCCCTTTTTGTTTTGGGGAAAAGGAAAGATAGTGCTAAGTGCTTTTCATTATTTGAATAAGGACTGATGCTAACTGATTAATGTACATACATCATATGTTTAACACGTCGAGCAGCTTTACCACAGCATACCGTGTTAAATGTAAAGGGTGAAATGATAATTATCCCGTAGATATATGGGAGATGTAGGTACGCGGGCCAGGTAAGTAACTGAACCAGATACCCAGTATTTCTTTAAATGTGTTGTGTCTTTATATCTAAGTTGTGCTAGTTCATGTTTATCTTGAGCCGAGGGTCTTTCAGAAACAGCTTTTTACCCGGAAGGTAAGATCTGCGTACACTCTACTCTCCTCAGACCCCACTTGTGGGATTTTAGTGAGTAGTTGTTTTATAGTTAGTTGACTGTAAACTATATTTAGACCTGCTATGACTTTTGGAGATCCTTTTTTTCTTTAGTAAAGTTATTGATACTACTTCTGGTCATTCCTTGGTTGTTTGATTCTAAAAACGTTTTTCCTGCATTTCTGTCGAAGTTGGTCCCGGCGCCTGGTCCAGTGCATAGGGGATGGTACTAAATTGCGACGGTTGTTGGTTGTTTCAGTTGGCGCTAATTTCGAATTGACCATTAGAAGAAATCATGCTTACCCTATTCTGCAATTTTTTCTTTTAGTTTGGTTCTTTGCTAACTTTACTCCTTTGTTTTTCTCTCTCACTAGTTTCCATTGTGGGGCTGGTTATCATGGCAACACTATTTTTGCATGAACTGAGTTACTATCTTAGTACAAATACAGTTCATCAGGTTTCCTCCTCTTCAATGCTGCTTTCTCGTCATTGTTTACCTTATTCGATAATTGCTATCCCACTTAAGAGTTGTTCAATGGTTTCTGCTCTGACTTATGCTTTTACAGATGGCTGTTGACTTGAGACGTGGAGAGACTCTACCCATACACATTAATATGACATTCCCCTCTTTACCTTGTGATGGTAAGGAAACTGATCCGGCATCTGGTCTTATGTTTGCTTGCACTCTTCAAGAATTTTTGTGTGTGTGAATATCTAGTATCTAAATGCTTCAGACATTGACTAATTTCTTCAACCATGGTAGTTCTAAGTGTGGATGCAATTGATATGTCGGGGAAGCATGAAGTAGACCTTGATACAAATATATGGAAGGTAACTGGTCTTTTTAAATTGAGAAAATTCGTGCTCTGCCTTACCTTTAGAAAAAGGTGCTCTGCCCATTAAACTGAAAAGAAAGTGACCACATTTCGCATGAAAAGATGATGCATAACACCTTAGCTCGTTGTATGTTAACTGTTCTTTCACTAGCAACTACTTTGTGCCTTTATTAGACTTAATCTGGTAATATTATTTTTGTTAGATTTTTTTCCTTTTTCGTGTTTGTTTTACTGTGGGAGGGATAAGATGCAGCAGTAGCGGGGTATGACAACGAAAGCTGTGATTCTGTTTTCACTTAGTATTTCGCCATTGTTTTCTTCTGCCAGACGTGTTTGGCATATTTATATTGGCTAGTTGCTTTAGTCACATATTAGCATCTGAAGAGAAGTAGAAAACTGAACTATTAAAAATAGTTTGAGTGTTTATGGTTACAAGTTACACTGAAAACAGTTGGCAATAACAATGGTTTGGATTAAGGCCTAGTTGTTTTTGTTTATGACAATCCGATGTTTGTGAGAAATCTCTTTTTCCTGGTTAGAGACTTGTATGTCTGTTTAGGATTAGCTGTGAGATTTAGAAAAGTTTTAGCTTTTGTGAACCCCTAATTAGCATTAAAAGATAAATACTTAGTATTTGAATGAAATGGACCTAAATCTGAAATAGTTGCAGAGGATTCAAGTAGCCAATCCTACTAACCCGTCATTGATGCGTATTTGTTTAGTTTTTATAGTTATAAGTTAGAAGTTGCAGTACTACAAGTACCATGCTTTTATGCGAGGCTGAAAATACATTGATCCTACAGTAGTTAGAGCATGATTGGCCAAGCTTCTAAAAACTACTGAATTCATTTGACAAGTACTTTTGTCAAAATTGTTTTACTGAATAGTACTTTTGGAGAGTAGTTTGTGTTTGGCCAATTCATTTGAGAAGTGTTTTTTTTAATTTTTTGATAAGTAGATTGTGTTTGGCCAATCTTTCCAAAAAGTAGTTTTGGGTGTCAAATTACGAGAAAAGACAGTATTAAGCTTCATTTTACAATAACAACAACAACAAAACAACAACTACCCAGTATAGTCCCACAAGGTGGGGTCTGGGGAGGGTAATATGTAGACGGGCCTTACCCCTACCTGAAAGGGCAAAGAGGTTGTTTCCAATCGACCCTCGGCTCAGTGAAGTAAAGGAACAACAAAAAAAAACAACAAAAACAACAAAAAGAGCATAACTAACTTCAACATAAATAGCGTAAATAATTATCTAAACATAAAAACCTAAAAATAAAAAACATAAAAACTATAAATAAAATAGCATGCAATAATATCAGACAGTAACTAGCAGAAGACAAAATCCAATAAACAAATCATCTATGAATAGCCCTGCCAAGCCTCACCCAACCCCGGGTGAGGAGTATGAAGAACTCTAGGGGCCCCTATCCCACAACCCTGATACTAGACCTCCATACTTTCCTATTCAGGGTCATGTCCTCAGAAACCCGCATTCTAGCCATGTCATGCCTAATCACCTCTCCCCAATACCTCTTAGGCCTCCCTCTGCCTCGCCGTACGCCGACCATCGCCAGCCGCTCACAACTCCTCACCGAGGCGTCAGGACTTCTTCTCCGCACATGCCCGAACCACCTCAGCCTCGCTTCTCGCATCTTCTCATCCACCGGGGCCACCCCCACCTTCTCTCGAATAACTTCATTTTTAATCTTATCTAACCTGGTGAGCCCGCACATCCACCTGAGCATCCTCATCTCCGCAACCTTCATCCTCTGAACGTGAGAGTTCTTCACTGGCCAGCACTCCGTCCCATACAACATGGCAGGCCTAACCACATCTCTATAAAATTTCCCCTTGAGTTTCTGTGGAACTTTCTTGTCACACAGGACTCCTGATGCAAGCCTCCACTTTGACCACCCCGCTCCTATGCGATGAGTGACGTCCCCGTTAATCTCTCTGTCCCCCTGGATCACTGACCCAAGATATCTGACACTGTCCCTCTTGGCGATGACCTGTGATCTAATCATTACGTCCCTGCCTACTTCGCTCGGCTCGGCGCTAAACTTGCACTCCAGGTATTCTGTCTTAGATCTGCTTATTTTGAAACCCTTAGACTCGAGAGTCTGTCTCTATACCTCTAACCTCTCATTAACATCGGCCTTCGTCTCGTCTATCAAGACTTGTCATCAGCAAATAGCATACACCAAGGCACATTCCCTTGAATATGTCTGGTAAGAGCATCCATCACCAAGGCAAACAAGAGAGGGCTAAGCGCCGATCCTTGATGGAGCCCCATAACCACTGGAAAATGGTCTGAGTCGCCACCCACCGTCCTAACCCTAGTCTTAGCTCCATCGTACATGTCCTTAATTACTCTGATGTAGGCTTCTGACACGCTCTTCGCCTCCAAGCACTTCCCTAGGGACCTTGTCATACGCCTTCTCCAAGTCGATAAGCACCATGTGCATGTCCTTCTTCTTATCCTTGAACTGCTCCACCACCCTCCTGACAAGGTGGATAGCTTCTGTAGTGGAGCGATCCGGCATGAAACCGAACTGGTTCATAGATATAGATGTCATCTCCCTCACCCTCACCTCGATTACTCGCTCCCAAACCTTCATGGTGTGACTTATTAATTTGATACCCCTATAGTTGTTGCAGCACTGGATGCCACCTTTGTTCTTGTACAAGGGCACCACTGTACTCCACCTCCACTCCTCCGGCATCTTTTTGGTCCTGAAGATCGCATTGAACAACCTGGAGAGCCACTCCACTCCTGACCTACCCATGCATTTCCAGAACTCTACCGGGATCTCGTCAGGCCCGGTCGCTCGACCCCTACTCATCCTACGCAAACCCCCATGACCTCCGCCGCCCTAATGTGCCTGCAGTACCCAAGGTCTCTATGTTGCTCTGAATGCCCCAACTCCCCTAGCTCTATGTTACGATCCCCCTCATCGTTAAGTAAGTCTCGAAAGTACGCCTGCCACCTCTGCTTGACTTGAGACTCCCCCATCAGAACTCTACCATCCTCGCCCTTGATGCACCTAACTTGGTCAAGATCACGCGCCTTCCTTTCCCTTTCTTTCGCTAACCTGAATAACTTCCTGTCCCCGCCTTTCTCCCCTAATTCCTCGTACATGCGACCAAACGCCGCGTTTTTTGCTTCATTTTACAATAAGTATAATTTAAATAGAGAAATGATTTTATATTTTTCATGAAATACTTAATTAAGTTTTTGTTTTTATTTTAGTATAATTTGAAAATAATATATATATATATATATATATATATATATATATATAAAATTAAAATTAAAAAAAAAAAATAAAAGGCGCATAGCCTTTGCTTAATGGTTGTGAGTTTTTGCAGCTTCGCTTGAACAGTGATGGCCATATTACTGGAACTGAGTATTTGTCAGACCTTGTGGAAAAGGAACATAAACATGGTAATGTCTTCCTTTTCTGCTCTGACTCTCGTATAAATTATTTCCTCCTCACATTAGTGAACTTTAATTATGCTTTTTGTTGGATAAAAATATATTACTGTATATGTTTACTAACATGGTTTTAAATGACAACTTTAACCAGATGACCACAAAGACCATCATGAAGATTCAGATAACAAAACCCATCTGCAAGGGTTCGATCAAGATGCTGAAAATATGATTAAGAAGGTTAAGCAAGCATTGGCTAATGGGGAGGGATGCAGAGTATGTGCCTCTTTCATTTTTAGCTTATTATTTTATTTGTTATTCTTCTCTCTTTCTCCTTTATGCCTCAGAAAGAAGATTAGGAAAAAGGTTTGGAGATTCATACTGTTATACCACTTGGACTAAATAAGCAATGGTAATTTTATTGTTTATTGCAGGTCTATGGTGTTTTGGATGTCCAACGTGTTGCTGGGAATTTCCATATATCTGTTCATGGGTTGAATATTTTTGTTGCTCAAATGGTTAGCTCTCGTGGATTCTATGTTCTTTTATGATATGATTTTCACAATGATACTCAATCTGTTAAAAGACATCGACTTCTCCATTTATCTTTCTTTTCTATTTATGTATGAAACATCAATCTTTGGAGGTTTCTAGTTGGAAGATGCTAAAATTAAAATAGACTTGAAAATAATGACCTTTAGGTATTAGTTTATTGGAAGTTCTTATATAAATCAGATTTCTCCTGTTTCTTTTTTTTGCTTACTCCTGTTTGTACCTGTTTTTAACCACTGCAGATTTTTGGAGGTTCTACTCATGTCAATGTGAGCCATATCATCCATGACTTATCATTTGGGCCCAAATATCCAGGTATTCACAACCCGCTTGATGGAACAGAACGAATTCTGCGTGGGGCAAGTGGAACATTCAAATATTACATTAAGGTTTGAGTTGTAGCCCTCGTTTGAGATTATAGACATTTATTTGATGTTTAGTTTGAATATGTTGCCTACAGTATACATCTTTCTCGAACTGATGAAATGAATTATATAACTGCTCGCTTTAGTTATTTTCTATACATGTTTTTTAATATTTTGTTTTCGCTTTTTATCACTAGTCTTTCTGGAATCCTTGTGAAAAGGAGATATGCGCTGAATTTAGGTAACTTTTCCATTGTAATGCGGAGCTCCACTTTTGTGCAATTGATTGTTTATACGGACCATAAATCATACTTTCTCCACAAAAGAACGATATTAAATAGAGTGACTTGGTAATCCAGACCTAGATGTCCCTTTTTTTTTTGTAATTTTAGTCCCAGAATAACTTAATTAGCTTTTGTGCTACCTAACAGCTGCACTAAATGGGTGAATGCGGTTCATGGAGACATGCACTGCAGTGCATGATCTTCATATCCACTTTGAACTGAAAGTGAGGAGACTATTTTTTCTGCATCAGGCCATGATTGTCAAAAGCGTAATATTTTGCTAAAGAATGATCTTTTAACAACATATATTTTTATCTGTGTCGTCCGTCCTGTCCTACTTCCATTTTTAGGTTGTCTCAAGATCGTATCCACTTGAAATGAGAACTTTTTGTCTATCATTATTAATACTTTTTAATTACTTTAGTATAAAAAAGGTTAATATGAGACTCACTCTTAACAATATTCAATTTTTTTGAAAGTCAACTTTATCTTCACTTTTGAACCCACTTTAATTTAAATATGATAAATTTCCAACTGTAACCTTGGTGGTCGAGTCGAAACTAAATTTGATACCTGGATTTGGACTGAAGGATCAATTTTATGAATATGCAGTTCTATAACTGGAGTAATTTCTGTTCCTGGTACCTGCCACTATCCGTAGCCAAATTATCTTTTAAGTATACCATAAATTGTGAGAAATTTACATGGATTTATGGTGAGTAATTAACATTTAGCTGAAATGTATGGTCTAGTTAAGTTGTGCGGATCTCATACCAAGTTTTTCTTTGAAGCTAATGTTCTGTTGTTTTGCTATTCTGCATTTTGAAGTTCTGGTTTTTGTCTTGTAGATTGTTCCCACTGAATACAGGTATTTATCAAAAGAAGTTTTGCCAACTAATCAGTTCTCTGTAACGGAATACTTTTCTCCCATCAATGAGTTTGATCGGACATGGCCAGGTGCATCTCATAAGTCTTAAATACTCAACAGAAAATTCTTTCTATAATTGTTGCCTTTTCTCTTTTTCTCTCGTTGTACTTTTTTGCTTATTGTCTTTCTCAATTAATGCAGCTGTATATTTCTTATATGATTTGTCACCACTCACTGTGACCATCAGAGAAGAACGTCGCAGTTTTCTGCACTTTATTACTCGGCTCTGTGCAGTTCTGGGTGGTACATTTGCCTTGACAGGTTTGCCTCCAACACTTACCTGTAGCCTGTAGGATTTTTTGAAGTTAAAACATTCTCTTATAAGCCATACATTCTTGTCATTTGAAGGTTGAACTTAATACTCTGCATTTTGTTGTGTGGGAAGAAATTGTTAATCATTTGCTCTGGTGTGTGGAAAATGCTTACAAGTATTTTGGTGCCAGGAAATGTGATAATTTAGACTTCTTTATTCTTATCTTTTATTCTTATTTCCTTCTTGCATATTCAGAATGGAGTGTTAATTGCTGGGGAGATCATCTTCTAAGAGTCTCAACCAATTCTTGGGAAATTTTCTCCCGTGTTCTGTAATCTTTTTTTTCTCCATGTTTGTAGTGGAGGGATCTCCATTCAAACATTATCTCCATTCACGCATTTCACTGAAATAGCATAGACCTGGCATCTGCCAATGATTTGGAGTTTATATTGTGTCTTTTAGTTAGATACCGATTTTTTTTTGTGGGGTTATTACAGTCATAGGTTTGGGGAGCGGCCTAATATTGGGAAGTTTTTAAAACTTCCCCTGAGAAGTCTGTCATAGATTTACGTATGGACAACGTGTTTTCCCCTGATTCTTTTGGCTTCCTCTTAGGATCTTTTTTTGTTTGGAATTTCAGGGATATTCCCCTAAAGCTGTTTCTTGCAGTTAAGAAACTGGACTGTGAAATTAGTAGGAAATCTTTAATCTAATCAGTGATCACACATTCTCAGATAATTGCCTAATGTTTTGTGTGTAATAGGCATGCTAGATAAATGGATGTACAGGTTCCTTGAAGCAGTTATGAAGAAAAACAGCAGAAGTCTTGTGCGATAATTTAAGGTTACCTAATGACATGTTGCACCTACAGAGTAGTATTCAGCTGAGGAAATCCCAAATTCCCAGAGCACTATATGTGGAAGCTTTTAGCGAACAAGGGAGATCGATAAATGAGGCCTGTGTATAATTTATTCCGTGTGTATTTTGTTTTTCCGACTTTCCTTTAATCCTTTAATTTTGATAGCACTTTACACAAATATACCATGGTGTATCCAAGCCATTCTAGCAGTCTGAGAAAAGATTTACTTACTGGTCACTGTAACATAATGTAGTTTGTAGTTCAAAGGAAATGAACTTTTCCAGGTTTTCTTTCTCAATTTTAGTTGAAAAACTTGCTGTAACTGAGAGAGATGGACTACTATGTGATGCTTCTTTATTAGGTAACTCTTGTTTAATGCAGTACCTGGAAAGTAGATCGTCTGGTAAATCTTGTAAATTGGAGTCAAACCTATTTCTTCCTTTTATCGGTTTTGGAAGGATAGTAGTTGACCAAATACTTGATGCCATTAGTACTAGAATAGGGTGGGCATGGAGTAGAATCGAATAATAGCCCATTTGTGTTTGGCTAAATAGTTTGAAAATCACTTCTGAGCATTAATTAGTGTTTGACCAAGCTTTAAAAAGCTACTTCTAAGGGGATATTTTTCAAAAGTGCTTTTGGGGTATTTTTTTCTTCTTTTCCAAAACTGCTTCTGCTTCTCCTCAAAAGTGTTTTTTTTTTCAATTCCAAAGCTTGGTCAAACATTTTAATTTTTGGAAACAACACTTTTGGTCAAAAATAAGTTTGGCCAAACAGGCTATAAATCACTCATCAATACAAGAAGGGTCCTTAAATAGATTTGGAACCCGACAATCAAGGGTCTGGAAGCCTGTGGTCGAAAAAATGTTTAAAATTTGTATAATTTTGTATACAACATACAAAATATATAAACACGCACAAAAAAAATCGCATTTATTATTTTGAGAGCAGCTATACAATATTATTTTCTCCCAAATGTAAGTCTATCTATTCAACTAGGCATAGTTTGGGCAAATCCGAATTCCAGACCTAAATCCAAGTTTTTTGGATTTTTGGATTACGGATTGAATTTTGGATCTAATTTTAGAACTTTTAGACGTCAGTTGGATATTGGATTTAATACTTAAGATTTTTGGATATCTGAAAATCCAAATTTTTATACTTTATATTTAGTCCATATCTATATGTCAATAGCAATAAGTTCAATATTCTACCAGATACCAAATAGATACTATCTCATATATTTCATATTAACAATAAGTTATTGTCTGAATACTTTCTGTTTGGACATGATTTTACTATTGTGACTCTTTTTCTGTCGTATCAATGTCTCTGTTGTATTTTTTTTAAAAATATTTTCATTACTTTACTACTTTATTTGGATGACTGCGGCAAGAATGATGAACTTTTCAAGCAATAATATGAGTACTTCATTTGGATATTCACTTTTTGTAAAAAGTAAAAACATCTCAACTTATATGCTCAGAACCAAAAATCAATAATATCCAAATCGATTAATCTAAAACCAAACTTAAAAAATTCAATCCAATCCGAACACTTCTTGCCTTATCTTAAGTAAATCAACCTTTCGCGCTAGGCGCTGGTCTGATCCGAACAAATCTTGTTGAATGAATTGACCCATTGTTGTATGACCTACTTCCTAGTAAATTTCTTCCTACTTGGACCTGCCATACTTCCTTTGACTACCCTGAGATGGTGGAAACATTTTGTTATGGTGGAGAGTGAGAAGTGAAAAGATCAGTGCAGCAGAGAATGACTGCATGAATCAGAATCCACTTATTAAGACATACGACATTTTGGGATTGAAATTTTTTCAATTCGAAAATCGAAAATCCAAACCGAAATTCTCATATCCAATCCAAACTGCCCGAACGTCCACCCTTATTCGCCTTGAATTTGCAAAATGAATGAATAAAAACATAAAAACCAGGCTAACTTTCAGAAAATGAAAAAAAGAGAGGAGAATTGATAGTTGTAGACAATCAAGCATAACCCTTTTTGTATTTCATAAAATATCAAAAAGTATTCAAAATTCCATGTTTCCAAATACTTTCATGATAAAATAACTCCTACGGCTACAAGCTCCCTTTACTATCCCATTTCTGCAATTTTTTCCACCCTTAATGGCACATTTTCTATGTGGCCTATTCCTTGTGCAGCTAAGTACCAAGTGAATTTTCATGGTACTACTTAAAGTAGCAGCACAAGATAAGGAATTCCTCAAGATACAAAAATGCTGGAAATTACTCAGCATCAAGCACTGATTTGACTTCAAACTATTTGCCCAATGCTGTGAAAATCTTAGAAGTCCGAGTTAAGAACTCTGAATCCTAATCTCTTGCAGCCCCGGATTCTCTGATTGTCCAACAACAGGATTATGCAATGGTTGGTGTTGTTGCTGCTGACTATTATTGTGGCGTTGTTGGCGTGAGGTGTTGTCAATGTAGCTATAATATCTTTGATCAGGCAGAACATGTGGTTGCACGGCACTGGTTGTCTGTGCAGGGGAAGATCGTAGGCGTCTGCTTGCTCTCCACCTCAAATACTCTACAAGGAGCGAGTTCGTACTAATTGCAATACCGAACCCAGTGAAGGAGGACAGCAGCACTGATAGGAGTGCACTAACATTAAGCTGCAGATATAGCCATTATGCAAATCTTTTTCTGTTATTTTTGCAGGTGAAAACAACAGCATTCTTCCCTTGTCGTCCAAACAAGGAACCTCACTCCCTCCCCTCCCCCCTCCCCTAGCTGCCAACATACATAAGAGAGGACGCTAAGAAACGCAAGAAATTAAAGAGTGAAAGATCTCTTACCACTGCATAGAATATATGGGCGAAGAGGATAACAATTGCGAACTGAAATGAAGCATAAGCCCATATGTAACTCTTGCTGACTGCAAACGGACAAAGAATGTGTTATACTTCTTGATAAAAAGATTCATCCCTCCAAGAATAAAAAAATCAAAAGGAATGTGTAAAGAGTGTGAAGGAATGAGCTAACAACAAAAGTATGTCGGCCCAAAAAATATCAAAATGATGTAAAGAACATCGACGAATGAGCCAGTAATAAAAACATGTTGAAATTCTAAAAGACAGAGCCATTCAATTACTTTGTCTGTCAGGTCAATTTCATTATATTTGTGGCTATCGAGGTATGCATTACAGCATGATAAGCAGTATGAGATATTTTTCCTATTTTTCTTGCACTTAGGACTGATCCTCAAAAGAGAGATGTTTCTCTTGCAATAGAGAGGGTTTTGCGAATATGGGATAGCTAAAGTGCGAAAACAGAAAACTTTACCCAAGCAGGCTCTTGTCTAACGACACAAACTGTTTATCCAAACACGTTAACCATGTTTACTGAAGATCAAGATTCCACTATATATGGCTACTTAATAGTCGGCTGTAAATCACTGAATCCTATAACACAAAAGTTCATTTTCAGTTAGGAAATGGTGAAATTGCATAGATTGTGATTTGATAGTTCTTAGTTATCTTGATATCTAAGATACAAAATCCAACAAACATGCAGTGGATTAATAGCCTCCTTGGTTTCTCTATCCATAACATATATGAAAGTACTCTATTGAGTTAAAGGGAAAAGACAAGGAAGTAGAAGTTTTATGTGGAATTATTTCAGAGATGACATCGGATGAGACGAAATAGATAAGGGAAAACAACCATACCCATTGTAGAAGCTATCATAGAAGAAAGGAGACCCAAAACACAAGAGAAAGGTAAAGAGATAGCAAGAGCACGAGCGCCTAAGTCAGTCACCTGTCACCATACAAAAAAAGAAAATGATAAACACAATATAGAACATCAGACAGAAATGTGAATGCTATATGAAATATGATCAAAGAACTTGTTGTGCCTTTAATAGGATTCCTAAATATTTTTTGGACAGTTCTAAACATCACTACAAATGTTGACACTTGAAGAGACTCACTATCCAATTCTTTTTAGTCCATACTGAGTTATGACATGCGCAACAAGCTGAACTTACTGACACACACACGGCATAATATACCAATTTTCCATCTAGGCTTACAAGAAGTTCGTGCTTTAACACGAAATTGTTACATACCCTCTTAAAATATGATAATGTGAATGTAGAATATGAATGTGATGATGGTTATGAAAGCTGAACAAAGGAACCAGTATAAAACAAAGCTAAAGTTGCATCTTATAACCTAGTTTATAAGAGTCATCTATTTTTGGCCTACTTCTTTGAAATGTGCAGTTCTGGCACCTAGTTTGTAGAGTTTCTACATTTGTTCTCCTACTTTTTCAGATGCGAACATAAAACTCCAATATTCTAAAAATGTGAAAATGGGATTTTCCTCTTGGCGCTGCTAATATTTAGATGGAAAAGGTTTGCGTTGCACATGATTCGTTATCAGTCTTTTTTATGCTCAAAGCCTATATTCATTCAAATATTATTTCTTGAAGTAATAAAAAGCATTCTCCAACATCCCCCCTTTCATATGCACACAAATTTAAGACGATTTAATATAGTACTAATAATCATTTTATTTTAACAATATTTACGATAACATTTATCTCTTTTTATCTTTCAAGTCCCTCAAATATCCGCAAAAATGAACTCTCAAATGGCTGATCAACAAGTTGTACATGAACTTTTTCATCAAAAAGTAATGTAGTTAGAGGAGGTCCTATTTTAGCATTTCTTTTAGAACGTTTGCATTATGTGCACAGACCAAAAAAGTAAGACAAAAAATGCACAAATCCTATAAAAAGTACAAAAATGCACATTCCGGAACAATAGGACAGAAATGCACCAGCTTAAACTACGCACCAATAATATGCAATTTGGCCGAAAATAAATTGAAATTTACTGGAGTATATTAGCACTTTAACTCACATAGGAAGATATATAACCATGAAGAAGCAAAAGGAAAGTACCAGAAGCTGCTCCAGAAAGCAAAAGTAGGCAAGCATGCTGACCATGACAAGGATAGGTACGTCTTGCCAGACTCTGTTGATAGCAAAAGAAGAGAGAAACACCCAAATAAGTGTGACAAAACCAATTTCCACGTGACATTCGTTAACATTTAGATTAACCTGGTTACAAGTATCACCAAACAAATGAGAAACTATTGACACCAATTAGGCAATTATCATGGTATAAAAACTGACAAGACAGCAAACAAGTGCAAGTAAAGTTTATCACTTGTGAAGAAACCTTGTAATGTTTATCAAGATCCAGGCCATTCATGAGTTCAATATTTGAGAAGGATTTATTATTAAAAGATCCTATGCTTTACAGTGCATCACGTAAAGAATCAAAAGCTTCCAAATGTTTTAGATAATATCATCTGAAAATATTTTATATGCTTGTGAACAGATCTAATAATATATGTTAAGATTTACAGGTTCATGAGTTCAGTACTTGATAACGTTTTAGGATTAGAATATTCTAGTGACTCAATCAAATAAAGAATAGAAAGCTTCCAATATTTATGTCATATCCGTTATTGACTAAATTACAAAGGCGTATTGTAACAGCCCATCCCGCTAGTGATATTGTCCGCTTTGGGCTTAGGCCTTCACGGATTTAAAACGCGTCACTAGGGTGCAAGGCTCGTTAACTTATATACCCAGCATCCATCTTGTGTTTTGCCGATGTCAGACAGACATACGCTCTTTCTTATGGACTAAGAGTCCTCGCTGAGGTTTGCCCCACCGAATGGGATTCGCCTAGACTCAACACTGAGGTTTGCCCCGCCTAATCGGGATTTGCCTAAACTTAGTTGAACTTGACCCACCATCGGCAAGGCTGACACAAGGGCTCTGATACCATCCGTAACAGCCCTGCCCGCTAGTGATATTGTCCGCTTTGGGCCTAGGCCTTCGCGGGTTTAAAACGCGTCATTGGAGTCTAAGGCTTGTTAACTTATATACCCAACATTCCTCTTGTGTTTCGCCGATGTGGGACTCTATCTAAAGTCTGGGGTGTTACACATATAGAATCCCAATGCATGAAGCTACATTTCCTAATAGAAAGCATCTGCCTTGATTAAAAAAGTACTAGATCAGAGGTACTTATTTAACATTTTTTAAGTATGAAGCTCACATAAAATTCAAGCCAATGTAAAGGAAGCCGTAAAACTTTATTAGCTGAACTTGCCTATAGCGTGGCACTTCCCTCTGCTGTGTAACAGTTTGGGACCTTCTGGCAGCAGTTGGAGGATTTTGAATTTTTAATAATGTTACAGGGAGGTTTCGCACTTCCTGCTTGCAAACATCACAAATCTTGTTGCCCTTAATACTAAACCACTTCAAAGTGCACTCCTTGTGAGCAAGTGCAAGCTCTCCTTTGCAGCTGCATTCCATTTTAAATGTTTCACTTTCTTCACCAAGTTCAACAAAGCAAATTCTGCAAACAGCCTCTTCCTCAGGAATATCTTCACCACTATTATCCGTGGCTGTAGATAGAGAAGGAAAAAAGCCATTATAATCACCAAAAGATAATCAGCGAAGATGTCATAGGAAGTACTGGAACAAGGAAAGGAGACAGCAGTAGTCATGTCCTTTACTCTTAACTACTGCCTATGATGAAGTATCTACCATCCTACTCGATTCAAGCATTCTTTCTACTCCAAGAGCCAAATAAAGTGAACACGGCCAAATAGAAATTAGTAAATTGTGATAATTAAGAAACATTCACCATTCCATATTCTTAATCCTCGTAAAGAATACTTCCAATTTAACACAGCCAATTCTATTCCTACTAATTTAAACCCGTGATCGTTTCTACCAAAATTGTTGAGATAAAGAGCTCTTTAATTGAAAACGCGATCTACAAATGATACTCCCTTGACTAGACACCGAGACCAAAATATTGACTTATGTATGATGTTAGTGGTAGTGCAACAAAGTATTAAAGTTAACGGTTGAAATGTTAGTCTTATCACATCAAAATTTTAAAAATTTAGTTAATTGAATTTGAATTCTTGAAGTTGTATAGAACACTAAACATTTTCGGATTGGTGTCAAAAAGTTTGGCATGTACCAAAATGGAAAGAGCATCATATAAACTGGGATTGAGGGAGTAAAAAGTGAGCAAATTAAAGAAGCTCTAACCATAAAAGGATGTTTCAGTATAACTTGCCACAGGAGGAACTAAATAACAAATGGATATAAATCTCAATAGGCAGAGACAGACATGTATACAGAGTTAAACATCTCAATAGGCAGAGACATATATGTAAAATAGTTAGTGTTGTAGGCTTGTACCAAGAACCTTTTTAGTCCAGAAAATGATCAAAATAGGTTTTCATATATGCACTATTAAGTACACTCGTGAAGCATTAGCAAATTGGAGCAGCTAGTGACAAGTGAGTATAAAATTTATAAGAGCCAGTATGCCACAAAATTTGGCGTACCATTTTCTGTTTCCTGTGATATGTCTGAGGCATCAGAATCTGTAGTTGGCCGAACAGTTTTGGAAATGATACGGATGAGACTGCCACTAGTATCTGTCCTCCTTAAGCTTCTGCTTTTAACATGTATAGGCACAGAAAATGAACGCTTCATATGCTGTTGAGCTTCAGGTTTCTGTCAGTAAATATATCAATGGTACAAAAAGAAAAAGTAAGAAAGAGTACACACAAATATTGCATCCAAATAAAGTTGATATTAGGATATTATGACATACAATTAACTCTAACTGAGCATCCAAATGATTGTCCTCTGAAGGCTTTACCGCAGTTCCCATTGGCGTCTCTGGTAGAGAGCGGATTGATCTTGTCATTGAAGAGAACAAAACTTTATTCAGAGAAAACGATCTTGAAGTTGAAGGCTTATCTGAAAGTGGCGTGTCTGGGATAATGAGAACTGTCTTTTCGCCATCGTGGGTTACATTTTTTGTCCTAGTGCTCTTCTGTGGAATCATATTCTTCATAGATGACATGAACTTAGCAGAGTGGGGCCTCGGGGGCAACCCTGATCGGGCAGAGTTAGGACTTGGAACATCTATTCTGGTAAAACTGGATAATGCATTTTCCAAAGATCGTGTAGGTATTTGCAGAGAGGAGAGATTTGGCCGTCTTGTTGACTGTTGCCGCACTAAAGTGGCTTCCTCTCTCTCTCCTTTCTATTAAGACAAAAGTAAAAATTCAGAACAGAAAAGCAACAACCACAAAGCAAGGAATAATCAGCAAGTTTAACTTATTTGCAGAACAAACTGATCCGCCACAAGCGGTTTGAGAACCACAGATCATAATGAGTTGACAAACTAGTGTTATCTAATGACAAATTCATTTAAAAGCAAAAACGTTGTAACTTTGTCTAGACCCTTTACTTCTTAAGAACAGTGGAATACGTAAAACTAATCTTAATATAGGTCAGCAAAAATGACATTCTAGGCCTTCTTGGCATACATTACTCCGAATATTTCTTTCCCTAATTTTTTTCTACATAAAAGGAAGAAATACAACACCACCAAACCCAATATAATCCCACAGTCTGGGGAGGGTAGTGAGTATGCAGACCTGATCCCTACCGTGAATTTAGAGAGTTTGTCTCCAATAGACTCTCGACACAAGGACATAAAAGGAAGAAATGCCCAAATAAAAAATTGAAGCACCAATCTAGCTAAAGTAATACCATAAAAATCTCAAACCAGCTAATTCATCAACATTCAAACTCACTTATCAGAAAGGTTTAAAAAATCAAACCTTTCACATTCCAGCTTCCACCACTACCAGAAATGTCACATCTTTCTTCCTTAAACCACCAAAAACATTAAATTCAAGAAAACCCCACAACAGAAAAAGAAGAAAACTCACTTCTTTATCATTCCTTTAGCAACCCTCTTTACACAAACACACTCACCAATCCTTACAAAAAGGGGAGGAAAAACATAACAAGATAAACAGTAAATAAGAAGCATAACATAAAAGGGAAAAAAAGAAGCGAGACTTACAATATTAGAATGAGCAGAAGAATCAAATTCAGATGAAGGTGGCTGATGCATTTCTTGAACAGAATCAACCACAGGATTTTCCATTTTCACTTACAGAACAAGTAGCTGTAGTACTAGGAGAAGAATCAAGAACCCCAGATCATAAAATCATTTGGATTTGGTGATTTCCTATATTTTAATTCTATTTTCTTATCAAAGAGAAGCAAAACTGTTCCAAATTTTTGAGACAGTAATGATGAAAACAAGAAAAGAAAACAAAAGAAAAAGAAAAGTTACTATCTTTTTTAAAAAAAATAACATACTATATTAGTAGTAATATTTTTGTGTTCGTCACCAAAAACTGTCTAGCTTTGTAAACAAAAACAAAGTATTTCTACCTTTTCAACAACTTAAAAACGAATTTATATTTTTGTATCGATTGTATTATTACCCGCCAACCTTATTTGGTTTTGCCAGCTGAGTTCAGATTCGTTCTAATTTCTTGAGTTTCGTTTTAAATTCAAATATTTGTCCTGTTATTATACTTTTCTTTTGTTGCTTTTTGTAGTTATATTATATGCTTGGGTTTATTATCCTTTAATTATTTACTTTTGTTTGACCGTTCTTGACTAGATTACTAGAATTAGTTGCCACTAACTTTTTGCAAATCCATGCATCTTTTTAAATTTTATTTTATCACTGTTGAGGTGTAGGGAACTTTGAAGTAGCGGTAAAATTATTTTTGTGTGATTCATAAGTCATGAGTTCGAATAATGAAATAGTCACTAAACTTGCATTAAGATACACGGTCTACATCACATTCAGAAATTTTTGTAACCGGTGTCAATATTTGCAGAAGTAAATAAATGAATAAATTATTATAATGACAAGTGGTGCTACTTTTTATATGTATACCTAATATTTTAAATTTATTTATTATTTAATATGCCGAAAAAAAATCGACGAAGCGATGTTATGTGATATCGCTTCGAACAAGGCGCATACCCCTGTGAGATTCTTTTTTAAATCGTACATAAACGTGAGATGCTTTGTATTTCGGGTTGTCCTTTTCATATTAAGTGTTGAGGTTGAAAGGTCTAAAATATAAAGACTAAGAAGGAAAGTCTACTAAAAATAGAAATTTTACATTTTTAGAATGAAATTCTCAATTTATTTTTATTTTTTTCTATTTTTAGGGTGGCATGAGAACTTGTATTTTATCATTGATCTATATAATCTAGAAAGCTTTGAATTAATATCAAAAGTATCTTCTCATAATTACTATTATCACATGCACTGGCAAGGGTCAATCTGCTAATTGAAAAATATTTTTTTACAGTTAAATTTACTTCAAATTTAAGATTCCCAATTTACTTCATTAGTGTAATAATTAGGGACCTCAATTTTACTGTGTATGCAAATAAAGTTTCAAATTTAGTCAACATACGTTTTTTTTTTCACGAGAATCTCAATCTAGATTTTAAAATTATCCACATTGAGTTGAATTTTGAAGATAGTAAAAGCAGTCCAAGACAAAATGAGAAAGCCTGTCAAACACTCAAGCACGGATTCAAAATCTAAAATTTTTGGGTTCTCAAGTAATATACAATAAATATTTAGAATTAAATATTTTTAATATTTTAGTAAATTCTTTAATATATATATAGTCAAAAAACTATTAGGTGTTCGTGGGCGTGTAACTTCTAAGCCAGGTACGTCTCTTTTAATTCCTCTCTCAAAAAATGGCATGTATCAAAGCATATGCAAGCATATACTATTAAAAAAAATATTAACTTAAAACCAACCAAAAAATATGAACTCTTGATTAGTTGCATTAATCTACTTATTTGTTTGTTTTAGTATTATAAAAAAGGTTTTATTCTGAAGAATTGCGTTACATGCCAACTACTTTCTTTAGACAATGTTCTAACCAAATGCATATAAATGAATATTTGGCAATTAATGTCTTTTAATCTGTCCATCCTCATTCACGTTGTCCAATGCTATGAAGTAATTCAAATCGTTAAGTTGTAGTGCCATGAGAGTTAAAAAAATATTCGCACTTATTTACATCATTTCATATTAATTTATCATAATTAAATAATAAACTAATATCAAATGTGTATTAATTAATGGTAATATTGTATATAAAGACACATTGCATACACTTATCGGTTTGAAGTAAATTTATCCTGTATTGTGACAGTAAAATATGAATTCTCCAATTTATATTCTCTATTTTTATCTATATGACCGGAGGGGAAAATTGGATATTAAATTTAAGGCAGTCAAATAGTTCTTTTTTATTGTGAAAAATTTAAATATTAGATTTCAAAACTTCCGAATGTACATAATTAATTAGACAAGTTGTCTTAGAAAATATAAAACCTAAACGACTTTATAATTTTGGTTTGATTGGTGGGCGTTTGGACATAAGATTTGTAAAATACGGGAAAAAGTTAAAAAAAAAAAAAGAAAAAGAGAGAAGAAACAAAATTAAGTGGAAGTTAGTATTTGAAAATTAAAGTTGTGTTTTAACATTGAATCTTTTTCGAATCTTTGTCAGCAATTTGAAGTGAAAACTTTGAAAAATAACTTTTTGAAGTCTTTAAATGTTCAGAATCCAAAAACCATATTCTAATAAAAATTGAAAATTTGATGGTCAAACATTGATTTCGAAAAAGATAAATTTATTTTTAAAAAAAGTGAAATTTTATTTTTGGCCAAACAGCCCCTTAGTTTTTTCTCTACAAAAATGATAGGCCGTGCCGACCAGCCGAACAGACATTGAGGAACAAGAAGCATATTTTCTGGCACGTATTTTTCAATTAGTTTTGGATTAAGATCTTGTTTCGTATATTGCCAATAATGAAATAATTGTAATAAAACAATAAAGAGAACACGAGCAATATTGCAGAGAAAGAGAAAGTGAATTCTTATTAAATTTCTGGAATGATTTATAATGCTGTAAGACTCATCTATTTATAAGGAAAAAATGACTTAGTCACAAAGTAAAACTCTCTATAAGATAGACATTCACTCCAAATAGAATTCTATACATAACACTCCCCCTTGAATGTCTACTCAACAAGTAATGTGTCTCATTAAAACTTAACTAAAATAAAACCCAATGAGAAAAAAATCTAAAAAAGCAAAAAGAGTACACATATCTAATAATACGTCTTTGGTTGTCTCGTTAAAAACCTCGCAAGGAAAGCCTAGTGGGACAAAAGCTTGTAAGGAAAGAAAAGTACAGCGCTCATTAACTTCCCTAGATGAGAGCATCAATTCACATCATTGAGCCTTCGCATCCCGATCTCGTACACTAGCTTCTTGAAGGTTTATGTCGGTAGAGATTTTGTGAATAAATCAGCCATATTATCACTTGAATGAATCTGTTGCACATTGATATCACCATTCTTTTGAAGATCATGTATGAATTTTTTTTTTTTTTGGTGAAATGTGCTTTGTTCTATCTCATTTTATGAATTCTCTCTTCAATTGAGCTATGCATGTTGCATTATCTTCATGCAAAATCGTGGGTAGTTTGTCACATTCAAACCATATTTCTCTCGAATAAGATGTATTATAGACCTCAACCACATACTCTCGACTTGTTTCATGAATAGCAATTATCTCAACATGATTAGATGAAGTAGCCACAATTGATTGCTTAGTCGATCGCCAACATATGACAGTGCCTCTACAGGTAAACACATAACCTTTTTGAGATCGAGCCTTATGAGGGTCAGATAAATATCCAGCATCAGCATAACCAATAAGATCGGGATTGGAATTATTGTTATAAAATAAGACCATGTCGGCAATTCCCTTTAGATACTGCAATGTGTTTGATTCCATTCCAATGTCTCATTGTAGAAGCAGAGCTATATCTTGCTAAGACACTAACTGAAAAGGTTATGTCAGGTCTTGTAGTATTTGCAAGATACATTAGTACACCGATTGCACTAAGATATGGTACTTCAGGATCAAGTAGCTCTTCATTCTTTTCTTGAGGTCGGAATGGATCCTTATTCACATCAAGTGATTGAGCAACCATCAGAGTACTTAAAGGATGTGCTCCATCCATGTAAACCGTTTTAATACCTTTTCTATATAGGCAAATTTATGAACAAAAAGTCCGTTTGCCAAATGTTCAATTTGCAAACCAAGAGATAATTTTGTCTTTCCGAGATCTTTCATCTCGAATTCCTTCTTTAAACAATCAATTGCCATTTGGAGTTCTATAGGAGTTCCAATAAGGTTTATGTCATGAACATATACGGCAAGTACAACAAATTCCGATGTTATTTTCTTTATCAAAACACATAAGCGAATGACATCATTTATATAACCTTCCTTTAATAAATATTCACTAAGACGATTATACCATATTTATCCTGATTAATTTAGACTATACAAAGATCTTTGTAATTTGATTGAAAGCATTTCCTAGGGACTTAGAATTATGTACATTAGGAATTTTAAATCCCTCGGGAATTATCATGTATATGTCATTATTAAGTGAGCCATAAAGGTAGGCGATAACCACATCCATTAAATTAATGTCACGCTTTTCATAAACAGCAAAACTAATGAGATAACAGAACGTTATATCATCCATAACGGGTGAATATGTCTCTTCATAATCGACACCAGGCCTTTGTGAAAATCTTTGTGCAACAAGGCGTGCCTTATATCTTTGTACCTCGTTTTTTCCCATTTCTCTTGCGTACAAAGACCCATTTATAGCCAACATGCTTAACACCATTAGTTGTTTGGACTACAGGCCCAAAAACTTAACGTTTTACAAGTGAATCAACTCTGATTTGATTGCTTCTTGCCATTATGGCCAATCAAGTATTTGTCAACATTCTCCAACAAATTGAGGTTCAAGATCATCACTATCTTGCATAATGCTAGATGCAACATTATATGCAAAGATATAATCCACCACTATACCAATCGATTCAAATTTGTCTCAATATTGATTGGATTCATTGATAGTTTCTTTTTTTCTCGAGTCCCGGACTCAGTTGATTCCTCATGAATCTCAGAATTTATTAAATTGTGAATTCCTTCATGAGATTCTTTCGTAGTGTCATTTTGATCATTTATTTTTCTTTTCTAGGATTTCGATCTTTGGAGCCTAATGGTCTGCCACGTTTTAGGCGTGATTTTGACTCATTAGCTATGACACAAGAAGATTGTCCAATAGGGATATCAATACGGATTGGAACATTCTCCAGAGATATGTAATTTTATTATCCTTTTCAAATCGTAAATGCGTTTGGCATTTGATTTGCTATTCTCTGCAAATGGATAATCTTTTGTACCTCTTTTTCACAAATAGAGGCACGTGGATCAAGATGAGAAAATAATGGATTTTTTCGCAAAATTTTTTCGTTTGGTTTCACCAACTTCTCCCCCTAATTTTGGGAAAAGTCTCTCATCTCGACAGTCTGCAAATCGTGTATTAATCAAAAAAACCCATCAATGTTTCGAGGTAACGAATAATGGAGGGCGATGCAAACCCAACCTATATTCCTAACCTTCTTTGCGGACCCATTTTGGTGCGATATGGCGGTGATACAAGCACATATATCGCGCATCCAAAAATTCTAAAATGGGATATATTAGGTTCATGACCCAAAACTAATTGCAAAGAGGAATATTTATGATAACTTGTCGGTCAAAGACGAACTAACATTGTTGCATGCAAAATGGTGTGACCTCAAATAGAAGTGGGCAGCCTCATTTTCATGAGTAACGGTCTTACTATCAATTGCAGACGTTTGATTAAAGACTCTGCAAGACCATTTTGAGTATGAACATGAGCTACAAGATATTTCACTTTATCACGATTGATAAGCAATAATCATCAAATGCTTGGGATGAAACTCAATAGCATTATTAAGTCTAGTAGACTAATTGGATTATTGAGAAATTGCGTCCGTAAACAAATTATTTGTGCTATTAATTTTGCAAACGCAAGGTTGTGAGATTGCAATAGGCACACATGAGACCATCTAGAAGATGCGTCTATTAAGACCATAAAATATTTAAACGACCCACTAGATGGGTGAATAGGTCCACAAATGTCCTCTTGTATACGTTCCAAAAACGCAGGGGACTCAATTCCAACATTTGTTGGTGATGGTCTAATAATTAACTTGCCTTGATAACAAGAAGTGCAAGAAAATTCATTATTTAAAAGAATCTTTAAATTCTTCAGTGGATGCCCATTTGAGTTTTCAATAATTCATCTCATCATAATTGATCCAGGATGTCCCAATCAATCATGCCAAAGTACAAAAATATTGGAATCGATAACCTTTTGGTTTATAATAGAATGTGCCTCAATTGCACTAATTCTTGTCTACTACTGGCCACAAGACAAAGATGAGAACTTCTCAATAGCCCTTTTCTAGCCAGAAACATTTTTAGTAATGATAAGACATTCAAGATTATTTTCATCTATTGTCTCAATATGATATCTATTTCGGCGGATATCTTTAAAACTCAACAAGTTCCTCTTGGACTTGGAGGAGAACATTGTATTCTCTATAATAGGTATTGTTCTCTTAGACAGAGTTATAGTAGCTCTTTCAGAGCCTTCAATTAATTTACTACTACCAGAAATTGTATTAACATCTGTCTTAATACTTAAATGAGAGAAATATTTCTTCTATTTGAATATTATATGTCTCGTACATGAATCAACTAAACAAATATTTTTACAATTGAACTTTGATCAAAGTTTGCTTTGTGGAATATCTTAATCTTCTCAAAAGCTTCTTGAGACGGTAGAGTCTCGTGTTGATAATGTGTAATAAAACAATAAAGAGAACAAGAGCAATATTGCAGAGAAAGAGAGATAATTCTTATTTCTGGGATAATTTACAATAGGGTAAAACTTCTCTATTTATAGGAATAAAATAACTTAGTCACAAAATAAAACTCTCTACAAAATATACACTCACTCCAAATAGAATTCTATTCATAAAAATAATAAATTATATCGTCTTCTCACTGTCTTACTTACAGAATTTTCTAAAACGTCAGAACTAACATTTTAAGTCTTGACTTAGACAGAATGAGCCACTATTTCTTTTATATGAAAAAGTTATTGTATAACCGCTCTTAAATTGTACAACAGTTATATATACGCACACACGCATTATGTATATTATAAAACAAAATTATACTAATTTTATACACTTTTTCAGCTATCAAATATAAATTATTTTTAATATAGGCTAAAAGCGATAATACCCCGATTATTTTTTCCTTTTGGAAGGACTCTACAAATAAAAAAGAGAAATTTTCGTAAAGCACTATCTTTTAGTGGCAATTAGCTATCTATATATACCATTTGTTACATTACAGATTGTAGATACATTTTCTATTGTTATAAGATGTGCTAGATGTATTTAAGTTACTGTATTCATGAATACAATAGCAAAAATATGTATGAATCGGAGAAGTACATCTAATCAGTTGTTGTATTCGAATATATTCGACTGTATTTATGGCGTGAAACATGGGATTATAGCTGGACAACTTATTGTATTCGACTTTATTCACGACGTAAAATAGGGGATAACACTATTTTTAAACGGAAAGTGAACCAATTAACATACTAAACTCCTAATATAATTCAACAAACTCAAGTATAACACGTAAAATTTATATTTCCAGTTATAAAAGAGAGTCCCAACTAAAAAAATACCCAATAAAATAGCAATCTTCAGAAAAATTATATAATACTTCCGAATACATAAACTATATTAATTAAAAAAATATATGAATACATTCGTGGCATATAGCGAGACAATGAATACAATGAAATACATAAAATACAGCGGGATACATTGAAATATAATGAAAAAAAAGAGTGAAAATTAATGAAATACATGGAATAAGACGAGATACATTGAGTTACAATGAAAAAAAGATAATGAAATACATGAAAATACAGCGTGATGCATTGAAAATATATTAACAGAAAATCAAGTTGCTTAGCCCCAAACTCCATCGTCTTTATTCTAGAACAAAACCTAATTTCCGGCGAATCCGCCATTGAGCAAAACCCCATGTGTTGTGCGCGCCGACCGAAAAAATAGTATATTCCTCAAAACAAATCCTACAATTGACATTATCAGAATGCAAACATTTAGTTTCTTCTTTCTCCAGTATTAACATACTTATAGGTTTCAAACAGCAACAAAGAAGAAGGGAGAAGAAAAAAAAATAAGAAAAAGAGAATAAGAAGTGGAAATAATGTATAGAGTTTGCTCAAATAAGGTATACATTAACAAATTTAAGAGAAAGCAGCGCTCGATGAAATTGGAGAAATTGGAATCGGAGAGAACGTAAGTGACTTGCGTGAGAGTAATTTTGAGATTGAGCATCGTAATTTCAGAATAGGGAAGAGAATAGCATGTATCAAAGTAGAGAGAAAGAAAATAATATAACTAAATAGCGTATTTAGTAATTTAGGGGTAAGAATTAATCAAAAATAGATATTTTGCTATAAACATTAAAAGTTTCTATAAAATATAAATTTTTAATAGTATTTATTTAAAATAAATAAGGTAATAACCTTTGCTACAGAAGGTAAAATCCAATAAGAAAAGACTTTGTATTCGACAAATTAACCCACATTAAGGCAAATATGAAGGGAAACTTATACAAATATCCTAAATAAATCTCTACTTACAAACCTCTAACCATTAATCATAAACTTATACAAGACTAGCCATATGTGGATAATATGAATCCAAGTTTCTGGTTGAGGTTTCCCAATCTTGAACAACTCCGCCTCAAAATTGAAGATGTACCTAGTCGTCCTCTGTTTCCCAAACCAGAAGTTCATACCCGCCTTCAATCTCTCGAACTTGAAGTAAAAATGGGCAGAAAAGGATACAATACTTCAGTTGGATGGGAAGAATACTGTCTTCCCTTCAAATTTTTGGAATATATACAATATTCCAAAAATCTAAACAAAAAAAAAACTTTTTTGATGAGTATAATTAAAATTCATCGAAAATATAGAGATAAGTCAATATACAAAATTTGAGAGAAATTGAAGGTGATTTGAACTGGTTTAGTATCAAAATTTGTAATTAACTCGAATTCACAAAAGTCTTTTGCGACACACGTGTATCACACACAAGTATACATTGGATATACATATAATACACAATAAATACAAATATAATAAACAAATAATGCACATATCATTTTTTTCGTATTCAATTTTTATCGAATTTTCAATTCAAACCACTTCAAAACTTTATCAAATCATCCCAAAACTCAGATTCAAGCTCCTATCTATTCTAGTAACACCCAATCAAAACAAAGTAAAAATTTAATTTTTTTGGTTACAAATAGCTAATTGGCTAGTTTGGCTAAATTAGTAACCAATTTTTATAATGAGCTACCTATAAATGGACATAGCTGGTAATTTTCCAAACATGAATGTAGATCATACATTTACCAACAAAGTTTTCTTGTCGCACCTTTATCTCCTACTGGAATGAAAAATCAAAGCATTCTTTTTACATTTGGTCTAATAATCGGAAAGGAAATACTGATACATAGTTTTTAGAAATTGAGAGTAGAAGATCCAAACTGTCTCTACATACTGCAGGATACCAATCAACAGCTCCAATAGCACAAGTTAATATCAAGCTAGGGAACAAAAATTACGACCATCAAACGATATAATAGCAGGCAAGTGAACGACTTTCTCGATAGCTATAGATTACCTATAGGTGTTACAAAGTGGATATAAAATGGTTATTCTCATGGAATTCTAAGTATAGCAATTGAGTTGTAAAATCTGAAGCTACAGCAACTCTAAACACGGAGCCTGGCAATCAACACAGATGCTTCACAAATTGGACATCAGTCGCGCATTTCGTCTCTTTATGCTTTATGGTCATTCCCAAATAACCATATTCACAGAGTCCACGCCTGTTAAACAAACCAGCGCCATTACATCAAAACATAGTCCTAGGGGCAAATCCCGAGGAGCCTTCTATGATGGACATAGAAGGATAAAATGCAGCATTTCCTTAACCCCTCCCCCCTTATTTTCTCGGGTAGCAGTTGGCATGGAACACAATAGGCCAAACAACCACAAGTAACATCTGAGTATGGCTACAGTTGCAGCATATCCACAGAAACTGGTTTAAACTCTTCTCATTTTATATCTGGAAGACAATTGCGAGTTAACCATTCTATCTTTTTTTAAACACTATAACTCCATTCTAAGATGTTTTATGATCTTTTGACAACAGGAACCTTTAAAAAACTTTAATAGCTGGAACTGTTTCAAATACAAACAATCATTCCTAGAAGGGGAAATCATTTAAAACTCACACATGCCCACCTACACAGACCAGCCTCACGTGCTTGATATATCAGAGACTCATGCTTCTATTTCCACTTTTCCAAATTCTGTGTCCAGTTGTTATTGTTGTTATGATTATTATAATACTATTGTTGGTAAAGGAGTAAGTCTTGCTTAACAATTTTTTATACAAGTAGGAACAAGTGGAGAATTATCGATCACCATATGGATGCCAGTATCAAATTCATCAGTGGAGAACAGGGAACTTGCCTTACAGAAAGAACTAGAAAAATTTCCTCCCAAAACCTTGGTCACCACTAGCCTTGCCATCTCCAAAGTCATCAGAACGGCTCGAACGATTTTCATTATCAGAACGGACACCGCCAAATCCACTAGAGCGGCCTGAACCAAATCCTCCAAAACCAGTTGAGCGATCTGAACTGTCGGGATTTCCAAAGCCACCAGTCCGATTTGAACTTCCAAAGCTTCCGAAACCACCACTACGGTCTGAACCACCAAAATTACAGAATCCTCCCTGACGATTGGAACCACCAAAATTCCCTGAGCGGCCTGAGCTCGGTCCACCATAGCTACCCCCTGATCGTCCAGAATCGGATCCACCAAATCCACCTGTTCGACCAGAAAATCCGCCTTGCCCACCAAACCTGCCGCCAAAATTTCCATAGCCACCAGAACGACCTGAACCTGAATCACCAAAGCGACCACTTCCCATGCCACCATAAGAGCCAATCCGACCACCAATTCTGCCCATGTCACCGAACATGTCTGTTGCTCCAGCGTCCACTTCTATCCTTGGAAGCTTTTTTCGGAAAAATACATGGAAACAAGATAATTTGATAAGATGATAAAATAAGAAAATAACCTTGGTTACCACTGTACAAATAACTTAATTTGGCCAAGCAAGAACAGGGAGTATTATGATATTTATGTGACAAGATTTTGAAAATTGATGGAGCCAGCAGTAAAACGCTTCATTTTCAGCTCTGTTCCAGTGTATATGCTCTCAGGTTTAATATTATTGAGTTAAGTACCCATCGGACTGGCCCCAAGGCTTTGCTCTAGAGGTAAAGTGCAGCATGTACTGTGTGTGCTAAACACACATCAGGATAGAGCGATGGGCTCGTTATCCATTGAGTTTATCAAAGGTGAAAAACGCAAAAAAACTCTGCGGCTTTAAGTGCAAAGCACAAATAAAGTATGGGCTTTAAAGAAAAAATGCGCAAATGGAGAAAAAAATATAAATATCCATGTTTCCAAGACTAATAATCATAAGCATGAATAACAAATATATGGATAAAGAAATTGAATTTTTTTTTACAATAAAGTATAATATCAATTGTTTATATTTGCCTCTTCAAGATTACGCTCATTGACAAGGAAAAGTATGCCTTAGAGCATTGACAACACTGAATCGTCCACTAAGCAAAGTGAAGCGCTCAACATGTTTTAAGCCTCGCATTAGGGCTTAAGTGCGCTTAAAGCGTGCCTTTGACAATACTGTTGCTACCAACCCTCGGGATTTCTCGATTATCAAAAGAGAAAATAACCATTTAGACCAATGAAAATAATGATAGAAAGTAGAAAATCACTTAATTTGAACCTCACAAAGAAATAAAGATTCAGCCTTGCATCTGACTTTCTCAACAAAAGGGAAAGAACGGAAGGCATAGAGAGTGGGAAACCATGCTCCATGAAGTAAACGACACAAGTACCTGAACTACTTCAAAGGTCTACATGAAATTAAATTTTAGTTTGTCTACACTAGTATCCAAATAATTGCACACCACATCTCCCTCACATAGTTTGCCTGCCAATGAAGTACTAGCTCTAACTACCTCCATTTACAATATGCCCCCATTGAATCTACGCCCAACACCCCCATTTTCCATGACATAATTTCACTTGGCACCCACGGTAAAGATAGATGCCTGAGTTACTATATTTAAATCATCTTCAAAAGTACTAGTAACAGTAACCTTGCCACAAATAAAAGCATGGCATTTAAGTGAAGAGAGGGACGAGCCCATTATAAGTTTCAAACAGTGGCGCTACTTGTCCTCAGAGATTTCAAGAAAATAATAGTAACAGCAAGTGAAAAGAACGTTGAATATGTCTAAAAGTACGACAATGCATTACGCTATTTCACTGCAATCATATAGCAGTTGGGCAAGAACTTTTGATCTTTATAACACCCTCTGTCCAAATTTATGTGATGGTGTTGGACTGAGCACAAAATTTAAGAAAGAAAAAAAACCTTTTGAAACTTGTAATTTAAACCAAGACAGAGACATTTGTGTGACATGAGGATAAAATGAAAACTTTAAAGTTAAATTGTTTATGAATAAAGAAAGATGACATTCTTACTAAAAAGGAAAGAGTGTCGCATACATGGAAACAGGGAGTAAAACAAGTAAACTTTTTGGACCCCGTGAGGAAGGAGGCTTGCAGAGCTACTAACAGTTGCAGCATCCACAACTCACGTGGCAATTGTAGTCTTTAGAGCATACAGCTGTTTTCTCCAACTGTTTCCATATAAGGTTCACATTCAACAGTGCCATCATAAGTGACAATGAGGGTAAAATGTGATTGGAGGACATCAAAAAGTAAGAGCATCAGAGATATTAGCAGTCTAACCTCGATAAATCTGCATCCCACATCGCGTTCAATGCCTTTCACATCCCTATGTTGGCTTGAAGAATATATCAGAATTGCAGTTCCTTTCTTTCCAGCACGCCCCGTTCGACCGGATCGATGAACAAAGATCTCTGATGAGTTTGGAAGCTCATAATGTACCACCTGAGCAGCAAAATATCTACTTTACCTTCAGAAAGAAAAAGACGAAAAGCAGACTGCAATTGAAGAGACTCAATATCATCAGCAAAAGCTTCTCAAGATACCTAATTGGTGTCACGCATAGAAAGCAGAGATGTCCTTAGACGCATCTTACGTACTCTTGGCAGCATCCTATTTCAGTTAATAATTTATCCTCTAATATGCCAAAAAAAAAATTTAGAGAAGGTATTATCCTCTAATATTCAATTATTTCCCTGGTATACAAAGCAGACTTAATGCACTGGCCAGATATTGGTTTCAAGTTTTTGTTCCTTTCCCCTAAAAAGTTTCAGAGGCCATGTTGTAGGAGAAAGCAGTGCACACAGGATAAATCACTCTATAGACGGCGGTGCAGCTGCTGGGGAAAAAACATAGGAAAGGGAACTGGCGCAATTGCTCAGTCAGCACAACGTGTAAAGTTGTACTGAGTTCTGAAATGACATTTAAACCATTAAAATATGAAAGATCGGGGAAGATTTGATACTTCGATATGCAACTTCCACCTAACGCCTTTTATTACAGGTATATTTGTTGGTTTGTTGATCAACGGTTCTAACAGAAGGTTTTCTGATATATGCTCTCTCTTTGTTGGAAAGTGCAGAAGAAGAAAAAGAAATCCATGATTATTATAACACAGAATCACAAGTAGGAGAATGAAAGACCAACCAGATCAACATTAGGTACATCAAGTCCTCGAGCAGCAACATCAGTGGCCACCAACACATTGAATTGACCTTGGCGAAATCCTGATAGAGTTCTCTCCCTTTGGTTTTGTGAGATGTCCCCATGTAAAGCTTCACATCTTAAACTCTTTTGCATTAGATAAGCCAATCTATCAGCATCACGTTTAGTTTGAGTGAAAACAATGCACTTCCCTCCCTTTGCATGCTCCTGCGGGGAAAATGAAATGCTCAATTAGTTTCAAATATAAATGGTTGTCCAAAAAGTAGATAGCAGAAAAACCATTCTCTTTATGGTGGTGGCAAAAAAAAATGGAGAATGGCTTAGAACAATATGTTGGACATAAAGTAGGACAGAGAGGAGACTGAGGGTTTATATCCATACAGTTATCAGAGGACCCAGAACTGCTGGTTTTTGATGCATCTCACAAGCAATTGAAAACAAGGAAATCCCATCAGCCAATTTCTGATCAGAATCTCCTACCTGGGATAAACAACATAAATTATTTGAAAAATTAGCCTCCAGGGTTCTTACAAATTAGAAATTCGTATTAAAATGTTGAGCAATTTGGCCTCACAAGATCAATGTGAATAGGATTCTTCAGGAACTTGTTGGTAATCTTTAATATCCAACTCGGCATTGTGGCTGAGAACATCATCGTCTGATGTTTCTGTCGAACATTTTCTAAAATGGTCTCAACATCCTCCGCAAACCCCACATTAAGCATTTGATCAGCTTCATCTAGAACAACAAACTGGATCTCTGACAAATTCAAAGCACCCCTCTTCAGCAGATCAATAACCCGACCTGGTGTACCCACAATAATATCTACTCCTCTATCAAGGGAGCTCATCTGGTGTGAAATGGGTACACCACCATAAACACACAGTGTATCCAGACCAGGAGCAGATTCAAAAAATTCTTTATCCACTTGTTTTGCAAGTTCTCTTGTAGGCGCCAAGACTATAGCCAATGGGTTCCTTCCCCGTCTGCACAATTAAAAATAAGCAGAATATCTAAGTGTAACAAGTTCCAAACTTTAAAACCTAGCAGATGACAAATCTATATATCATGCTGCTAGCACATTTATACTATTAATATATAAAACCAGAGGATAAAGCAGACTGAACAAACCCATGCTTCTCGTTGAAGCGAATGATCTTATCCATGATGGGAATGCCAAAAGCTAGTGTCTTTCCAGTTCCAGTTCTAGCTCGACCAATCATGTCAGATCCTTGCATTGCTGGTTCCAGAACAGCTCTCTGTACAACCCAAAAAGAATTAAAGTCCGCGTCTCTCTTTGCCTTGCATCACATGACCAAATTAACCTAAGGCTACGCATTAAACCATGCAGTAAATGACTAAATTAAGCTCATTCTAAAATTAAAACACAAAAGGACATACCATTCTAAACGCGACTTTAGGAGAGAATATCTTGATATGGTAAGTGCCTCACTAATGAAGTGGTTAAAAAGTTTGAAGAACAAGGTTCAACTCCTAACAGACCCAAAAAAAACTACATGATATCTTCACATCTGCCTAAGCTGGTGCAAAGTTACCAAATACCTGTGATGGTCGGGTAGCGTCTACTAAGTGGAAGAATCGAGGTTTATTAAAATAAATGTTACGTGTACCTGTGGAATAGTTGAGGTGTGCCATTATTGAAATAATGGTTAAGTGCTTTACTATAAAAACTAAAAAAGCCACCCCATGAGAGTACATCATACAACTCTAAGTTACTCATCCGTAAATAATATTTTAACTTCATTAACAGAAAGACAAGCAAAAACATACATTAAGGGTTTGTTTGGTAATGGCAAAAATGTTTTCTCCAATGAACATATATTATGTAGAAGAAGACAAAATTAAATAAATAAAAACGTGGTCTCTCTAATTTCAACTTAAAACACCTTAAGCTTTTAGACGAAATGGCCACATGCTTGAAAATATTCAACCAATAGAGGGAAAATGGCATCATTCACTTTACATCATTATATATCCTTTTTTTGTGCACCTCCACTATATTATTTATTACCAACTCCTAACTCATATAACTTGATTCAATCAACACATAGACCGATAGACTTTGTAGTAATGTCGTCAAGATAGATACAATACAATTAACATAACATTTCTATAAAAGCTAAGAGAAAGTAAAATTTTTGGGAGTCAGGACCTGAATAGGGAAGAGTTTAGTAATTCCTTTTTTGGCCAAAGCAGAAACGATCTCCTGAGAAATACCAAGTTTTGATATCTCAAGCCCTTCATCATCTTCAGGCAAATCCGCCACCGCATATCCAGCTTGTAATTTACCACTAGAGTGAAACCCTCTTACAGAAAACCCAAATTTACCATCAACCCATTTCTCAGTTACTGATGTAGTAGCAGTGGTAAAGCTGTTAAATTGAGAAGTCGGGAGGGCATTTCCGGTAATAAACTTGTCGCCGGACGACGTTGACGGGGAGAATAATAGACGAGTGAGGGCATTAAGAGCAACCCTTTTTGATGTATGTAAAGAAGATGAAGACTTTTTCAACACAAAAAGACTATTCATTATTTTTTTTCAAAATATGCCAAGATAGTAAGATGGTGATGTTGGATAGAGGGTTTTATTAGGGTTTATGAAAAGGAGGGAAGAAGAGGCAACTGAGTTACCCTTCAGCAAAATGTGAAGGCGGTTGGAGATCTTTGGGTAGAGATATTTTGTTTTGAGCTATAAAGAGGTTTTGAGGAGCAAGAGAAAGGGGTTTTTGCTGTATCATAGTAAACAAATTTTGAAGGGTTTAAGAAGAGTATGAAAAGTAACTAGATTTAGGGTCCAACTAAGATTGGGCTGAGGTTTCTTTGCCTTAGAATGGGTAAGTTGTGAGGCCTGGATTTCTTGGAAAAGTTGGGCTTGGAAATGTTTTGGGCAAATATCACTTTAAGTCTGAGACCGAAATTATTATATATTTGATTTGTTATTTTAAAAGCGATTATATAATATTTTTTTATGCTTGTAGAGAGATTTTCGTTCACTTTTTCCTTACTTAGTGGGTGATTTGTACCAATAGGATATTTGAGGCAACTATTTATATTTTGGTCTCATTTAAAGAAATTTTGGCAAAACTGGATTAGGGGCTACATAATCGAAAGAATGAAAAATGTGCTTATTTCATAAGAACAAGAACAATAATACAAGAACAAGAACAATAGAGAGAAAAGTAGAGAGAGGAGTATTCTTATTGATACTTAGGGATGATTTACAATGGGGTAAGACCCCTCTATTTATAGGAAGATAAAAGACTTAGCCTTGAAGTAAGACTCTTCTTATAAGATAGACATTCACCTTAAATAGAGTTCTATTTATAGCACTCCCCCTTGAATGTCTATTCAATAATGTGCCTCGTTAAAACCTTAACTAAAACAAAACCCAATAGGAAAACTTCTAGAAAAAGAAAAGAGTACATATGTTTAGAAATACGCCTATTTGTTGCCTCGTTAAAAACCTTGCAAGGAAAACCCAGTGGGACAAAACCTTGTAAGGGAAAAAGAGTGCAACGCGCATTAACTCCCCCTAAAAAGAACATCAATTCACATCCTTGAACCTTCACATTCCAATCTTGTGCACTAGCTTCAAGAAATCGTTAGTAGATATTTGATAAATAAATCAACCATACTGACTTGAACGAATATTCCGTACCTTGAAATTATCATTCTTGATAGATATGAACATCTTCATGTAATGTCGTGGAATGACTCTTCAATACTTCCATAGGGATATCCTCGCCATCACATTATCATAGTTATAGCAAGATACATATGTACACAAATTGCACTTAGGATGTGGTACTTCAGGACCAAGAATTGTATATGCTTTAAGCAACTTAAATCTTTTAAGTTAAGTCATATAAGCCATATAATAAACTTTAGATGCACATCAAGTTTTCATGTCATGCTAAACAAATAAAATATCGAAAACTGATTACACATACCTTTGACCTTATACTTTCAAGTATTTGAACTACATGTCTTTCATATGGAATCAATTTTTCTTGAATTGTGTCTTTTCCATTTAGTCAATATTTTGTTTGTATTCGACAAACATAAGATCCTCATCGATATTTAGCGCTATCATAGATGTCGTCGACGATCATTTTATATCGGTTCCAATAAATTTTCATAAAGACATAACATGGAGATCTCTTCATTCATACATTCAGGTACCTGAATCTCTCATGAGATTTTATGAAGTGTTATGTCGTGTGATCTTTTAGATCACTTGCCTCCTTATTATGATCACTTTGATCATGTGCTCATCTTCTTTATTAAGAAGTTATTTTGAAACCGATTTGTCTATACGTTTTAAGCGTATCCAAGACTTTGTCCTTCTAGGACTTAATATGAGCATTTGCAGTGAGAATATAGTTACTTTCTTTGGGTGTAGCATGATTTGCAATATGTTGCAATTGAATTATCCTTTTATGAACTTCATGTTCATATTATGATATTCGAGGATCTATATAAACAAATGATAATTCATCTCATGTAACCTTTTCTCAAGTGTTCAATGTCTCCCCCTCATGTTAGGAAAACTAACATGTTTCCTCACCTCTGGGAAATCATCTTTGTGCATTATCATGTCAATATACACAGCACATTAATAATAATAAGATGAAATTACTTGGTTCCTGACCCTGAACCACTTATAAGGGGAGAATATAATATACTCTCGTATACAACGTATATCAAACTGATATATATAACTTTGTTCTCATAAGCAATAGTTTAGCTATTAAGTGGAGGCACTCAATAAATCATTTTGCTAAACCAACTATGATGTAAACCAACTTATCAAGATGAACTATCCTGAATAGACAATCTGGAAATTATGCTCGAAGTTAGATTACTGAGCAATTTACCTCGCAAGCACCGGCCAGGCTGTAGGTTAATAACAATCGCGATGTAACCATATCATAGATGCATCATATGTGGTATACATGGCAGGTGAATGGGCCCATATTCACCTTTGATATTTCCAGAATTTATGGTATTCAACCCGAACTCTTTAGTTGGTCAATTAATTAATGAGAACAAGTAGTACAAACTGGAGAATGAAGCGGGTAGCTTTTCATACACAAATTATCCCGCTGCAAGTTGTAGTAATAGAAGATATCAAATCTTTCCTTTATTTATAGTCTCAATATAATCAATCACTTCCACATATACTTTGGAAACTGAATAAGTATCTTTGAGACTTACTACAACACAATACCTTATTGGTAATCAATTGTGTTTCTCCAACATAGTAGTAATTGGCTTTTCTAGAGCTCTCAATTAATTTTGTACTACCACAAATTCATCAACATCCATGTGGTGAATATCTCTTTTAAAGAGAAAGTTATACCATTATGGTCATGTCAAAAATTATATGCAAGATATGTTTCTTGCATTATTATTGTCCTTTGGTAATCACATTGACAAATTATTTTGGCGTACAATAGGTACGTGACCAATGACCATTCATGCCATAATAATGACATCATCTCAAACCTTCTTCTAGGGGTGACTGTGGTATCATCTCAAACCTCCTTCTAGGGGTGAGTGTGGTATATTCAATACCAATTTCATGTTCGTATTCTTCCAATAATGAATATGTATTCGTGAATCAGATGTTGTCACATTCACTGCGGGGATATATGATTTGGTTATCCTTTTCAAATCTGTAAATATTCTTTGCAAATGGATAATCTTTTGCACCTCTTTTTCACGAATAGAGGTATTTGGATCAAGACGAGATAATGATGCATTTTTCCACAAAATTTCACCAACTTCTCCCCCTAATTTTGGGAAAAGTTGCTTTTCCGGTATCGTATGTGTGGTACATGAATGTGATGCATAAATGAATGAACATATAGAAGTGGAAACTATATTGTGCAGTAGTTACAAAGGTGCACGCATGTATGTTACGGACATATACACAGGTAATACAGTGAATAGATGACAGCGTATCATAAAACTCGAGTAGTGTATGTAATATGTAAAGAATGTGTAAAAGTTATGTGATGAATAATTTAGCACATTATCATGGACGATCACATAATTACAAATTTGGAACTAAGCAATTGACATGAATATGTGAATAGCATAGAAGTGTATATTCATAAGCCAATGCAGACATGTGACAGTACACTGTGTTAATAATATCTCTGTATAGGGTACAATGTTTCAAGTTGAAATGTCATGTAAGTACGTTAGTTGTTAAGTACATTACGAGTGTGTTTGCAAAAGTTGCTTAAATACGTTATGTAGATTAATTTTCTACAAATCAGTGTATTTAATCCGTTGCTTCTTAATTTAAACAATATTTTCAAAATCTGTTGAGGTTATTCGAATAACTGGATTGATAGTCGACTAACTTTAGGGAAGCAGTCATTAGGTTATTCGAATAACTAAACCTGATATTCGACTATCTTGCCTTGCGGAAAAATCCAGTTTTAATGCGAAATATTGGTTAGTCGAATAACTAATTAGTTATTCGACTAACTTAGTAATCAGTCATCAGGTTATTCGAATAACTAAATCAGGTTATTCGAATAACTAAATCAGGGTTTTTCGAATATCTAAATCAGATATTCGAATATCTTAGCTTGCGGAAATTCCAGTTTTAATACAAAATATTAGATAGTCAATTTTATTAGTTAATCGACTAACTTTGCTGGAAAATAAAAATACCATAGGAAAGCAAGTGATAATGTCATTATCATTCAATAATTAATTCTCAAAATAATAAATATCGTGGTAATAAACATAATATAATTTTGAAAATTAACTTAGAAAAATACTTTGATCGTTTAGAATGGTCGGTTATCTATAGAGCTTTAAGATTCATCAAATTCCCTCATAATATGACAAAGCTTATAATGAATTGTGTCACCGCTAGTAGAATAACAATCTTGGTTAATGGTACAAGAACTAGCTATTTCTTACCAAGTAGAGGCACTCGCCAAGGTGACCCTATGTCTCCATATCTTTTTATTCTTTGTATGGAGATGCTTTCTATCCTTATTAACCATAAAGTTGATATAGAATGTTGGGATCCAATCACAATTGGCAACAGTAAGATCCATATATCTCTTTTTTTTTTTTTGCAGACGATCTAACCTTAATGACTTAAATTAATAACAAATCTATTGACGCCATTAAGGACTGTATTAACTCGTTCTGTCTCCTATCAGAGTAGTCCATTAACAATACTAAGTCCAAAATCATCATATCCAAACACTGCCCCAAATCTACACAAGCTACCCTCTTACAAAACCTTAATATTAAAGTTAACAATTCCTTCGGAAAGTACTTAGGTTTTCCTATTACAATCTCTAAACATAGGGCTAAAGATTTTCAATTTGTCCTACACAATATGATTTCTAGACTCAGTACATGAAAATCAAACTTACTAAGCATGGCTGGTAGATGCACCCTAGCAAGCTCCTGTCTAAACTTTCTTCCAAACCACTTAATGCAATACACCTTCCTACCGGCTAAGATTCTTAGTAAAATTGACAAGATCCAAAGGGATTTTATATGGGGTACAAATGGAACATTAAAAAAAGTTCTATCTCATTAAATGGGAAGATATAACCCAAAACAAAAAGGATGGTGGGTTAGGTATTCGAGCTGCAAAAAAAAAAAAAAAACCTAGTAAGCCTAGCTAACCTTACTTGGAGACTCCTCCAAAATACTCAATCCACTTGGGCTAAAATATTAATAAGTCTCTATGGTACGAGAAAAACTCTGAATAATAATTTCTTTATACGAAATGGTACTGTTCTAGGTTGGGAAATACGTAGCAAAGGGATCACTTGGATGCCGCACAAGTCCTCAACCTTGAGCGTGTGTAATAATCGTTGGATTCCCAAATTCAACTCTATCCATCAATATATTCAGGGTCCCTTAACCTAACGAAATGAAGCATTTACTATAAAAGATAATGGAATCAAAATACTTGGGACCTCTCCAAACTCCCAATGGCCCTAGAACCCAGAATCATCAATAAGATAAGTGCTACTTAACTTATTAATAAATCACATGATATTCCATTTTGGGTATTGAACTCCAATGGTCTATTCACTAATAAATCTTGTTACTACCTCCTAGAGAATCAACTGGTTTGCTACAAGGATTACACATGGATTTGGGACATAAATTGTCTAAATAAGATAAATTTTATTCTGTGGAATGTTACCATAATAGACTCCCAACAAGGAGCTTCTTAAACCATATTGGCATTAACATAGATCCTATATACTCTACTTGCAAAACTGGAAAAGAAACTATTAATCATATTTTTTTAGAATGCATGGTAGTCCAACACTTATGGTCATACTTAGATATTAATCCCAATATCTGAAATGGTGCTATAGATTGGCTTACTGGCATTCGTAATCCCAAATCAACTTTCAAGAATCTTATTATTACTTGGCATGACTTATTTCCATTTGTTATTTGGACAATTTGGACTAACACATCCTAACGTTCAATGTGCTACTAAAATATCTATTGAGTTTAAACTTTTGACAGGAAAAGAAAATATTAGGCCGGGGAAAATTCCTATAAGCATCAACTGGAACAAACCCCTAGAGGTTTCATTAGATTCAACATTGATGGTTCCTTCAATGACGGCCAATCACTTTATGGTTATGCTGAGGTGTTCAGAGATTATTATGGCTAATGGATAGTTGGCTTTCATGGGAAATATTCAGGAACATCTGCACTAAGGACAGATTCATGGCCCTAAATATTGGTCTAAAAACTACCATTAGGCAAGATTTTACAAATTTAGAAGTAGAAACAGACTCAATTGATGTTATTAACTGTTTGAATAATGGAATGTTATTATTTAATGATATTGTTGTGCAAATGGTTAATGATGCAAGTGCAGGTCTAGGGAGTAAATCACATCTTTAGGGAGGCTAACAAGTCGGCTCACCTGTTGGTAAAGAAGGACTGAAGGGTAGCAACAATAACAGGGATACTAATGTTATCTATTATGCTCTGTATTTTGTAACTAATATCTTGAAATCAGATTGTCAAGAAGAGACTTATGCAATTAGGTTCCTTAACAAAGTTGTTATCCTAGGCTAGCAGGTTTTGGTAACAAAAATATCCTAAGGGACATGTTATTGGTGTGTAATAGCCAAGTAGGTAATGCCCCGGGCAATTTGAACAACTCTATTTCGTGACATATATATATATATATATATAAAAGATATCCCTGCTTGTCAAGAAAAATAATAATAATAAGAGTCTAATCGCAACTATAATCAAATCTTATGTTCAACTATGCTTGTTTATTCCTATTTTATATCTCAGATTTAAAATAAATTATCTCCCGCTAACATTTGTCCCAAATCTTTTTATTTAATTAGTTTAATTAAAAGGCCTAATACTTTTTAACTTAGTGTGCCGGGCTGAAATTTTATAGTATTTTTTTAATTACTAGTTTTCTTTTTTCTCTTTGAATTTAGATGCCTGTGGGAAATGTTAGTTGAAGGAATTTTCTATCCCCATCCAACATGTGAACAGGGTATGTGACAGAGACATCAGACTCTCAAATTGACGGCAAGAATGACATAAAAATCATTAAAAAGGTGGAATAAACAGGGAATCAAAAGCAAAACCTCTTCCGTACCTATAAATTCTAATTCTAATTGACTGTCACGGAATAGTGTTTGTATTCTTGAAAGTTCAATAACGCAATGGCTTTGCATTTCAGCGGTGCGTGTTTGTGTTCTTTGAGCCAAAGGATTAGAGCTGTAGCTTCTGAGAGTAGTGTTACTGTAAAAGCAGAAGAAGATAAGGTTAAACTTGGTGGGTCTGATTTGAAGGTTACAAAGCTTGGAATTGGAGCTTGGTCTTGGGGTGATACTAGCTATTGGAACAACTTTGAGTGGGATGGTGAGTTTCATAAAATTCTTAGATATTGTTGTTGTTATTGGTGAGTTTCAAAGAATTGAGAAAGTTTTTGAAATTTTGGCAATTATGTTGTTGTTCTCTTTATTTGCATTTTTTTGGGGTAATTCAGTTTGCTTATTGGTTTGCTAAATCCTGATTACATTTGTTGATGAATTTGATTCTGTACTAAGCTTGGCTATTTTGGAAAAGTGTTCTCTACTCGTTTCCTTTTTTGTCATGTTAAAATGAGTGTTCAAGTTTCGCATTATGCCCCTCTTCTCCTTTACCATATAAGTAGTAATTATTGTGTATGTTTATTAAAGTACTGATTTTTTGCGAGTCACACACTAGTCAGCGATTTATTAGTGTTGTGTTAAACCAGCCCGCATATACTCTTAACGTGGTGTAATATTAGGCTAAACCAGTCCTCAGCCGACGAACCTGGGCTTTGATACCGGTTGTTGGGTAAAAACAGCTCGCATATACTTTTAACTGGTGTGATATTGTCCGGTTTGGGTCAAACCTGCACAGTTTCCCCCAAAAGGCCTCACTCCATTACAAGATCCCTACACCTTATATGTAGGCTTCCAATCTTTTCAGCTGCCAATATTAGACTTTTGTTGGCACACCAACAACTAGGAGACTCATTCTGGAAATTTAGAGATAATACATATATAGATAGGTAAATATTCTTGGTAAGAGGGCCTTGTTTGCTGGTGTTAATGTAGCTTGAAGGGATGCCCTAATTTGATTGTGATTTGTGACTATTTTACAAAGGAAAGAAGGAAATTGGATTGAGGTTTAATCCCATGTTGTGTCATGTTCACCAGCTCACGATTGTCATTCACTAAGGTCAATCTTAAACGAAAGTGTGACTAAAATTATGCCTGATCCGTGCATTCCTATTTACATTTCTTTTTGGAAAATATATTGCTATTAGTTACTATTGCTACTGCAATTACTGTCATTGTTAGATATTCTTTTTCCTTCCTAATTTTTTGAAGATAGTCAAGAAATTTATAGCTATTTTAGCCTCTACCTTATGATAATATCTTCATCACTGTTTATCTAGAATGTCATCTTCCCTCCTGTCACGGATCTTATCATTTCCCTTGAATCAGATGATTTACTAATTCAAGTATCAGATTTTTCTTTCCTTTTCTCATTTATTAGCATCCTGTTTATTACCCTCTTTGTTCATTCAGGTTGTAGATAGCAGAAAGTTTCTTAAACAGATTGTTTGGCTTAGTCTGCCGTTACCAAGAAAAAAGAGTACACTTGTATTCTGGCTAACAGAAAGTTTCTTTTTTTTCTTTCAAAATTTCAAATCTAAGTTTGGCTCTGATTAGATCCTTAGAGAAAGAGCAGGCGAGCAGCCCTTAAACCCAAAAAAAGGTTTAGGAAAATAACAGAGAAAGCTCTACTTCCCAACTGCTATTCTTGTTATTCTCTTCTTGCAAAGCCACCATTGAAAATATTCCTTTTTTTCAGTTTCTACAAAGTGAGATTATACTGGGTTGTTGTTGTTGTTGTTTCAGTTTCTACAAATTCTCCATTTTCAGCTTTCTCTGTGAGAAGTTATCTAGTTTGGAGAACAGAAAATATTTGTTGCGATATATATGCACACCTAAACACTAAGCACACATAAGGAAATTATCCAAACGAGCATGCTTAACTTTTCTTAACACTGGAATGATCACAGATAGGAAGCTGAAGGCTGCAAAGACTGCTTTTGATGCCAGCATTGATTGTGGAATAGCACTCATCGATACTGCTGAGGTTTATGGTTCAAGGGTGAGGAATTGGTTTTTATTTTGTCAATTCTCTTAGTCTGCTAAATTCTATAGAAAGATGGACAATCACGTGAAAACCACTATTTCCTCTACTTGCAGTTCTCATTTGGTGCGATAAATTCTGAAACATTGCTAGGAAGGTGAGCTCTAGCTTCTCCTATGTTCATTAATTTAACTTGTGGCCAAAAGAATGTCACTTTGCATCTTCTCTACCTTTGTTGTTTTAACAATTAAAGTTTTTGCTTTTATATTAGATTCATCAAGGAAAGAAAAGAAAGTAATCCAGAAGTCGAGGTTGCTGTTGCGACTAAATTTGCTGCATTGCCATGGAGGCTAGGCCGTCAAAGTGTCCTAGCCGCCCTCAAGGATTCTCTTGCACGTCTCGAACTTTCTTCAGTTGATCTTTATCAACTTCACTGGTAGGCTTCTTGGACCCTCTCTTTTTGGTTAATTTTCTGTAATTCTGTCAAACAAACAGTAGATAATTGATCAAAGCTTCTTTTGGTATAATTCTCAGGCCAGGAATATGGGGAAATGAAGGTTTGTCTTGACTGATTACCTTGTTCCATTCAACAAATCAGCTACTTTTCTTTCACACGTAAAATTGAGAAAAGCATAGTCTATGAGAAAATCCTTTTCAGGTTATATTGATGGTTTAGGAGATGCAGTGGAGCAGGGCCTTGTAAAAGCTGTGGGAGTATCTAACTATAGTGGTAAGCCTATTATTTCTAGTCACTCAAGTATTCTGACAGTTATTGATGATCTCTTTCAGTTCACTCTCAACTCGGTAGCATTTTGGATTGCTTACTTTACAAGAGTGTTATGAAAATATGACTCTTTGGCAAAAAAACAAGGATTCATGCTAAATACAATATTTGGCCGATTGAAGTAGTTCTTGTTTCAGAAAAGCGTCTTCGCGCTGCATACGAGCAGCTGAAGAGGAGAGGCATCCCGCTAGCTTCAAATCAAGTCAATTATAGCCTGATATATAGGTTTCCAGAGCAAAATGGTGTAAAGGCTGCCTGTGATGAACTGGGAGTCACGTTGATTGCATATTCACCCATCGCTCAAGGTACACCCTGATCTTTTTTCTTTGGGTGATTCATTCAAGGTAAACCCTGATTGAGCAGTTAATTCCTAATTTTGTTAATTCCAGGTATTGTAACTATTTCTGTGAAGATGTGCTGTCTAGTGGCCCAATTTGTGGCCTCAATGAACCAGGCATGAAATCATGGCCCCGAAATAATGTTTTGGACTTATCATGTTTGGATTGTCGTCTTGAGAATTTTGAATTGTAGAGAACTTGCTGAAGCATACAATGTAAACGGGTTCTTGCTTCTCTTATAATGAAGCAACACTAAGTTGTCGTTCCACTAATGCCTTTACTTCCACAGGCGTGTTTCGCTAAGGCTAACTGGAGGTCTAGATTGTGGCTTTACTGCGGGTAGTTAAATTACAACAAACAATTATGTCTCTCCAAGTTGCATACCCAAGTTTGTTGCTGAAGCTACTGATAAAAGCAATACTTTATCCCTTATTTGCTCTCTTTTGGTGTCTTTGGAGGGAAAACACTATTTACCAATACGTTATGCTATTTGCTTCAAAGAACTTACTGTTGCGCCCTGATAATGATATGTTTCAGCATCTTAATTGTATTAATTTTCAAGCTAAAAGTACGAAAGTTTTCGTCTACTTTGCTTGGGATAATTTGGCTCAAACTCATTTACATTCCAAACTCATGCAGGAGCTTTGACAGGGAAATATACCCCAGAAAATCCACCCTCCGGCCCTCGAGGACATATCTATACTCCTGAATTTCTAACCAAAGTAAGGGCTTTATAATATATGACTACAGATTTTTAAGAACTTCACTTTTTACGTCTCAAAATCTTTTGTGCATTGCAGTTGCAGCCACTCATAAATAGAATAAAGGAGATAGGAGAAAGCTACAGTAAGACTCCAACACAGGTATGTCTTCCCTATTTCTAGAAAATTTCACGATTTAGCTAAGCTTAATTTCTTCAGGTGTAGCTTTGTTTGGGATGCTGTTACGGTAGTCGTAGTAGAAGCTGTACGTTACTTGGTTAGTGGTTACACCACCTTCGTCGCAAATATCATATCTTTTAGCTGGAAAAGATGAAGTGCTAGTGACAATGGACCGTCAAATGAACACCACTAACTAGGTGCCCGTCATGAGTTAGAACCTTACTATCGACAAAAAGGGCGGTATTTAAGTAGAGTAGGATAGAAACTGTTCCATTATCCATCGAGTTCAACCGTGCGATTTAGTCCTCAAGAATTTTTCAGTTATCAAAAAAAGAGGCGTACTAGCTTAGTGTATGATCCTATAATCAAAACGAGATTTTTTTTCTTTTCTTTTTCGACAATCCATTGATTCAAGATTTATAAAATCATAAGGAAAGTCCAAGTTCACCTTTGAGTCAACATTCAATATATTTTAGGGATTTAAGTTAAACACACTGATGGTGTCCAAATATTTTTACACTTCAGCGAATTTTAACTTGTGGTATCAGGTTAGTTATTATATTTACTAGATTGCAAATTAATGCTTATCAAGAAATTTACCTATAAATGCTTAATAATTGACCTGATCATGTAAATATTTTATATGTCATCAGTGCATAGACCTTAAACTCGTATTTAGGTGGTTCTTGGATGACTTTAGGAATATGATAGTCATTACTTGGGCAATTCTTGGAAAGTCTTAAAGAGAAAAGGCGAAGGGAAATAATGATTTTCATTGTGTAAAGATATGGCACTTGGGCCTAACTCAACCCCAAAAGTTAGCTCGTGGAGGAAGGACTGCCCAAGTTCATATAAGGAGATCAGCAACCCATTCCCTAACCAATGTGGGACTCTAACCTACTCTAACACTCCCTCGCACGCCCTGACCACCAATTGGAGCATGGACAAAATATCATTTGGGCCCAAACGGGAACGGACCTGGTTCTGTTACCATGTAAAATATAGAGAAAATGGAAAATGCTTTTGCACTCATTTGCTCGTCTTCTTACCTTCCACAGGTGGTCCTGAATTGGTTGATTGCACAGGAGAATGTTCTTCCCATCCCAGGAGCCAAAAATGCAGATCAAGCTAAAGAATTTGCTGGTGCATTGGGTTGGAGACTCACTCAAGATGAAGTTGATGAACTTCGATCTTTGGCATTAGATGTAAAACCTGTTACAGGTTTCCCTGTCGAAAAATTATAAGCTGACAAGATAATTTTTACATGTACATTTCCCCCCTCAAATGTCTACATGTATTGCACAGTGATTAGTTTTAGAGAGTATATGATTTAGAAAGTCTTGAAAATGTTAAAGGTATTGCTGAGGCCTTGAATACTAGTATTCTTCAAGGAATGCAAATGTGAAACATTTAGTGTATCTTAAGCAAAAGTTTTAATTTTGCACCATTAATGGCAGTCAAATCCTTCTTTAATAAAATTGTTTGTTTTAAAATACTTTGGCTGATATAGTGAAGTGCTATCATCGAGAATATATATTATGACATAATATGAAAAATATGAAAAATTGGTTCCAAAAAAAGCTTGATCGTTATAATGAATGGCTATAGTAGTAAAACATTTGAAGGTAATAGTTATTTTTATGTGGTAGTGTACTATTTGGTGATTCAAGGTAAAACATTTGAAGGGAAAAGTTATTGATCTGTTTTACTTTATGTGGTAGTGTCCTCTTTGGAGATTCAAAGGGATTTTTGCTATCATGATATTGTATATATATTTTAAATATTTTAATTTATTAATACTTATGATTTGTACTATTTTTAGTGTAATCTCTAAATATGTAAATTTTATTTAAAATAATTTTAAGATTCTATTTCTAAATTCACATCAAAATTAAGTAGTTTGACTTTTGTAACCCGTCACAGAAAATAGACCGGACGGAATAACTATTATTATTACTCTTATGAACCAATACTAACATTATATAAATTCTGAAATTTTGACGTCTTTTTTCACTGTGATTGTTTTCTTTTTTCCTTTGAATTTAGATGCCTATGGAAAAGAGCTTTATATTCCTATTCAAAAATGTGAACATGACATTGTTTTTCAAATATGCGACACTGACATATATTAAATTAACAGCAAGAATGATATATTTACATAAAAAACGTGGGAATTAAATAGGCAATCAAGAGCAAAACTCTCTTCATTAGTACACCTATTAAATTCTATTTGACTTCATTACTGAATAACTGAATACTGTTTCCTTCTCAAATTATTTGTCAGTATTTGTTTTCACGCCCCTTAAGAAACATTAATTTGAAGAGGTTTTGGACTATTCTACTCTTATTTATGATTTCTCTTCATTGAATATTTAAGGACAATTGCTATTAACGGTCAAATGAAAAAAATATAATTTATTTTATCTTGAACTTTTAAAATGACAAAAAATTTGAGGCAATTATATTTAATGGGCGTTTGGACATAAGAATTGTAAAATTCGCGTTTGGACATAAGAATTGTAAAACTCCAAAAAAAAAATCAAGTAAAAATGGTATTTGAACTTTTGAGTTGTGTTTCGACATGAATATAATTTTAGGTTGTTTTTAAAGTTTTGTGAGTGATTTGAGTGAAAATTATGAAATACAGGTTTTTGATGTTTTTCAAATGTTCGAAAATTTCCAAAAAGTATGTTTAAGTGAAAATTAAAAATTTTATGAACAAATACTGATTTCAGAAAAAGAGTAATTTTTTTTGAAAAAAAGGGAATTCTTTTTAATGTCTAAACATTCTTTTAAAAATCACAACATATAAATTGAAACGAGGAAGTATAAACAAATCCAAGAACTTAGTTGATATAGTATATATTGGAAAAAGGACTCTTATCATTGGTTACCAAATCAAGAAAGTAGAAAAACAAACATTTAAACAAAATACTACTAGTACTGTACTAGAGTTCAATCATACTATAATAATTGACCCCAATCTTCTTGTCTTCTTAATTAACATCATTACTCCTTGAACACAATACTTAAATAAAATATGTACAATTAAATAAGCTATATATAATAAAATAAGATTAAAAAAAGAGGATAACTGCGAACGTGGCTACAGGATTTAGCAGCATTAGATCCACAAGGTGTAAAGGGGTCCATAAGAGAAGATTTCATACAGCTAAGGCTGTATGGGGGAGTAGGGACCCTAATATTGACAGCTAAAGCCACTGTTTTTTGCTGTATCCAAAGATAATTCATACATCATTTTCTTTTCTCATTAATACTACCGTCCATTTCCAAAAGTTATGATTCTTGAATGAGTGAAGCAGAGACCATATAGTTTTTTTCTGACTTGAGTTTGGTTTTTTACCATTACTATATTTTTGGTGTTTGTTTCATTTGTTAAGTTTAAAGGTATGATCTTTTGAGTTCACTTATTTTTTGGGTCAAGTTATGTTGTTAAAATTAGAAGTGGGGTGTAAAAAAGATTGTATTTTTTAGCCATTTTTGATGTGTTGGAGTTTCTGTTATGTGCAGGTTGGTTCTTTGGTACATTTAACTTGTCAGAGATTCTCTGTTCTGTTGTCAATTCTTCCTTCTTTCAGTCAGGTAAACTACAGAATAATTTAACTCTATTGAGCAAGAAAAGTCTTTCTTTCCATTCTTTCTATATTTGGTTTTCTCCCTCTTGCTCTTCTTCTGGGGGTTTAGGGGGTGGTTGGGGTTTGGGGGGGGGGGGGGGGGGACAAGTATGAAAAGTAGAGGAACTGTTGAAGCTTCTGTGTTATGTCATGCTTGTCTATATATAGTTATCTCAGCATGTTTTTAGAGATTGTATTAATCTCCTTTTTTAGCTCAATTTTGTATTTTCTTGTGGTGCTCATGTTTTTCCTTGTTTTATGATCCTTTTTGGAAGAGTAGGTTCTACTTTTTCTTGATATGAAAAAAGTCTTCTTTTTTTTTTTCACTTTGTCCAATTAATACATTAAGAATTCAATTCTGTCTATTTTTCTTTTTCATAGTTTGATAATTTTAAGACTATTCAGGGAGCCTTGGCATAATTGGTAAAGTTGTTGCCATATGACCAAAAGGTCACGGGTTCGAGTCGTGAAAAGAGCCTCTTGCAAAACAATAAATCTTTTTGGTCCGGCCTTCCTTAGACCCTGCACAATACAGGATTTTAGTGGCACCAGGATGCGCTTTAGGACTATCTTTTTGATGTGTCTAACGACTGTTCCTTTCCTTCATATGCAGTAGTTTTAGCCATGAATCCATGTCTACCTGAATGGAATATTGAGGCTGAACTCCCTGTTCCTCATCAAAAGAAGCCAATGGGGTAAATACTCTCTTTACCACATAATCAAAGTATAAATTTGTCTAAAAATCTTGAATTAGCTTCAACTGGAGTGTCTTTACTACAGATTTGATCATGAGCTAGTGGAGCTGTTATGGCGAAACGGAGAAGTAGTCTTACACAGCCAAACACATAAAAAACAGCAAGGCTATGATCCTAATGAATGCAGACAGTTTAACAAACATGATCAACAAACAATAAGAGATGTTGTCTCCTGTGGAAATCACACCAATTTGATTCAAGATGATGAAACTACCTTGTGGCTTAACTGCCCTATCGATGAATCGTTTGAGAAAGAATTTTGTTCCCCTTTCTTATCTGAAATTTCAACAAATCCAATTGAGGCTGATAAGTCAATTAGGCAACCAGAGGACAATAAGGCTTTCAAGTTTGATCCATCAGGGATCAATCATATTTTTCCACATTCACATCATTCTAGTTTTGATCCAAATCCAATGCCCCCTCCAAGATTTCACAACAGTGTATCAGCACAGAAAAGTGTTAAAAACAATCTTAAGGAGGGGTCTGTGATGACAGTTGGTTCAAGTCACTGTGGTCGCAATCAAGTTGCCATTGATGCGGATACTAGCCGGTTTTCAAGCAGTGCAAATATAGGTTTATCTGCAGCAATGATCACTGACTATATTGGTAAAGTTAGTCCGCAAAGTGATACAATAGACCGAGACACATTTGAACCAGCTAACACATCATCTTCAGGCGGATCGGGTAGTAGTTATGCTAGAACATGCAATCTATCTGCAGCAACCAATATTCAAAGCCACAAAAGGAAAAGTAGAGATGGTGAAGAACCAGAATGCCAAAGTAAAGTAAGTTAATTTAGTTTCTAAACCAAGGATAATATATATTTGTCATGAAAGTATTACTGAAATTACATAATTTTTTATGGAGGCAGGTGAGCTAGAATCAGCTGGAGGAAACAAGTCAGCCCAAAAATCTGGAACTGCACGTAGGAGCCGTGCTGCAGAAGTGCATAACCTCTCTGAAAGGGTAGAATTGTTGGACCTTCCTATGAATATATAGATATGTTAGGACTTATTTCAAAAGAATTACACCTTAATCGTCAAATGGCTTTCTCTTTGCAGAGACGGAGGGACAGAATCAATGAGAAGATGAAGGCTTTGCAAGAGCTTCTTCCTCACTCTACCAAGGTATGTTGATTGCACTTTTCATGGGCAATATTTTTAGTTTTCATCTGATTATGAAATCGTTAGCATTGGAAAGTAGAATATTATCCGATGCAACCTATAGTAACACAGAAAAGATACACATTCTGTATTGAATAGGAAGTAGTTTCTATGTAGAAACTATAAAGACATTAGTGAACTATGTAAAGTGAATAGCTCAGTTTAAACTAAGCACAAGCAACAGGTATATCATGACTTAGAAGTTAGATGTATGGGATATTTTTCAACAATGTAGAGCAGGCTTATTTTACTCTCTATGCCGACTGCAAAAGCTAAAAGTGCAGCCCGGTGCACTAAGCTCCCGCTATACGTAGGGTCCGGGAAGGGCCGGACCACAGGGGTTTATTTTATGCAGCCTTACCCTGCATTTCTGCAAGAGGCTGTTTCCATGGCTTGAACCAATTACACCAAGGCTCTTGGACTGCAAAAGCCAACGTATTGAAAATAAAGATTGGGAATATTTGATGCTTGTTTACACCTACTCAGCTTCAACTTTTCTTGATTTCTGATTTTGTGTTTCCTGTCTTTCTTTTTCAGACAGATAAAGCATCAATGCTGGATGAAGCTATTGAATACTTGAAGTCACTTCAGATGCAACTTCAGGTATAAACTTCCAGGATACAAATCTCAGTTATTGTGAACATTTTTGTAGTTATCTTTAGATGATCTGATAGTGTAGTACACTAACAGTGAATATAAGTTAAACCGAATGTTTCTTTTATGGTGGTTTTTAGATGATGTGGATGGGAAGTGGCATGGCATCAATGATATTTCCTGGTGTCCAACACTACATGTCCAGAATAGGAATGGGAATGGGTCCGCCAACAGTTCCTTCCATTCACAATGCCATGCATTTAGCTAGGCTTCCTTTGGTTGATTCAACAATTCCTATGAATACAGCTGCCCCTAATCAAGCTACAATATGCCAGAATTCAATGTTGAATTCGGTTAACTATCAACGCCATTTGCAGAATCCCAACTTTCAAGACCAATATGCCAGTTACATGGGGTTCCATCCACTTCAAAGTGCTTCTCATGTTTGATCTTCCACCAACCTATACTAATTCTGATAATGTACTCTTACTATAAATAACAAAACTTGTTTCCTGAATTCTCTTTCGATTCGCATTTTTCGATTTTCTTTTGCAGCAAATGAACATTTTTGGCTTAGGTTCACAAACGGCACAGCAAAGTCAGCAGTTACCACATCCCACTAATACTAATTCACCCAACAGTTGAAGAGTTATCGCCATAGATGCTATTAATGGAAACTTAGGTAAGGGATCCTCTCTTGCTTTGCCATTTGAAAGTTGTATGGAGCTGTTTTTGCATAGGTAATTAATTACTCAGAGAACTATAGAGTCACTCAATTTTCAAGTTGAACCAGTCTAATTTTCGACACATATAACAATGTTTTTTTCACCTCTCATCGGAAGTACATGGAAAATCAGTGAAGATAAAGTAAACCAATTAATGTGTTCGTTCTCTTTTTTCATACTAACTTCTCCATAACAACATTCTTATATAACAGGTATTCACTATAAAAGCCAAGTGAAACCGACTTTTTATGTTATGTGATATATATGTCCTCTGTAACAGCACTTCACTGTAACAGCAAAAAAATTTCAGAAAAAATGAGGCTGTTATAGAGAGGTTTCACTGTAGCTATGAAATCTTTGTATTTTGAGCGGTGACCTCTGATGATTAGAAGTACCATCTCCTCTCATCTGTATTGATGACATTATCAGTCAGCTCTTTGATTATGCCTACACAGAATAGTAAAGATCATCTGAACTTATAAATCATTCTATTTTCAATGACAGGACAATGAAATCGCTTCATTTGGCCTATGTTTATCATGGTACGAGACACTAGCTATCGTTGCGGACAGATCTTAAGGATTTTGGAAGCTAATCTTCCAAAGATGTAAGCAATGAAGGCACCAAATTCATGAAATACATATATTTTTTTGTATGATTTTGTGCCAAGCTCATCAAGACTTCCTCATATATGTGAGAAAAAAGCAGCTATAGCAATACTGGGGATCTATAAGTTTTATTCTATATGTGCATATTTTTCATGTTGCCAACTTTTATGCCGTCAATTGACAGGATTAGTAGTTGGTATCTGTCTTGAATATATCTAACGAATTGTAAGCTACTGTATATAACTGAATTTACTGAGGAATACAAAAACTATTTGGTCGTCAATATTAACGAATACTAGTTGGTTTATCTCACTTTTGTTTATTGTTTATTTCCTGCGTATCACATAAGATATTTCCATGGAAATCAAGGTTGCTCACTATTCTGTGTGGCTAGCCATGAGTGTTCATTGTATAGTTTAGCTTTTTCTTTTATCTTAATCACATCATCGGGCATATCATTTCTAGTGCCTCTGCCCCCACCTTCAAAAGAATAAATTTGTAATAGCCCAGCCAGCTAGTGATATTGTCCGCTCTGGGCCTAGGCCTTCACGGGTTTAAAGCGCGTCATTAGGGTCTAAGGCTTGTTAACTTATATACCCAGCATCCCTCTTGTGTTTTGTTGATGTGGGACTCTGTCTAAAGCATGAGGTGTTACATAATTAAACTAAGGAGCTCCAAATAGCGGCGGACTGGGGGGGGGGGGGGGGGGGGGAAGGACAGAAGGGGGTTCAATCGCCGGAGACAAAATTTGTTTTATGCCTCTATATATTATGTTTACGCAGCCCAAAAGCATAGTTATGCACTCAAGAGTGTTCAAAACCTCTGTTGATTTAATTCCCACCGGCCACAATCTCTTTTAATTCTTCAACTTTTTTTATTTTTGAACCCACTGGCCAATGATGGTTTTTTTCTTTTTTCTTTTTTCTTTTAATTCTTCAACTTCCGCCACTGGCTCCAACAACAACAACAACAACAACCTAGTATAATCCCACTTAGTGGGGTCTGGGGAGGATAGTGTGTACGCAGACCTTACCCCTACCCTGGGGTAGAGAGGCTGTTTCCAAATAGACCCCCGGCATCCTTCCCTCCAAGAACTTCCCACCTTGCTCTTAGGGAGACTCGAACTCACAACCTCTCGGTTGGAAGTGGGGTTGCTTACCATCAGAGCAACCACTCTGATGGTAAGCAATTACTAGAAAATTACTAGAAAATTATTGCTCAATGTTATGATAAAGAATTTTGCATTAAGTTTGAAAACCAGCTGTTTCTTATATGAGCAGAACTTAAACATAATATCCATCAGTTTAGACTGGAGAGAAAACCATCATTACATACTAATAACAACCTTCATAGCACCAAAAAGATCAAGAAAAAAAAGGAAAGAAGCTTCACATAAAAGAAAAAATTATGAGCACAGTGTAACTGTATATCTTCTATGACTATTCTTTTATACAAAACTAATGATAGAAACAGATATAAGTAGCAGATTTCTTTTTGTGATGTTTCAAAGACATTTTTCCTTGGTCAAGGAGGATGGCTCTCTTGTCTGCAATGTTCTGATATTTATCATGTTGTGTTCAAAGTTGTCTCTTACCATCCCATCAGAGGGAAGGCAAATATCTCAGATCATGTTCTACTACATTTCACAACCACAATAACTATGAAATGGCCAATTAACTTTCTATTTCAGTTGGACAATACTGGTCCTTTTGGAGGAGAGCTCTGGTGTAATTGGTAAAGTTCCCCTCATGTGACCCCTTGTCACGAGTTCGAGCCGTGGAAACAACCTCTTGTTGAAATGCAGAGTAAGACTGTGTACAATAGACCATTGTGGTTTAGCCCTTCCCCGGACTCGCACATAGCTGGAGCTTAGTGAATCGGGCTGACCTTTTTTAACAACTAGTCCTTTGAAGATTACTACCTAAATTTGCATACTAACATATATATTCGTATTCACATACATCTACTAGAACAACAACAACTACGTCTTCTAGCAATTAAGTTATTGTCGGCTATGTGAAGTTTTAGATTCGAAAGCACTAGAAGTTCTTCACATTTTTTACAGACAAAAGTTTCTGACAAGACTAAAAATATTCCGTCCTACCAATATATGGTATTTTTTTTGATACTTCACAATTACCCAAACAATGCATTTCCTTATCAGCCAGCAAGTAGAATCATATTGACTAGTGTTGATGCAAGTTGTGCTTCACAATACTACTTTAGAGGGGTGGAGGGAATAAGATTTGGATCCAAATAAAAGAGATCTGAAGTGAGAAAAAAACAAATGGATAATACATAGAAGCTAATAAAAACCACTCAAATATGGTAGTGTCTATCTCTTTTCCATCTTTCTCTTGATGTTCACAGTTGGAAAAAGATTGATGCCTCAAAAATGGGATCCACCACTCCAAAAATTGATGCTATCTTTGTTTGATTTTACTACACAAGTCTTCTCATATGTATCAGTTGGATCTCAAAGTTGCTGTCTGCAGGTCATGTTCACAACAATTCCCCTTAGCTACTTGGACAAGACTGATCAAGAATGAGAAAAGAAGGTGAAACTCTTAACAAAGCATCATTCTTTCTTAAGTCTCTTCCTTGTCAATGGTTCCCTCATTTTGAGGCGGACCCAGAATTTGAAGGTCGCGGATGCACTTTTGAATTCAACCAAAATCTGCTTTGTATATAGGGCGTCACTGCTATTATGTATCACTATTTTATATATATATATATATATGTACATAGAATTTTTGCCGAATATTACGGCCCCCTACGTTTCATACTTAAAAATCCTTGTACGTGCTTCCAGGGGCGGAAATAGGGGGGTGGAAGTGGGTTCCTCGAAACCCCCTTTGCCGAAAAATTATACGATATGTATAAGGTTAAATCTATTGTTTATCTATATATAGTATGTTTTGAAATCCCTTGGCATAGACCAAAAGCATAACTTAGTGGTCAAGGGGGTTCAAAACCTTTGTGAGTTGTTAGTTCAATTCCCACCAGTTACATTTTTTTTTAATTTTTTAACTTTTTTTCTTTTTTTGAACCCTTTGGTAAAAATTCTGCCTCCGTCAGCATACATCTCATGAGTTCAAATTATGTTGCATGAACAAAATTTGGTAGTCTAGTAAAGAAGGATAGAAGGGCAAGTGCATAACAATCCACCGACTTTCTTGGTTAGATTGGAATCAACGAATTTTTCGGTCATTAAAAAAATTATATGATTATGAAGATTCTAACATGTTACTTAATTAGTATAAGGTATGGGACCTCATTAAATAATCATTTGGGCATATTAATTTTTGGGGTCTTAAGGAAAGTACAATAATTCTGCTTTCAAGGTCAGTGTCATGGCACTGACTGCTGATGAAGGTAATTACAAAGCTAATCATGATTGATCAAATAATCTGACCTAACCTGCTCAAAAATGCAAGTGAAATAATTAGCGAAAAGTTGGTTTTTGAGTAACTGAAGTAAGAAAATAATAATATGTGATCATTATTTGTTCTTGTTGTTATTGTAGATAATAAATTGCGTCGAGAAAATAAAATTAGGATCGAAAAATATTACAACAATTGAAGTATTTTATTTCGAATATTTGAGTGATACAATCTCTAAGAATCATCTGATTCTTCTTTTCAATAGTAAATAAATTCAAGGACCTTTGAGTTTGATCTTGAATCTATGTTTGTTGCCACGAACGATGATCTTGTTCTTGAGCTTGAGCTTGGTTGTTTGAACTTGACCTTGATTTGTTCTTCGTTCTTGAGCGTGTTTGATCCACGAGCTCTCTCTTGCTTCTTATTATAACTTCTGGTCCTTTTTCTGGATTATGAAGACTCCTATTTATAGTTGTGGAGGGAGGAGTTGTGATGAAAACAAACTCTTTTCCACCAATCAAATTGAAGTGTGACATGACCGCATTTGATTGGCCAAAACATATCACTTGCACACGTGGCACGATTTCATTGGCCTTTTAGTGTGACTTGACATGCCTTGTCATTTTGACACGTGGCATGATCATATTGGCTCTTCTGTTTGACTTGGCGCGCCATATTATTTGACTCGTGGCACCAAACTGGGCCTCTAGGAAGATGACATCTTGGGCTTAATGAAGTGGGCTCATCACTTTAACCCAATTAGACCTATATAATTAATTCATTTGTATATTAACCCATAATATTTATTTGGACCAATATATATTGAATATAAAATATAGTTCAAACTATTTTATTGAATTTAAATCCAATAAATTTTGCATGCCTACCATTATTATTATGGGCAAAAAGGCAAGGCAAGAGCTCCTTCCTTTAGCTTGTTTGGAGGTGCATTTCCATTTCCTTTCATATGAAGAAAAATATTTTCTAAAAAATGTTTTTCAAAAGTATAAATCATTTTCTAGTATTTGATTTTCGCAAAAAATTAAGTCAAATGTTTTTCGTCAATGGCGGAAGAAAATGACTTCCCTCACTTTTGGATCCAATTTTTATTTTTCCTTTTAATACTATCTCAACACTTACGACATTATTATCAATATCTTATAAGGAAAAATTATGGGATTATTACATAAATAGCCGGTAATATATATATATATATATATATATATATATATATATATATATATATATATATATATATATATATAGAGGTGGGCGGTTATTGATTAATTCTTCCAAAATAATCAATTTGGGAACATTCTCCTGGGCTTCGACCTGTATCAAAAATTAAAAAATGATTGGGCCGAGAAAGAAAACAATCGGTATACTTTCGTTATGAACCCTTTCTTACGAAACCTACACTCCTTAACAGTATTTTACATTCGTCTCAATCTCAATTTACATTCGTCTCAATCTCAACCATAGGAAATCAATATTCTTGATATATGCCATAGGAAAAGTTGGGTTCTATATATAAAAAAGAAATTCAATAATTGACTCTCTCTTTTCTTTCTTTTGTTTTCCCTAAAACTGCATTATAAGAGTAGCTTCTATGTCAACTTGGTAGCCCGTTGATTTCTTGCATGGCGGCAGTTGTCTTGACTTTGAAATATCGGCATTGGCACCAACATATGGTTGCGTCGCATGTTAGGATGCCATTGTTGACGTGTATCGATAATGCAACTGTATGTCTGGCTCATGAGTACTGTGTTCGGCTTGTGTGGCTATACGTTGGATCTTGCTTGAGCAGCGACGCCGTCCTATCTTGCATGCCATCTCAGTCATGGTACAAGCGCAAATTAGGCTTGTTCGACATTGGTATCTGTATTCGTCAAAATCTTACCACGCAACCACGACGGTAGTAACCTCATCCCGACCCCCCCTCCCCTCCGCTGATCACTTTCGGTATAGTTGTCAAGATCAAGACCTCACCACGAAAAGAAACCTCCCTGACCCGACCCGACCCGACCAGAATAAAACATGATAAGCATGAGAGCAATTCGACTAGAAAAGGGGGGGGGGGGGAAGAGCCCAAAAGGGGGTTCCCCCTTTTTCCTTTTCCCGGGAGGGAGATCATCCAAGCAACAATAGAGGGGGAGAGAGGAACTTCAAGAGGAACCCCATGATTGTAATTTCCTAAACCTATCCAAGGAGAGGCATGGTAAATTTCAATAATGAATAAAACCTTTGCAATATGATTTCTATCCATTTTTTTTCGATTTTCGATTATATTTTTAGATCCAGCATTAATTAGGATTGACTATGATTTACCCCTTCATCTTTATTAATTGATTTGCTTAAAAAGTATTTAACAACTTTTGAGTCAAACAATTTAGCGCCGGCTGTGGGGATTTCCTAGTGAAAACACTTAGTTCTTCCTGGATCGAAGCCAAAGAAACACCCAACAGAAAAGAAGAAGAATAAAATGCGCCAATGATGGCTCAAAAGTTCTACCCTACTGATCTCGAACAACTCAGGCGAGGAGAGAAGTGATGCAAAGCATCCCCCCTTCCGCTCTTAATCGCCGGAAGTATGGAGCATTCCCCCCTCATCCACCATATTGAGTCAGGCCGGGGAACGACGTAGAGGTGTTCCAAATGAAGAATCGAAAGTCACCTCGAAGCAACTTGAATATCACAGGTCAAAACAAAGTCGACATTTAACGCTCATGGCGTTGAACCATTGACGAGGACAACAGAACTAAGGCTAAGCGCTCTCTCCATCAAAAGTTTGACAGTTCGACCTCTCTCCAACTGGGACGCAGGCTAAGCGCCTTCTCCATCAAAAGTTTGACAATTCGACCTCGCTCGAACTGGAACTCAGGCTAAGCGCCTTCTCCATCAAAAGTTTGATAGTTCCACCTCGCTCGAACTAGGACTCAGGCTAAGCGCCTTCTCCATCAAAAGTTTGACAGTTCGACCTTGCTCAAACTGGGATTCAGGCTAAGCACCTTCGCCATAAGTTTGATAAGTTCGACTCGAACTAATGCTAAGCGCCTTCTCCATCAAAAGTTTGACAGTTCGACCTCGCTCAAGCTGGGACTCAGGCTAAGCGCCTTCTCCATCAAAAGCTTGATAGTTCGACCTCGCTCGAATTGGGACTTAGGCTAAGCGCCTTCGCCATCAGTTTGATAAGTTCGACCTCGCTCGAACTAAGGCTAAGCACCTTCTCCATCAAAAGTTTGACAGTTCGATCTCACTCGAACTGGGACTCAGGCTAAGCGCCTTTGCCATCGGTTTGATAAGTTTGACCTCGTTCGAACTTAGGCTAAGAACCTTCTCCATCAAAAGTTTGACACTCGCTCGAACTGGGACTCAGGCTAAGCGCCTTCTCGATCAAAAGTTTGATAGTTCGACCTCCCTCGAAAGACTCAGGCTAAGTGCCTTCTCCATCAAAATTTTGACAGTTCGACCTCGCTCGAACTGGGACTCAAGCCAAGTGCCTTCGCTATCAGTTTGATAAGTGCGACCTCGCTCGAACTAAGGCAAAGCGCCTTCTCTATCAAAAGTTTGATAGTTCGACCTCGCTCGACTTGGGACTCAGGCGAAGCGCCTTCGCCATCCGTTTGATAAGTTCGACCTTGCTCGAGCTAAGGCTAAGCACCTTCTCCATCAAAAGTTTGACAGTTCGACCTCGCTCGAACTGGGACTCAGGCTAAGCACCTTCTCTATCAAAAGTTTGACAATTCGACCTCGCTCGAATCGGGTCTCGGGCTAAATGCCTTCTCCAATCAAAGTTCAAATAGTTCGATCTCGTTCGAACCGGGACTCGAGCTAATTGCCTTCGTCGTCAGTTTGATAAGATCGGCCTCAATCGAATTGGGATTCGGGCTGAGCACCTACACCATCAAAGTCTGACAATTCAACCTCACTTGTAAATCCGCAGAGAAAACCAAAATGCAAAACAAGTAGCGAAAATGAGTTCTATATACAATAAGTCAGAAATACGCACTATTGCCACATACATCTTGGCCAGGCCAGTCGACTTAAAAAAAAGAGAAGAGAAAATAGAGAAAAGAAAGCAACAGTAGGGAACAAACAAATGCCAACCGACATACAAAAAAACAAACGAAACAACAAAGCACAAGCTTTTCCTTATTCGGAGCTAGTATTGTTGTTGTCATCATCATCTCCAAAAGGCCCGTCCTTGTTTCCATCCGCAGCGCCATCAGCTTCGGGTGTCTCCATATCATATCCACAGTTGGAACGAGTCTCACGATCCTTCTGGCACTCCTCCTCGAAAGCCGCCTTAATGACGGTGCCCGCTTCCCACAAGTTCTTGAAAATGTCGCGTTGAGCCTTGGCATAGACCCAGAGTTCATGAGTTTGGTAGGGAACAACAGCAAGGGATGGTCCAGCCCGGGCCCTCAGTTGTTGATTCTCCTCTTCCAAGGCCGCGACTCAATCCGACAAGGTTTGGGACTCCTAATCAATGGTGCTAATCCACTCCTCGAGCCTCGCCTCCCTAAGAGCCACAGTAGCCCTCTCAGACTCTCTCTCGGACTCGTGCACGCGAACCGCCTCCTCCAAGGCTGCTGCCCTCGTCGAAGTGTAAGTTGGAAATCTCGTTCTCCAGCGCATTCGACTTCCCTCTCCAGTCGACGGTCATCTCCGGCATTCTGGCTCGGTTCTGCTCCATTTCTAACTTGCCCCGCAGGAGCTCGCATTCCACAACAACCCTTTTACTTACCTCGAGCTCCTCGTCCTTCAGGCGGATCAGTTCTTCAAGCTCTCTCTTGCTAGTGAGCGCCTGTATTAGCTCTTGGTCCGTCTTCTCTAACTCCTCACTCGAAGGTCAGTTGCGAGGGTCGGTCCTCAACCGTTCATGCAACTCACGGCATTGTCGCGATAGCAACAGTACTTTCCCAGCATCTGCAAGAAGATACTCGAACAGATATTGAACCTGCGGTTGCTCTCCACCTCCACCAAGTACGTCTATAAAACAAAAGAGCAGTCATAATAATGCTCATTTTGCGGTAGAGGAGAAACAAATTAATATCGGATATAATGTACCCATAAGCCCATCACAGCCACTTCGTCCATCATTTCGACATCCGAGACACCTCTCAGAGACTCGTTCTCGGCTTTCGAACATAGCAAACTGAACTGCGATACCAAGTCACCTCCTTGTGTCAAGAGGTTCACGTCGTAGTGAATCTCAATGAAACATACCGGCCCTCCGCATGAACCACCGAGCGAGTAATGCCCTCATCGAACATCCGAACATCATCATGGTCTAGGTCAGACTCGGACTCGTATCCATCGATCACCATACTATTTCCCCTATCCGCTGCGATGGTGTGGCATGACCCGCCGAAGGCGATAATGGCGCACTCGAGGTCACGACGGTAGAATCAGGGATTTGATCGTCTGCCACAGCAATGGGAACTCCTGATTGGGTCGCTAAAATAGCGAAATTTTCTTGGCTTCGATCGTCGGGGACAACTCCGACCAACCGCTCCCCCTCAGTGGTAGGTGCCGCAACAACACCTTCCTCTTTGTCTGTCGGGGGGAATCCAATTTGATCATTGTCGGAAGAGCCGCCTCGAATACTACCCTGCATCTTTCAATGTCCCTTCTTCCTCCCTGGTAGACGGTGAGTCATTCTGTGGACGGACGGTACCAGATGGGATCTCGTCCTGAGATGTAGTCAGGGTCGGAGTGGCCAACACCGCAAATTCCACCGATGTTTCCCTCGATGAAGGACGAATCATCGATACTGCGTTGAGGCAAACAGATGTAGCCGGCCGACGAAAAGCTAACTGAGGAGATTTGACTCTGCAAACTCTCCCTGACCACGGCAGACGAATATTCTGTAGATAAGATCGAAACAAAAGAGCACGGGAAGAAAATAAGGGCGTTATCTCACCTGTGAAGGGCCGACGTCCGAATCTCTCATGGAACGTCGACCATGTGCGAACTCTCACAATATGGGGAAGGACAACCTAAGCCCATTCTCGAATCCCCTCCAAAGGAGGCGGGGGTAACTTTTCGGCTGCAAAGAGTCGAAGTAGATTAGTAATCACAACGTGAGATATAAAGAAGATAAAGACAAAAGGGGTACTCTACTAGTCAGGACGTGGACTTACGGGAAAAATTTCACACTTATGGGAACCCAGTTGGATCCGCCACGAGGTGTTCGGTCCGCACATAGAAAAAATTGTCAAAAAAAATGGCGATTGGTCCTGTCGTCCATCTTGACCACCAAACCTTTTGAACCTCGGGGACGCGCATGGATCATAGTGCCGCGAATCTTTCGAGGAGTAAAAAGACTGAGCACGTGTCTCAGAGTGAATTCCCGACCGGCTAGCTCCGCGTATTTAATAAATATGAGGGATAGCTTGTACAGGTAAGGAGAAAGTTGGGCAGGACACACCTTGTAATAGCGGCAGAAGTCGACCACCAACATAGGGAGTGGGAACGTGTACCCCACGAGGAAGGAATAAGCATAGAACGAGCAGAACCCGGGGCGGTTGATCTGGACCATGTTGTCTCTCCCTGCCAGTACAATCTCAACGTAACTAGGAATATCCCATCGCCCTCTTAAGTTCGCTATCCCAATTTCATCCACAAGGGGAGGAATATTTACCTGCTATGCTCCACCATCGGCGATGAAATCTACATTGCCCTCCCCGGGCGGGACAGAAATTCCTCCACTAAAGGAACATCTTCACATTCTGTCGGCTCTGAGTCTCTGGCTGCCGGAGCGGGATCCTCAACTGTCATAAAGATAGCTAGAAGATTATCGCGAGAGGAAGTTCCTGCCGTTCTAAACACACCAAAAGAGGAGGAAGAATATTTGCAGGAAAAGTAAGAAAATTGGAGATTACTGCGAGCAAAGAAGTAAAGAAGAGCTCAAAATAATAGGCAGGGAAATGCCCCGGGATGTCTCTCGAAGATGAATGATTGAACGCGGAAAAGGAATGGCAAATTCCTTCAATTTATAGGATGTGAATTCCCCAACGCACGAAAATCAACAGTTGTCACTAAAGCCTAACCAGGTGCGAAACGATTCAGTTTCCCATAAACGTGTACCATTATGACTGCCCGTACGAAGTGACACTTCTTTTACCGACCGGTCGCTTCAATTCCGAATCTGTCATAACGGTACGCGAGCATTAGAAGGACGCCATAACGATACGCAAGCAGGTTCGACTCCCTCCCGGTTGGGCAATGCACATGATCCGTCCGCTGAGGTCGGCTGGACACGACCTCAGCAAACGTAGGGACTAGCTCTATTGGTAAAAATCTGATCACGCAATCACGACGACAATAAACTCATCCTGGCCCCCCCCCCACCCCCACCCCCGCACCCGCTAGAGGTTCGACTTATCAGTGTCACTTTCAATATAATTGTCAAGGCCAAGGACTCACCAAGAAAGAACACCCCCTCCCCCCGACCCGACAAGGATAAAGCATGATAAGCATGGGAGCAGTTTGACTATCAAAATGGGAAAAAAGAGCCCAAAAGGGGGCTCCCCCTTTTCCCTTTTCCCTGGAGGAAGATCATCCAAGCAACGAGAGAGGGGGAGAGAGGAACTTCAAGAGGAACCCCATGATTGTAATTCCCTAAACCTCTTCAAGGAGAGGCATGGTAAATTCTATAATGAATAAAACCTTTTTAATATAATTTATATCCATTTTTTTTCAATTTCCGATTATATCTTTCGATCCGGCATTAATTAGGATTGGCTATGATTTACTCCTTCATTTTCATTGATTGATTTGCTTAAAAAATATTTAACAATTTTTGAGTCAAACAGTATCATATGTCGCATACCTAATACCCAGGCATTATATATACTATCGGTTGACTTTCGCCCCTTACATTCTACGGGTGAGGTGAACCAAAAGCTTCGTATCTCATGTCATCTTCTATTCGTCGTGCGATGGTCTGTTAACATTGGCATACTCAGTCGTTTTAGCGTCATCCATACTATTAAAAGAATTCGTGTTGTCAGTTTTTGCTTCTGTAGACTAATCGAAACCAGTAAAGAAATACCGATATTTCTGTTTGTCAAGGTCAAAGACAATGACGACAACTCTTGAACTTGTACAAAAAGATGATTCTCCCGAAAGTGTTTTCCTTTAATGCCAAATATTTAAAAATTAAAGTTTAGATATCAAAAAGTACTAGAAAAGTATAACGATTGTTATTTTTTCATATCAAAATAATAAATGAGCAATATTAGAAGTATTTAACTTTCGGAAAGCAAAAAAAAAAAATGAATAGAATACGTTAGTCAAATTGTCAATTTTACGATTGACTTTTATGTAGCTTAAAGAACTAGGTCAAGAGGCAGTTATGAGAGGATTTTGATGTGGTGGTATTGACTTTTATTTAGCTTAAAAAACTAGTTCAAGAGACAAATCTAGGAGAAGTTAGACGAGGTAGTGCGTGGTATTTCGCACACCGACAATTTTTTTATAAAAGATGATTTTAATGGCCATATCGGGGGGCGGCTAAGGCTATGATGATGTGCATGGCGGGTTCAGTTTTGAGGTTAGGAATGAAGGTGGTACTTTATTGCTGGATTTTGCTAGAGCCTTTGATTTGGTGTTAGCTAACTCGCTTGATCACGTTCTGGAGTGCAGTGGCCAAGACTCAGATTGATTACTTACTCTGCAGGAAGAGGAATAAAGGCATTTGCACTGATTGCAAGGTTATTCTGAGTGAGTGTCTTTCAGGGGATGTCGTACCTTATGTAGAAAATAATGCAACCAAGGGATGTAGTACCCTGTGTTGAAGATAGGGTGTTGATCCCTTATAATGAAACTTAAATAACATGCTTTGGTGCATATTGGAAGGAAATCATGGATATGAGAACTTCACTTGGTGGTTCGTCTTTCTACAAACTGTTTCACTAAACGAATTTGTTCATGTTCTAAACAAAGGAAGATTCGTTAGTTTTTAAAAATGGTGGTCAGTTTGAGGCCTTTACTTCTTGGGCGACTTGACCTTGTGTCCATTGCACTTGTTAGGACCCTGTCGATGATCGCACAAATTGCCCGGAGATTCTGACTTTATTTTCTGAAGATCTTTTTTTTTCAACATCAACACCTGACTATTTTGCCCCTATCACCATTTGTGTCTATGGTGCAAACAACTTTGTTCCCTAAAACACCTTTTGATGAGTAACTTTTTTTGCCCTTGAAACATTGCTATGTCCTTCAAGCCTTGTGCTTGATAAGGAATATCAAAGTCGGCTTTATGTCTTTGCCCATACTATTTATGCCCCAAATGTTTTTCCTTCATATAATGAGGAAACTGTAACCAATTTTGTGGCTTTGCTTTGCTTTGCTTTGACAAAATTAAACTAAAAGGGACTCAAAAATAATGGTACGAAAGAAAACAAGTAGGTGAACTAATAATTACAACTTAATCAAGAAGTTCCCCTTTCAGCGTAAGAATAAGAAAAGACGTATCTGGAGGAACTTGCTGCATTCAATGAACATGACATGCACTTTGGACTGGATGTCCGATCCGTCTAAACCGTCTAATTCTCAAAATCTATTGTAAACTTCACTTTGAAACTGAGTTCTTTAACCATGCTTGTGCCGGGATATAAGAAGACCTAAAATCGATCAACGATGTCCTTTGTGGGTTTACACCAGTTGACTCTCTCATTTACCTTTTTCTCAACTCACCATCGCCCTATAGTGCCCTTGAGGGTTTTTCACCAATAAGACTCTCTTATTTGTTTTTTCTCAAGTCGCCATCGCCTTATAGTGCTCTTGAAGGTTTTCACCGATAAGACTTCCTCATTTGTTTTTCTCAACTCGGCATCGCCTTATTGTTCCCTTGAGGGTTTTCACCGATAAGACTCTCTCATTTGTTTTTCTCTCTTTGCAACGGCTTAAGCGCCACCCCAGTGTACTGTCTTAACATTCTCAAAAGCTGATCAGAAGGTCTTAAAAGGGAAAGGTAAAAAGAACTACTCAACTGAATTACAACTTTTGGAACCATTTGATGGAACAACCATCGAAAAATAAAATAAAAACATGCCCTAGTTTCTTTGAATATTGGGAAAATGTGGATTTTTTTGTTTAGTGTGACTGAACCTCAGAGAGAGGGTGCTTACGTATCCTTTCGGAATCAAGTAGAACGTAGTTCAGGATGGAATGAACTTGTTTTGATGATGACTTTTTTTAAATCTTTTTTTAAGTACATTGGTTCCAAAAGAGGGTAAACACAAAGAAATATAAATAAGGTTTCAAAGGGCTAACTAGGGTTAACCAGTGTTTGGGTAGCGAGAATGATAGCCTTTCGTCATCCCAACCTGAGAATGTTAATTATAAACCAAATGCCCCAATAGAAGCATGTCAGACATAGTATCTCTTGACTGCATCTACATTGGCGGATAGTCTGTCACCTTTCCTTCTATATCAACCAAGTGTAGAGCTCCTTTCGACAATACTTTCTTGACGAGGTAAGGACTTTGCCAATTCGGGGCGAACTTTCCTTTTGCTTCTTCCTGATGTGGAAAGATGCGTTTTAAAAAAGCGGTCCTACCTCAAATTTTCTTGGGCACACTTTCTTACTGTAAGCGCGTTCCATTCTTTGTTGGTATAACTGACCAAAACAAACTGCTGCCAAACGCTTTTCATCAATCAAACTCAATTGTTCCAATCGTGACTTCACCCATTCAGTGTCTTCAATCCCAGCTTCAACAATTATCCGGAGAGAAGGAATCTCAACTTCAGCAGGTATGACCGCTTTAGTTCCATAAACTACCAAGTAGGGTGTTGCACCAACTTATGTACCGGCAGTTGTCCGGTATCCCAACAGAGCAGAAGGCAATTTCTCGTGCCATTGTCTAGACCCTTGGACCATCTTCCTAAGAAATACATCTCTATACTCGAACAAAACTTGAATTATGGCATCTCTTGTCCTTTGTTCAGTATAAATGCTTTTTTTTTTCTCTGATTTCTTCAGGACTTCCCAGGTTAATTGCCTCAGTTTCATTTAAGTTTGGCTTACGCTTATTCTCAAATTGATCCAATTCTCTTTTTAGTTTTTTAAAGGCTTCATCTTCATCATACTCAACTTCTTGATTCATTATTTCGAGATTAGACAACTTTTTAAGATCTGGGCATGAATTCCGCGTGCATGTCATGTTTATCAAAGCGAGCATTCGAAACTGAAAATGATGAGAAATTAACCAAAATTAGGGAAAGGAAAGACAGAATTCTACTATGAAACTGGAACTTCATTTTATTGAATTTGAAAGGATAGAAGGGTTAACATCAAAGCAAACAATTAAACTAAAGTATATGGATTACAACCCTGAAAATAACCCAAATACAAAAAAGCAACAAAACAGACTACCAAGACTCCTTCCTGATGGGAAGAGGAGTTGCTTTTCAGTTGTTGAGTGAGGTATCTAGGCCAATCAGCTGAACATTTGCACAGCTAGGGCCCTCACCAACTTGAACCATGATTCCATAGAACATCTCGTTGAGACCCTGGCAAGCTTCATCAATGTCATCTTGAGTAGAAAGATTTTGGACTTCTTCAAATTGTGGCTTGACAAAAGAGTAGGCAATGTGAGGGATTGGTTTTGACAGATTCCAACCACTCTTTTTTGGGCCTTGGCTTTGTTTATGTCAGCTGATGTTGGTTTAAAACCCAAGCCAAAGGTATCTTTCTTCGAAAAGGGAGCAATGGGGTTCACAATTCCTTGCAGAAATGATCCTAATCATTTTCCTGGTTCATAGCCGTTCCTCAACAATAGTAAAGCTGCCATCATAGATATGGCTGAAAGATGGGGATGCAGAATTGGTTTTCCTTCTTCTACCTGGTCTACCTCAATCACCTCAAATGTTTGATATATGAGGGATTCACATCCTTCCTTGGCCTCGATACATGGAATGGACGGGTCATTATAGACGGATGATTCATCCTCTCCATGAACAACAATTTCTTGCCTTTCATGTTCGAATTTGACCATTTGATGTAGGTGGATGGTATAGCTCTAGCCATATGGATCCACAGCCTTCCCAGAAGAAAAATATAGGAGGTTTTCATATCCAACACCTGAAAGACAATGTTAAAATCAACCGGGCCAATTGTCATGGTGAGTTCAATTTCCCCAATAGTGTCTCTTTTTGAACCATCAAAAGCCCTGATGCTGACACTACTAGTTTGAATTTTGTTAGTGTCAATGTTCGGTTGTTGTAGAATAGAAAGAGGGCATACATCTACACTTGAGCCTCCGTCAATCATGACCCTTTTACGTAAAGCCCTTCACATTTGATCATAAGATGCAAAGCTTTATTGTACCCAACCCCTTCCTTAGGCAAATTATCATCGCAGAAAGAAATTTTGTTCACCTCAAAATCTTTCAGCCATTTTTTCTAGCTGATTCACCATTGTCTTTTCTGAGACCTATGCCTCGTTCAAAGTTTTGATCAACACACGGCGATGTTCTTTCTGAGCAGGTTCCTTAGTTGATCAATGATTGAGTAGTCTTGTATTTTCATCTTCTTAAGGAATTCCTCCGCTTCTTTTTCTGAAACAGTTTCTTTCACTGGAAAGTGATTTTCCTTGGCTTCCTTATCTTTTCTCAACTCCTCTGGCGAATATCACTTTCCAGAGCGGGTCAAGACTCTCATTTCATCTGTTTCTTCCACTATCTCTTTTCCTTTGTATGTCATGAGAGTCTTGTTATAGTTCCAGGGAATTGCTTTTGGGTTTGACACTGGAAGTTGTGCCATAGGTCGATCACAACTAACTCTGTTATATTTCTCAAAGCATTATTCGAAACAATATTTTGAATTCCCCCATGGATATATAGTTTTGGCCCACGTAATTGAACCTCAATCTTTTTTGTGCTTCCAGGGACATAGAGAACCGATTTTTCAGAACCTACCAAGTTTGAACTAAAACTCGCACCTTTCACAATCATCGGTGCCAATTGCATGAGGCTTACTATCACTTTTGGCACCGGCCCTCTGGTTCCAACAATCATCTCTGTCTTGCCAAATTGCTTATAATCACGATCATCACAAATCATCCCAATAAAATGTGTATAATCATGAGCTGGGAGCGGATTGTTTGTGATATTAGGAATATCTTCATTGTTTGTCACCACAATCGCTTTTCCTTCAATTAAATTTTCAGTGGATTTCTTTAATGTCCAACAATTTTCGGTACTATGAACTTGGGTGTTAGAGTGATACTCACATCTCGCATTGGAGTCAAAACCTTATGAATTTGCATTCACGTAACGTGGCATGATAGGTTCAATCAATTTCAACTGCATCAAATTTCGAAATAGGCTTGTATACGATTCTCCAATTGGGGCAAACTCTTTATTGGGCTCCTGTCACATTTTCTTGTCTAGGACGAGGATTATATGGTGCCTGAAAATTTTGCCGGAGTCGATCGGAGCCTTGTGGAATCGATGCTCGCCATTTTTGGTGATTGGGAGGCCTAGCATAAGCTTGAGCATTATACTTTGGGTATTGTTGCGAGGGAAATGAGTATTGGGGACCCTGAGGCGAATGATAATGTTGAGAAGAATTGGGTTGTCCTTGTTGGAATTGCATGTATGAAGGAACTATTCCTCTTTAATCTCCCTCGAATCCAGACGCCATCATGGATCCTTCCTCCTTCTTTTTCCGATTTCCAAAATTGCCTGACCCGCTTTGAATTGCTTGCGTGGTCGCCTTAAGGGCTGCCTGACTCACTATTTTTCCCGACTTCATGCCATTCTCAACTATTTCCCAATCTTGATCACCTCGGCAAAAGGTCTACCAATGGCGGCCAACATATAATGGAGGTAATCGGGATCCTGAGCTTGGAGAAAGTAGTCAATCATTTCTGCCTCTTTCATTGGTGGTTTGACCCTAGCAGTGCTCTCTCCACTTGATTGCATATTCTCTGAAGCTTTCTGTAGATTTCTTCTTTATGTTGACAAGAGAGGAGCGGTCTGGCACTATATCAATATTGTACTGAAATTGTTGGACAAAATCTTGAGCCATGTCGTTCCAAACGTGCCAGTGAGATATCTCTTGATCTATGAACCACTCTGAAGCAATTCCTGTCAAGATTTTCCCAAAAATAAGCCATGAGTAATTCTTCTTCCCCCCTGCTCCCCTCAATTGGTTACAGTATCTCTTCAAATGGGCCACAGGATCACCGTGACCATTATACTTGTCAAACTTAGGGGTTTTGAATCCAGGTCGCAAATGAACATTGGGAAACTTGCATAAATCATTGAACTAAACACTCTTGTGGCCTCCCAAACCCTGTATGTTTCTCATGGTTTGTTCCAAACTCTTCACTTTTCTGGTCTTTTCCTCTTGTTCCATATTCTTGTCGGGCTTTTCGACCTCGACTTGGAACATGTTCTGAGAGATGACTTGTATGAATCTGGAACCTTGAAAATCAGTTCTGGAGAGTAATGTTGGGTATCATGAGCATTCAATTATGGATCATTGTTGAGCTTTTGAGCGAGAGCCGGTTGAGGAATGGTTACAGTATGTGGGTCATTTCTGAAGGGTACGGCTGGACGACATGGAATGGAGGTACTGGGGATAGTGCGGAGGTTAATGCTCGGACTGAATCCAGGTTGGTACAATGGGTTACTTACTATGGAGGCACTTGATTTGCAACTGACACATTATGAAGATTATCCGAAGGCCCCAGGGGTAGTGAGGGTGGTGCTTGTCCATCCACTCAGACTTGGTACATATCTGCCAATTGTTATTTCAACACTCTTACTTCTTCAACCAGTCCTGAACCTTGTTTGACCAATTGTTCATGGACATCATCATTATCTGACTTATTCTTACTATTGTTTCCCATTTTACTTTTTCCTTTAGACCTTGTGTTGTAAGGGTGAGTCGCCAGTTTAAACCACAAACCAACCACCTCTATTTAACCTTATCTCTTTAGAAACAACAAACGTGTTAGAGTTGGGCATTTTTCAGATACTAATCACACAATGTATGCCATACAGATAATGCCATTTTCATTTCTAAAATGATTTTGGAAGGCTTCATGCTTCATCCCGGCCTGTTGGTTTATTTCCTTTCGAACTTACTGCTCTTTTATTTTATTTTCATTTTAATTTTTTATCATTTTTTTCCAGATTAACTATGGTTGTGATAGCATCCGATAAGGATTGCCTACGTATCATGACGCCGTATGAATCAGACCACCACATAATTCAGGAGAAATAATAACAATTCTAATAATTTCTTCTCTTTTTTAAAAAAAATATAAATAAGACAAACTAAAATATTTTTCAATTATATATTTTTTTAGACTGAGAGAAATGAAAATATATACAAATGGCCTCTACTGAATCTAAAGACATAAACATGTCTAGGAAAAAATAAATTTGATAATAATAATAAAAAAATCTCTAAAAATAAATAAATTAATAAAAACCAAACTGTGGGACTAAAAAAATTAAATTAGTAATAGTCAGTAAAAAACAAAAGGCCAAAATAACCTTTTTTTTGTTTTTGTAAAAAAAAATAATAACAAATAAAACTGGCGTCCCATTTCGCATTTTCGATGCAGGTTGTAAGGCTATTTCGACAAAATACCGGATGCAAGGGAAAAACTGGTTAAAAATTGGACAAAGTGACTATATTATCACTATTTTAAAAAATAAAAAATAATAACTAATGTCACACCTCCTTTTCGCTGTACACCCGTGCAAAGGGGCGTAAAGGAGTTTTTCCAATTAAAGGACAATCAGAACGGGATTTAGTTATTTAATTTCAGAGTAGCCATTTGGGAGATTAATGGTGTCCCAAGTCACCGATTTGAATCCCGAACTGAGGAAGATTGACTCTGTATTACAGTCCACGAATTAGAAATACGAATAAGGAATTATGTTAACCCGGGAGAAGGTGTTAAGAATTCCCGGGTTCCGTGGTTCTAGCACGATCGCTTAACTGCTGTATTTGATTTATCTGATTTTATTACCTGCTAACTCAAGTGCTTTTTACTTGTATACCGCTTTTATCATTATTTATTTTAAAGACTTGCGACGTCGTAAAAACGTAGTTCTAACCACGTCTCCACTAGTGTACACGTGATCGTCGACACGTTTCGACTTCGTCGAGATTTGGATTTGGGTTGCATCAATGCACACCCGAATTTAGGAAAGTAATTTAGTTAAAACGCGCCTAAAGATTCTATCGCAATATTATTTGGGGAAAGGCCGTGAAATTTGCTAAATGACCCTTCTGAATTCTAAATTAATTCTTATAAATATTAATAGGGGGGCCCACATTTGTTTTCGTTTGGCGAGGCTCATCTCAAATTTTTACAACGCAATCCTAAAAGTACGACTATGATTTTCTATCTTTGATTTTTATCTCTACTAATGAAAGAAAGGTCCTAACTAAATGTATTCAAAATTTGGGCTACCCAACTCAAAACCCGAATCTCAAAATTCCCAGAAAAAAGATCTTGAATCTGACTTCTTGGAAACAAACCCAAACAAGGAGCCCAATCCGTGGCTGATCATGGACGCCACTCAAAGTCGTCATGGGATTGATTCCCATATACCCAAATAGGCCACAAATTTTTTGAATGATGCCACTCACCAATTGCTGAATATCCTAAGCATATGGAGCCTAAATCCCAGATGAGACTCACTCGCTTTCAATCCAGACCCCAGGATGGGATTTCAAATGCAAGTTGGAGCCTATTCAACTACAATCCGTGTGAAATTATTGAAACCACGAACTAGCCTATGAAATTAACTACTGCTACTAATACTTCTGAGCCAACAACAATTAGGCTAACAACCAAAACAAATTAGTCATAGAAACATTAGTCATTACCCAAATTCTATCATCATTTACATTCGTACTCTCATATCCCTATATTCAAAGTACTACTAACTGGATTCAAATGATATTAACGAGGTTATTACCACAGAAGTGACAAACGTAAACTCCAACAGCCCATTTCAGTCCTAACGTGATCCTACTTAAATACAAATTGAAACGTTTAATAGACAAACCATTGATTTTCGTCTGCCAGTTAACACTACCAACTTGAGTTTAAACCAATTCAATTATCATCAGCAATCACATAACGCCTATGCTCATAAGAAAACTGCAATTTTGTTCTACAGGTAACAAAGTCCACAATTATACATATCAGATTGACACTTCTGTACATGCCATATCTATCTAAACACTAATAGTCCTGTAAGCAGATTGCAAGATCAAACAAATTTATTCCATTTCCAAGCTCGGAGCTACATCAAAGATTCGAACATGTACCTGGAATGGAAATAAAAATGAAGTAATGAAGTCAATTCAAGGAGTAAACAACAACGACCACAACAAAACAATTTCCAGCAGTAAAATGGCAGGAACAACCACAGATGAAACCCAGAAATAAAAAATGTTTAGAAACCCAACAGAGCTACAAGATCAGCTCAAAACCAGTTTGAAATAACCCAAAACCAACTCTGAAATCCACCAGTAAATCTCTTACGCTCTCACAACCAGAAATTAAGCTAGAAAATGGCAAATCATAACTAAATTCGTGTCTGATTTTAAAGGACTAATGCAACAATAACATATCGGTATTTTTTTGGTTTTTTGATTGGAGAGATGCAAAAATCAACAGCTGAAAGCTGAAATTAACCTAGAAGTCTAGTAGAACAGTATTATTTTATTTTTGATGTTTCCTATCTATTTTTTAGGGTTTTTTGAATCTAAGGAAGCTAAGAGCTAATTTCTGAACTTGAACTCAACTTTAAATCTGAAAAGTGAGCAGGATTATTTTGGAATTTTTTTTGGCTTAAAGAGAAGACCCCTTTTACAAGGCATTGAATGCCTTTCTATAAAAGTAAAGTAGGGCATTCCCCCAAGTTTCAGTTTGCACCATTGGTCCCTACTTATTTTTCACTTTGACCCCTACTTTTTTAACTTGTTTCCCAAGTATTCCCTAAGCTTTTGTTGAAATTTACACTATAGCCCTATTCTAGTATGTTATATACCCCTACAATTCCTATACTACACTTATTTCATTTTAGCAATTACCGATTCTCAATATTCTACCCTTTCCCATGCCCAAATTGTCCTTATTACCATCTGAAAATTACAAACCTTACTGATTCACTAACCCACCCTTTTAACCCCAATTAAAAATTAACTGAAGCTAATCCTAATAAGTCTAAACCAGCTATAACCCATCAACCCAATTTTAATCCAAACTCACTTAAATGCTTTAATTAACATCACTGCTAGACCAAAATAACCAGCAATTAAACAAACGAAACATTAGCAGCTGACCACACAAGATGCCATTATAGAACCAACATCATGAACTAGTAAACACATATTAAACACCAAATTGAAGATAGAACACCCTATGTACTAAGTCACAAACAATTCCAATGAGGAAAAAATTAACCAAGCTAGTAAAAATCAAATTGAAACTAAAAAGGACCAGAATTTAAGCAAGCTAACACAAAAAAATTATTAATATATTTAAACAAAAACACAAAGATGAATTGATGTTATATATGCTTAATACGGAACTGGACTAAAGAATCAACATACAAATTAAATTCAAATAGACATGAACTTAGAATTAACTATGCATGGTCTCCAGAATCGATCAAATCAGAAAAAAAACAAGAATAAAAGAAGTTATTAAACTATTCGAACTCAGAACATGAAAGAGAACTTACTGTACGGGGATCGACCAAGAAATATCCTAAAAACTTCAAACTTCGAGAACCCTAGATCCAAAATTCGTTGAGCTTCAACGAGATTCGAAGGTTCCTGTCATGGAAATCATCCTTAGGATGGTTACATGTTTGTAAGGTACTAATTGGATGCTATTTAGACAAACTTGTATTTGGACCGGAATCTTCAACTCAAGATTCGAACAACTGGAGAGTGATTCGAGGGAAAACAATTAGGGTTTTGAGATGAGGGTAGTGAGGCGGTCTTGTGGTGTTATTTTGGTTGAGATTGGGGTGGTTGCCGCCATGGTTTAGGGGTGGAGAATTTGAGGGCGTCTAGGGTTTTTTGGAAAGGGGTCTCTGAAAGTGTGAGTTGGGACAGACGATGGGGTAGGGGTGACAAGGTTCGGACATATATATATATATGTTATATAACCTAGGACGCCCTCGTTCGTTAGATTGAAATAAACGGCTATGATCTAGGACAAAACGACGTCATTTGGCATCACTTGGGACCAGACCGGGTTGGAGGAAGTGGGCCTGGGCGAAATGGGTTGTGCGTTATGGGCTGGTGGAGAAATTGGCCCAAATTTTGGGTCTTTTTAAGACCACCTCATTTAACCTTGTTTATTCTTTCTCTCTTTTATTTCTTTAATTCTTTTGCTTTTATATTATTTATTTTTTGTATTTTTTCTTATTTTATAAAAGTGCAAAAATAAAACTAAAGTTCTAATGCATTCCAAAGCTAAACAAATTAAATCCTAAAATTGTTAAAAACTATTTCACGACAAATTCTCAAAAAGGATAAAAACGAACTAATTTTATGATTTTTCATGCTTTATGATAAAAAAAAATTAACCTCTAATTAATGCTAAAATATGATATTAATTCCTAAATGCAGATGCATATTTTTGTATTTTTATGAATTAACATGTGCAAATAAAATGCAACAACTATCAGAAAATGACACAAAAATTGTAAAAATAAAGAAAAAGTCTTTTTTGTGTGAATTTTGGGAATAATTCAAATATAGGGCAAAAATCATGTGCTCACAACTACTCCTCTTTGCTTGGGAACATGAAATGTTTTCGGGCATAGATTAGTGAGCAAATATGAGCGATTTTTTCCCGTTTGGAAATTTCGTGTGAAGCATTTTTGGAGAGCTTGACCTCACCCTGATTCAGAGGTTTCCTACATACCGTGGGCTAAACAAGAATCAGGTCAGTTTAGTTCGGGAGTGTCTGGTAGCTGGGACTACCAGGAGCTGTGATTTCACTGCGATTGTTGCTGCTACTGCTCGCTGACCTTCCTTATTACACTGTATCAAAAATAAAAGAAGCTAGCCTAAGCTATGAACTATGAATTACAAAAGCCCTATCTAAAATCTTCAAACTTGCATCTTGTGCTTCCTTGTTGTCTTGTTATTTTGTGCTTCCTTGGTGAGATCCTTTGTCGTTACTTCAACTTGCTAACTGAGATGTTCCTTCTCTCCACCTTTCTGAACTTGAATAAACTTGAACTGGAATGTATTCCTCTGTTATCCAGGCGGGCTCCTAACTTCATAAACAGACAAAACAAAGAAAACTTTCTGCCCCAGTTTGGAGACTGGGCGCTGTTACCGGATCTTAATAAGAATGTTGACTATAACTTGACTCGAAATACCTCCGTTATGCAGGCGGGCTCCTAACTTCAAATGTAACTTGAAATTTAACACCTCAATTCACCAGGCGGACTCCTGACTACCGAACTTGATATTGAATGTATTCCTCTATTATCCAGGCGGGCTCCTGTCTTTTAAACAGACAAAATAAAGAAAACCTTCTGCCACGATTTGGAGACTGGGCGCTGTTATCGAATCTCAATAAGAATGTTGACTAGAAGTTGACTTGCAATACCTCTGTTATACAGGCGGGCTCCTGACTTCACAACTTGAATTGTATACCCCCGTTCTTCAGGCGGGCTCCTGACTTCAACTGTAACTTGAAATTTAACACCTCCATTCTTCAGGCGGGCTCCTGAATTCAACTGTAACTTATAACACCTACATTCTTCAGGCGGGCTTCTGATTGCTAAAATTTGAATTGTATGTCTATATTCTCCAGGCGGACTCCTGACTTCTGAAATTTGCATTGTATGTCTTAGTTCTCCAGGCGGACTCCTAACTTCAAGAAAACTAAAATTGGATATATCACCTCTATTTTTCAGGCAGGCTCCTAACTCCAAACATGAATTGTATGTCTCCATTCTCCAGGCGGACTCCTCACTGCTGAACTTGAATTTGTAAGTATTTCCTCTGTTATCCAGGCGTACTCCTGACTACTGACTTTTGAATTGTGTGTCTCTGTTCTCCAGGCGGACTCCTGACTTCAAAATAAACAAGAAATTGATGGGAAACTAAAAATGAATTATATCACCTCTGTTCTTCAGGCGAGCTCCTTATTTCCGAAACTTGAAATGCATGTCTCTGTTCTTCGGGCGGACTCCTGACTACTGAATTTGAAGGATATGTCTCTGTTCTCTCGGTGGACTCCTAACTTCCACAATTCTAAATGCGCGTCTCTATTCTCTATGCGGACTCCTGATTTCTTAAATTTGAAGTGCGAACCTCTGTTCTCCAGGCGGACACTTGACTACCAAAATAAACGAGGGAGTTGATTTAAAGCTAACGACTTGACTTGTATCACCTCTATTCTTCAGGCGGGCTCCTGATTGCTGAAATTTGGATTGCATGCCTCTGTTCTTCTGGCGGGCTCCTGACTACTGAAATTGAAATATATGTCTCTGTTCTCTAAGCGGACTCCTGGCTACTTAAATTTGTATGTAGACCTCTGTTCTCCAGGCAGGCTCCTGATTTCACAAAATAGACAAGACAACGAAAAGTTTCTGCCCCAGTTTGGGAAAACTGGGGCTTGTTACCACGTACTAAAACTAAAAACTTGAATTGTGATGAAACTAAGACTTGAATTGAAACTAAAACGTGAATTGCGATGAAACTGAAGCGTAACGTTTAACATTTAACTACTGAAATTTACGCCTCTGCTTTTCAGGCGGGCTCCTGACTTCAACATTTCTTCATGTCGCTTCTTATTTCCTTGCATTTTACCCATGCCACACTTGCGACTGACCTTGATTACTGCCTACTTGTCTTTCACGGAGAATTCTTCCTGCCAAAAAAATTTTCTGCCTCTGTTTCAATCACCGTTAATTTATTAGTTTAAAAATGGTGGTTAGTTGATGGCATTCTTCTCCGCATCATCCTTCCACTTCCTTGCTTTGTGTTGCCTGACTTCCTCTGAGCTGCCTGACTTTCTGACCAACTTTCACAATCCCAACTCTAATAACCTGTATACTTTTGTACTTCCACTGTTGTTCCATCTTCGCAACTTTCTTTTGCCTGAATTTCCTCATTTTCCCAACATTTCCCAAGTATTCTGCCGATGAAAATTCCGGCGACTTCCCCTATCTCTTTTTACACCCCATTGTTGCTGACATACTCTGGCCACGTTATGCTTTGCCATTTTCGAAAGCTGGTAGTGGGCTTTGAAATCCTTTTCCCCTTTTTATTAAACAAAACTGACATTGAAACATTTGACAAACAAAATCCCCGAAAGAGAATGAAATGCAATACTTTTATGAGTTAAGGATAAGAAGAATCTCGGATGACTGTTGAAGAAGAAATAGGAAGGAAACTTATCTGACTGAAGCAGCTGACACCGATAGCCATGACATGCATTTTGGACTAACCAGCCTGACCAATCCAGCTACCCAGCTCTTCCATTGTTACACTTGATTTCCCAGAACTTCCGTCACTTGATCTCATTTAACCTGCGATGCCACGACACAGTTTTCACCAACAGACTTTCTCAACTTGCCATTTCTAAAACTCACTTTTGCCCTAGGGTGCCCGTGAGGGTTTTCACCACTAATACTCTCTCATTTTGTTTTCTCTCAGCTCACGTCACCTGACGGTGCCCATACGGGTTTTCACCAATAAGACTCTCTCATTTTTATTGTTCATGTTTCTTGTTTGCACCAGAGTGTTGCCCCCGTGGCGAATTACCTTTTCCTGCTTGACTTGGCATTTCTCAAAAATTAATCAGAAGGTCTTTCTTTGGACCGTAATGTAGGTTTTTGGATGGGTTAGAAAGAACGGTATAAAAGGCTCAAAACAATTTCAAACTAGGTTGACACTACAACTTTCGGAATCCGATTTCTTTTGACAATCACAATTTCGGCCCATGTTTCTTGCTTGGGGACTTTCAGATTTATTTTGGTATGACTGAACCTCAGATTAAGGCTGCCTACGTACCCTTTCGGGATCAAGTCAAACGTATTTCACTGTATCATAATTACTTCTGTTGCGAATTTCTTCTCTTTTTCTTCTGTTTTTCTTTCTTTTTCCTTCTTCGTTTTTTTTCTTTTTCTTTCTTTTCTTTTTTTTTTCTTTTCATATTTTCATTTTCCTTCCTTTTCTTTTCATCTTTTCATTTTCCTTTCTTTTATTTTCTTTTCTATCTCATTCATTCTTTTTCGTTTTCCTTTTCTTTACTTTATTCTCGGCACTTGTGTTGCTTAATTGTGCCGTTGATTTCGAAAGAGGGGTATGAACAAAAATAATTAGGGCTCAAAGGGGTAACAAAGGATAAATGTGTTTGGATAGCTGAATAAAATGCCTTCTTCATTTCAATCTTTACAATATGCCAAATACAAGTAAGCACATTCAGAATAAAGGAAGCATACATAATATATCTTGACATCATCGGAATTGATGGCCATTTCTACGCATTTTCCTTCTACATCTGTCAAATACAATGCACCATTAGACAACACCCTAGTTACTACAAATGGCCCATGTCCGACCTCGAATTTCCTCGGGCGCACTTTCTTGTTATATGCTTTATCCATCCTTTGTTGGTATAGTTCACCATGGCACACTGATGCCAATCTTTTCTCACCAATCAAACTCAATTGTTCCATACGGGCCTTTACCCATTCATTGTCGTCGATCTCAGCCTCCACAATGATTCGAAGCAACGGAATATCCACTTATGCGGGTATTACTTCCTCTGTGCCATACACCAATGAATAAGGACTTTCCCCTACCGAAGTAAGAACGGTGGTGCGGTATCCCAACAATGCAAAAGGCAACTTCTCATGCCACTGTCTAGACCCTTCAACCATTATCCACAATATTTTCTTTATGTTCTTGTTAGCCGCTTCAACCGCTCCATTTGCCTTAGGGCGGTATGGAGTAGAATGACGATGAGTAATCTTGAACTGCTCACATGTTTCTTTCATCAAATGACTGTTGAGATTAGCCCCATTGTCCGTGATAATCACCTTTGGTATGCCAAACCGACAAATAATGTTTGCATGCACAAAATCCTCCACAACTTTCTTAGTCACAGACTTGAAGTCTTAGCTTCCACCCACTTAGTAAAATAATCTATTGCTACCAGGATAAACCTGTGCCCATTTGATGTTGTTGGATCAATTGGCCCAATAACGTCCATTCCCCAAGCAACAAAAGACCATGGCGCTGACATTGTATGCAATTTGGATGGTGGAGAATGAATCAAATCTCCATGCACTTGGCACCGATGACGTTTGCGTACAAAGCTGATACAATCCCGTTCCATTGTGAGACAATAATATACTGCCCGTAAAATCTTTTTTGCCAAAACATATCTACTCATGTGCTGACCACAGACTCCTGAATGTACCTCAGTCATGATAGTGGTGGCTTGCCTCGCATCCATGCACCTCAAAAGTCCGGGGTCTGGTGTTGTTTTGTAAAACACTCCTCCACTCAGGAAAAATCCGCTTTCCAATCAACGAATAGCCCTTTTCTGATCACCGGTGGCCTGTGCCGGGTATACTCCCATCCTAATATACTCCACCACGTCAAGGAACCATGGCTCACCGTCAAGTTCCTCTTCTATCACATTACAATAAGCATTTTGATCGTAGACCTGAATCTGCAATAGATCTACGTAAGCCTTATCTGGATGATGCAACATTGACGCCAAAGTAGCCAACGCGTCGGTGACCTCATTATGAATCCTTGGGATGTGTCTAAACTCTATTGACTGAAACTTTTGACAAAGCTCATGCAAGCAGTGTCTGTATGGTATCAGTTTAAAATCCTGTGTTTCCCAGTCTCCTTGAATTTGGTGTACCGGTAAGTCCGAGTCACCCATGACCAAGACTTCCTGGGCACCCATATCCACTGCTAATCTCAACCCCATAATGCATGCTTCATATTCCGCCATGTTGTTTGTACAATAGAAACGAAGTTGAGCCATGGCAGGATAGTACTGACATATTTCTGAAATAAGTACGGCTCCTATTCCTACGCCTTTCATATTTGCTGCTCCATCAAAGAACAAATTCCATCCTGGTTTCTGCTTGTTCCAACGCATCAATATGCATCACTTCTTCATCAGGGGAATAAGTCTTCAAATGCTCATAATTATCATCAACTGGATTCTCAGCTAAATGATCGGCTAAGGCTTGTGCTTTCATTGCAGTCTGGGTCACGTAGATGATATCAAACTCTGTGAGCAGAATCTGGCACTTTGCAAGCCTTCCCGTGGGCATAGGCTTCTGGAAAAAATACTTCAGTGGATCCAACCGAGAATCGAGGTAGATAGTGTAGGACGACAAATAATGCTTCAACTTTTGTTCCACCCAAGTTAGGGCGCGACATGTCCTTTCCAGATGAGTATACTTAACCTTGTAAGATGTAAACTTCTTGCTAAGATAGTAGATTGCCTGCTCTTTTCTGCCTGTGACATCATGCTGCCCCAGTACGCAGCCAAATGAATTATCCAAGACCGTCAGATACAATCAAAGGCCTCCCTGGCTCTGGTGGGACCAACACGGGTGGATTTGACAAATATCCCTTTATCTTATCAAAAGCTTTCTGACACTCATTCGTCCATTTAACCGCAGCATCTTTCTTCAACAGTTTGAACATGGGTTCACAAGTAGTTGTGAGCTGAGCAATGAACCTGCTAATATAGTTCAATCTTCCTAACAAACTCATCACATCAGTTTTGTTTCTTGGAGGCGCCAATTTCTGAATGGCCTTAATCTTCGATGGATCCAATTCAATACCCCGGCGACTGACTATAAACCCCAGCAACTTTCCCGATGGCACACCAAAAGCACACTTTGCAGGATTGAGCTTGAGATTACCTGCGTAGCCTTTGAAAGAATTTCCTCAAATCCCTGACATGGTCGGCCTACTGCCTTGATTTCACAATCACATCATCTACGTACACCTCAATCTCTTTATGTATCATATCATGGAAGATCGTTGTCATAGCCCTCATGTAAGTTTCCCCAGCATTCTTCAAACCAAATGGCATGACCCGATAGCAGTATGTTCCCCACGGCGTGATGAATACCGTCTTTTCTGCATCCTCCTCGTCTATTAAGATCTGATGGTAACCTGCATAACAATCCACAAAAAAAAACAATCTCATGTTTTGCACAATTGTCAATCAATATGTGGATGTTGGGTAATGGAAAGTTGTCTTTTGGACTTGCCTTGTTGGGGTCTCGATGATCAACGCACACCCTGGTTTTTCCATCTTTCTTTGGTACAGGCACAATATTAGCTAACCAGATGGGATACCGTGTGACCCGAACGACCTTTGCATCGAACTGTTTAGTAATTTCTTCTTTGATCTTCACACTTATGTCTGCTTTGAACTTTCTAAATTTCTGCTTAACATGCGGGAGTGATGGATCGGTAGGAAATTTGTGGGCCACCATATCGGTACTCAAAACCGGCATATCATCATAGGACCAAGCAAAAACGTCTTTATATTCCAACAACGCCGCATTTATTTCTTCCTTGAGCTGCGGCTCCAGATGAACACTTATTTTAGTTTCTTGGACATTATCTTGATCCCCTAGGTTAACTGCTTCTGTATCAATTAAGTTCGGTTTGGGTTTTTCCTTAAAGTGTTTTAATTCCTTACTAATTTCCTCATATGCTTCATCATCATATTCCTCTTCATCATCACATTAATTTTCTTGTATTATTATTTCTGAGTTAGGTTGGCTATAAGACCGGGCCGAGAAGCCCTCATGCATGTCATGTCATTGATATCAGCATAAAAAGAACTGAACAGAGAAGAAGGGAAAAATGGAAACAAAATTAGGAAAAAAAAAAGAAGGAAATTTCATTTCATTAAAACGTAAAGATAACAGGGCTTAGCTCATCCAAACAAACGGAACATAGTCACAAGGATTACAAACCCTGGAATAATCCAGGTGAAAACAAATAAAAACAAAGTCCCACTACCGTGCCTCCCTCCGAACTGGCAGAGGAGTGGCTTCCCAATTATTGATCCTAGCATGTGGCCCAATGTACTAAATGTCTGCATTACTGGAACCTTCACCAGCCTGAACCATGTTTACTTCTGCAAATACCCTTTCAAACTCTTCATCAAAATTACCCTCTGCTCCCATCAATTAACCCATCGCTTATGTTGCTAACTGCTTTTTGACCCTCGGCCTGACAAAGGATTTGGACAGGCGCGGAATTGGTTTAGGCAAAACCCAAGATTTCTTTCTAGACTTGTGAGCCCTTCTGATATCTGTTGTTGTTGGCTTAACCCCAACCCAAGGTATCTAAATTCTTGGGCAAGGATACGAGTTGAACAATGCCCTGAAGCTTGGCACCCAGACCTTTTCCCGGGACAAACCCATTACCCATCATTTCTGAAACCACCATGACAGTTGCGGCTACTACTTGGGGACGTGGGACTTTTCCCCTCTGGTACCTTGTTCATATTGATCATGTCAAAAACCTGATAGACCTATGGCCCTTTATCGTCATCAGTTTCTACAAATAGTTTGAAAGTTTACGGTCCTCCAAATGTAGTTCTCTATAAATTATAATTGGGGCTCTCCATGCCAAAAAAAATGATAATTGCATGACCCCGCTCATTTAATCTTGAATTAATCCTTAGATTCCAAGGCGTGACATTTAGCGAATTCAATGGCCCTCGCAAAGCGCGAACGCATAGTTACTTTAGGAGCGTGTTTAACAACATTACTTTCCTAAATTTAGGTGCACATTTATGTGACCCAAATCCGAATCCCAACAATGTTGAAATATGTCAAAAACTACGGGTGCATATATGTGACGTGGTTCGAGGCATGTTTCAATGACATTGTAATTCTCTTTAAAAAGTAATAATAAAGTGATTCAAAGATTCAAAAATGCACATAGGTTCGTAATTGTATAAAATCAGATAATTAAAACCAAATATAATAGTGTAGCAACCGTGCAAGAACCACGGAACCCAGGAATGCCTAACACCTTCTCCCGGGTTAACATAATTCCTTGCTCGGATTTCTGGTTCGCGGACTGTTAAACAGAGTCATTCTTTCCTCGATTCAGGATTCTAAACGGTGACTTGGGACACCATAAATCTCCCAAGCGGAGACTCTAAAATTCTCTATAATAATTGAATCCCGCTTCGATTGTCCTTTAATTGGAAAAACTCCCCTATTACGCCCTTCCCCGGGTTGTAGTAGCCAAAAAGGAGGTGTGACAACTTGTTTACCGCTTTAATATTTATTTGAACTGTGATATAAATTGTATCCTGTCTCGCACCCCTCTGAGTCTTCTGATAGGTAGTTATGTTGTGTTTGCCTACCAGCATCACAAAACTTCTGTCTTGAGATAAATCCAGTTAGCCTACCAGCTTCTGGTAAAAGATTTAGTCACACATGTTTAGGCGGGAGAGCCATTAGCTAGCCAGTGTTGTTCTACTACTGGTGACGCTTGACGCTCCTTGGCTCAGGTTGTCCACCCGGGTAAGCCAGGTCTAGATACCATCTCCTTTAGGATTTGAAAACTTAGAAGAACAAGCCACAAGCAATGAATATCCCTAGTAGGTTACTCTTTATTTGCATCATACGCATTAAACTTAGTGGGGATCGGCATAGAGGCCGGGCCCGTCTAGGACAGGAACCAATTTTTCGGACCAACATGTTCATATCTATATGCTATATGTAACGTTATTTGGTAGGCTTCACTAAAATGTTTACCGGTCTTAGGATAGAATTAAACAAGGGCAAAGAAAGAGAAAATTTCCAAGTTTTCATAAAATACCTTTTCTTACAATAAAATTTTGAAGGGTTTTGGTATATAAACTAACAATTTTCAGAATAGTTTTCTTTTTAGTTATTTTAACTGAACTACGCGGGTTTGATTCTCAGCGGATGTGAGATACGTAGGCAACCTTCATCAGGTTCAACCCTATTTTAAATCAACATAAAAAAGGAGTAAAAAAAGGTTTTTATGGACTATTAGTTGTGAACACGTGATTTTTCTCTATATTTGAATTATTTTTTTCATTTTCTGATAATTATTGCATTTTATTTGAACATGTTAATTCATAAAAATACAAAAATATGCATCTGCATTTAGGAATTAATATCATATTTAAGCATTAATTAGAGGTTAAATTGTTTTAGCATAAAACATGAAAAATCATAAAATTAGTTCGTTTTTATCCTATTTGAGAATTTGTCGTGAAAAAGTTTTTAACAATTTTAGGAGTTAATTAGTTTAGATTTGGAATGCATTAGAACTTTAGTTTTATTTTTGCACTTTTATAAAATCGGAAAAAATACAAAAAATAAATAATATAAAAGCAAAAGAATTAAAGAAATAAAATAGAGAAAGAATAAACAAGGTTAAATGAGGTGGTCTTAAAAAGACCCAAAATTTGGGCCAATTAGAACGCACAACCCATTTCGCCCAGGCCCACTTCTTCCGATCCGGTCCGGTCCCAAGTGACGCCAAATGACGTTGTTTTGTCCTAGATCATAGGCATTGATTTTCAATCTAACGGACGAGGGCGTCCTAGGTCATATAACATATATATGTCCGAACCTTGTCACCCCTACCCCATCGTCTCTCCCTACTCACACTTTCAGAGACCCCTCTCCAAAAAATCCTAGCCGCCCTCAAATCCTCCACCCCTAAACCATGGCGGCAACCACCCCAAACTCAACCAAAATAACACCACAAGACTGCCTCACTACCCTTATCTAAAATCCCTAATTGTTGTCCCTCGAATCACTCTCCAGTTGTTCGAATGTTGAGTTGAAGATTTCGGTCCAGATACAAGTTTGTCCAAATAGCATCCAATTAGTACCCTACAACCCTGTAACCATCCTAAGGACGTTTTCCATGCCAGGAACCTTCGAATCTCGTCGAAGCTCAACAAATTTTGGATCTAGGGTTCTCGGAGTTTGAAGTTTTTAGGATATTTCTTGGTCGAGCCTCGTTAACACTAAGTTCTCTTCCACGTTCTGAGTTCGAATAGTTTAATAACTTCTTTTCTTCTTGTTTTGTTTCCTGATTTGATCGATTCTGGAGACCATGCATAGTTAATTCTAAGTTCATGTCTGTTTGAATTTAATTTGTATGTTGATTCTTTAGTCCAGTTCCGTATTAAGCATATATAACATCAATTCATCCTTGTGTTTTTGTTTAAATATTTTAATAATTTTTTTGTGTTAGCTTGCTTAAATTCTGGTCCTTTTTAGTTTCAATTTGATTTTTTACTAGCTTGGTTAATTCTTGCCTCATTGGAATTGTTTTGACTCAGTGCATAGGGTGTTCCATCTTCAATTTGGTGTATAATATGTGATTACTAGTTCATGATGTTGGTTCTATAATTGCATCTTGTGTGGTCAGCTACTAATCTGTTTCGTTTGTTTAATTGCTGGTTATTTTGGTCTAGCAGTGATGTTAATCAAAGCATTTAATTGAGTTAGGATTAAAATTGGGTTGATGGGTTATAGCTGGTTTAGCCTCATTACGATTAGCTTCAGTTAATTTTTAACTGGGGTTAAAATGGTGGGTTAGTGAATCAGTAAGGTTTGTAATATTCAGATGGTAATAAGGGCAATTTGGGCATGGGAAAGGGTAGAATATTGAGAATCGGTAATTCCTAAAATGAAATAAGTGTAGTATAGGAATTGTAGGGGTATATAACATACTAGAATAGGGCTATAGTGTAAATTTCAACAAATGCTTAGGGAATACTTGGGAAACAAGTTAAAAAATTAGGGGTCAAAGTGAAAAATAAGTAGGGACCAATGGTGCAAACTGAAACTTGGGGGGATGCCCTACTTTACTTCTATAAAAAGGCATTCAATTCCTTGTAAAAGGGGTCTTCTCTTTCAGCCAAAAAATATCCAAAATAATCCTGCTCATTTTTCAGATTTAAAGTAGAGTTCTAGTTCAGAAATTAGCTCTTAGCTTCCTTAGATTCAAAAAACCCAAAAAAAACAGATAGGAAACATCAAAAATCAAAAAATACTGTTCTACTGGACTTCTAGGTTAATTTCAACTTTCAGCTGTTGATTTTTGCATCTTTCCAATTAAAATACCAAAAAAATACCAATCTGTTACTGTTGCATTAGTCCTTTAAAGTCAGACACGAATTTAGTTGTGAGTTGCCCTTTTCTAGCTTAATTTCTTGTTGTGAGAGCTTCAGAGATTTACTGGTGAATTTCAGAGTTGGTTTTGGGTTATTTCAAACTGGTTTTGAGCTGATCTGGTAGCTCTGCTGGGTTTTCTGAACATTTTTTATTTCTGGGTTTCATCTGTGGTTGTTCCTGCTATTTTACTGTTGGAAATTGTTTTGTTGTGGTCGTTGTTGCTTACTGCTTGAATTGACTTCATCACTTCATTTTTATTTCCATTCCAGTTACATGTTCGTATCTCTGATGTAGCTCCGAGCTTGGAAATGGAATAAACTTGTTTGATCTTGCAATCTGCTTACTGGACTATTACTGTTTAGATAGATATGGCATGTAGAGAAGTGTCAATTTGATATGTATTGTGGAATTTGTTACCTGTAGAACCAAATTGCAGTTTTCTTATGAGCATAGGCGTTATGTGATTGCTGATGATAATTGAATTGGTTTAAACTCAAGTTGGTAGTGTTAACTGGAAGACGAAAATCAATGGTTTGTCTATTAAACGTTTCAATTTGTAATTAAGTAGGATTACGTTAGGACTGAAATGGGCTGTTGGAGTTTACGTTTGTCACTTCTGTGGTAATAACCTCGTTAATATCATTTGAATCCAGTTAGTAGTACTTTGAATATAGGGATATGAGAGCACGAATGTAAATGATGATAGAATTTGGGTAATGATTAATGTTTCTATGACTAATTTGTTTTGGTTGTTAGCCTAAATGTTGTTGGCTCAGAAGTATTAGTAGCAGTAGTTAATTTCACAGGCTAGTTCGTGGTTTCAATAATTTCACACTGATTGTAGTTGTATAGGCTCCAACTTGCATTTGAAATCCCATCCTGGGGTCTGGATTGAAAGCGAGTGAGTCCCATATGGGATTTGGGCTTCATAAGCCCAGGATATTCAGCAATTGGTGAGTGGTATCATTCAGAAAATTTATGGCCTATTTGGGTCTATGGGAATCGATCCCATGACGACTTTGAGTGGCGTCCATGATCAGCCACAGATTGGGCTCCTTGTTTGGGCTTGCTTCCAAGAAGTCTGATTCAAGATCTTTTTTTTGGGAATTTTGAGATTCGAGTTTTGAGTTTGGTAGTCCCTATTTTGAATACATCTAGTTAGGACCTTTCTTTCATTAGTAGAGATAAAAATCAAAGATAGAAAATCATAGTCGTACTTTTAGGATTGCCTTGCAAAAATTTGATATGAGCCTCGCCAAACAAAAACAAATGCGGGGCCCTCGATTAATATTGATCAGAATTAATTTTAGAATTCGGAAGGGTCGTTTAGAAAATTTCATGGCTTTTCCCCAAATAATATTGTGATAGAATCTTTAGGCGCGTTTTAACTAAATTTTCCTAAATTCGGGTGTGCAATGATGCAACCCAAATCCAAATCTAGATGAAGTCGAAACGTGTCGACGATCACGTGTACATTGGTGGTGACGTGGTTAGAAATACGTTTTCACGACATCGCAAATCTTTAAAATAAATAATGATAAAAGAAGTATACAAGTAAAAAGCACTTGAGTTAGCATATAATAAAATCAGATAAATCAAATACAGCGGTTAAGCAACCGTGCTAGAACCACGGAACCCGGGAATGCCTAACACCTTCTCACGGGTTAACAGAATTCTTTTCCAGATTCTGGTTCTTGGACTGTAATATAGAGTCAATCTTTCTCGGTTCGGGATTCGAATCGGTAACTTGGGACACCATTAATCTCCCAAGTGGCGACTCTGAAATTTAACTAAATCCCGTTCTGATTGTCCTTTAATTGAAAAAAATCCTTTACGCCCCTTTGCAGGGGTGTATTGCGAAAAAAGGAGGTGTGACTGCTCTGGCGACTCTGCTGGGGAAGAGAACCCAGAATATCTGGTTCAGGGTTCAGAATTCGAGCTTAGATAAATTTTTGTATTTTGTTATATCTGATTTTCGTACATGCTACATGCTTAACGTGCTAATTGTTACCGCTTTGATATTATTTGAACTGTATATAAACTGTGCCGACACCCTTCTCTCTTTACCTCCTGGGATGTGCTTACTGGTTGAGACTCCCTATTTTGTTAGTGTCATACCCTGAAATAAGAAAGAGGCCGGATACGTTACTAAGCCGCCTGACCCCGCGGGTCACCGGTAAGTTGCCCCCTCCTCGATTCGAGTTGTCCGCTCGGGTACACTGTCTAGAACACCGACCCAGGTTTTGAACATAGAAGAACTTGAATTCATGCCGGATCCCTAGTAGGAATGCTTATTTGCATCATGCTGCATTTGACTTAGGGACTTAGCACAGGGGTTGGGTCCGTCTAGGGCTAGCAACCTGAAATAAAAGATCATCCTGGTGCATCCTACTTGTTATGTGCATTTATTTGTTCGAACCTGCATGTTGACCAGTTTTTGGAATGTTGGAATTTGAGAAAAGTCAAAAAGAGAAAACGAGAGAAATAGCAGGTAGGGAGCTAATACTTGGATAAAATTTGATGCCCAAGTACTGTCGGAACCCTGCCAAAATTTCGAAAAATGAAAGAAAAGGAAAAGAAAATGTTTTTTTAGTTTGTTTTATTAAAAGCAAAAATTAAAAAAAAGAGTTTTATTCTGAGGAAAAATTGTTTGAAAAAATAGAGAAAAATAGTCATTTTGATTTGATTTAAAAAAAATAGAAAATAGAGAAAAGCTTGGGAAAAGTTATGTTTTAAATTTTTAGTAAGTTTATCTGCCCGAACTACGCTGGTTTGATTCTCACATGGTGTGGGATACGTAGGCAACCCTCATCGGGTCCAACCTTTCTTTTGCAAAAATAGCCAAAATGTGTCAACATTTTCATTTTTGTGTTATAAAGATGTTAGGTGATACCGTTTTGCAAAATAGCCGAATGTTCCCAAACGGAACGCCGGAAGGCATACTTTGCATAAATAGCCACCTTCGATCATGTTTTGATTTTTTACCCCGACAACCTTAACTCTTTCGATCTCGAGGTGATGAAAGGCCGTGTTTTGCAATGCCGGGTCAGTTATTTTGGGAAAAGAGTCATAAAATTGGGTGATATCATTTTTGCGAGAATAGCCAAATGTCGCCAAACAGGACCCAGGAAGGCTGACTTTGCATAAATAGACACCTTTGGTCATATTTTGATTTTTGGACCCTCACAACCTTAAAATCAACGTCCCTGAGGCGATAAAAGGTCGTGTTTACAATGCGGGGTCGTTTATTGTTAAATTTAAAAATGAAAAAGTCATATAAGTTGGAGGTCGTGTTTTGAAAACCAAAATTTTCTTTTAATTTTGGGAAAAGAGTATAGATGATTTGGTTTCTTTTCTTTTAGTCAAATATAAGTTTTTCTACTTTTAATCGCTTTAATAAATGTGCAGGACGAGCACAATGGAAAATGAACCTTTTTCAATATTAACAAAAGTCCCTTTCGAGTTGAAATTATGGTGGAATGACTTGGCTGAAGAAGGGCAGGATGAGGTGAAGAAACATCTGAAAGGTCTCACGGGTTCATTATACATCAGTCCTCAAGGTGACATCATCAGAGCATTGGTTAGTTTCTGGGACCCGGCACATAATGTCTTTCCCATGTCGAATTTTGAGTTAACTCCAACGTTGGAAGAGATAGCTGGGTATATCGGACATGATGAGATTCCACTAAAAGAACAATATCTGGTTGCTCCAAGAGCTATCACAGTGCAACGGGTTTTAGATATGTTGAAAATACCCAGGACAGTTCCTAATCCAGATTTAGCCTAGGGTTTCTGCACTCCTCGATTCATATACGATAGATACGGCCATGTGGTAGGGTTTCACAACCCAGATATCCAATTATGCAGTAAGAATAACAGGCGGAAATGGGATGAGCACAGGAGAGTGGCCTTCATGATAACCTTTTTAGGCATCTTAGTGTTCCCAAGGAAAGATGGGAATATTGATACAAAGGTGGCTGGGATTGTTAGTGCTTTTCTTAGCAAAGGTGGTAGTACTCTTGCACCTATGATTGTGTTCGACATATTCAGAGCTTTACTTTTTAAAGCCGGTGGCACGTCTTTTGAATGGTGTAATATGTTGTTACAAATATGGATGATCGAGCATATGTGCCACCATTCCCAGTTTTTGAGCTATGGTTCCTCCAGTAAAACTTGTATTGGGGAGTTTTACTCCAGATTCGACGGGGTCAGTTTGCCTGAAGGTGTAAAAGCATGGGTATCGTACTTCCGGACGCTCAAGGCCAATCAGATACAGTGGACTTTGGGATGGTTGCCCGTAGGTGAGATCATATACATGTCAGTTGTTGGATCGCATTTCCTTCTGATAGGGTTGCATAACATCCAGACTTATGCTCCTTATCGGGTTTTGAGACAACTCCGGAGATACCAAATAATCCCACCCGAGGAGGATTTAAGCACCCGAGCCAGGATGTACAATTCCCTGAAGCAAAAGTTTGCCAAGTGTGGAACGAAGGTCAATGCTTACAAGCAAATACTTGTGTGTCGGATCGGGTCATGGTTGAAGTGGCACCAAATTACCTCATCTGGTACGAGAAAGAGCTTGAACATCAGAGACCAGCCAAAAGACCTCACGCCCAAGATTTTGTTGAAATATCCCGAGAGCAGTGGTTAGCAAAAAAAGAGAGTGACCGCGCTGAGATTGGGAGATTAAAGCAGCAAGTAGAAAGTTTGAAATTCGAAAACAGCGTGGAAGTCGCTGCGGACCAAGGGGAAAAGAATTAGTTAGTTCAATAAAATGAGATGCTCAAAGCCCAAATCCAACAAATGAAGGTAGCCGCCAAGAATCAACAGAGGAGTGTATCAGATGAAAAACTCATAAAAGGTTTGAAAAACGAGATCAATGAGTGTCGAGGCGAGTTGGAAAGGTCGGAGAACATCAGGGCGGAACTCAAGGAACAATGGGCTAAAAAATCCGAAGAGCGACGTCAATACCTCCAGCAACTAAAAAAAAGGATCATGCAAATGTTGTAGCTAACTTATAGGAACAAATAGTGGCCCTTGAAAATAAAGTGGTAAAACAGGCTAGAAGCTTTGATATTGAGAGCGGGCATTGTTATGACTTGCTAGACCAAATGGAAGTAGAGGTGGTGCAGTTACAAGATCAACACCTCTAAGACTCCCAGGCAGTGAAAACATGCAGTGACCAGATAAAGCGCTTGACTATGGAGAAAAGGCAAACAAGGAACAGGATAAGGGCCATTGGTCACGCCATTTTTAGGAGATGCCAGGCATGCGAAGATATGACCCTGTCTACTTTCGTCCAAGCAGTAATGATATATGTGAAAAGAACTATGAATGATTTGGAACAACTAGCCTAGGTCGGCGGTGAGGCCGAACGACGCCCCGCGGACACCTAGGTTTGAAGCACTAGAATATGCCTAGTTAGTATCTGTATTTTCCTATTTTTGAGTCTGTTTGTCCATCGTTTCTTTTATTAAGTCTGTAGTTTTGGAGTTTGTACTTGGTCTTAGTAGGCGTCTTTCCTTTTGCAAAGTGTTAGTGGTTTGTTTTATTAATGAAATATTGAAAATTCCCTAATTTATTTTCATTTTTACATTCGCATTTATTTTCACGAACTACGCTTGGTCTGATTCATGTGGGGTCACGATACGTAGGCAATATCCATAGGATTCGACCGTAAGGAAAAAAGATGGAAGGAAAATAAAGGAAGAAAAGAGTGAAAAAACAAAGGCGGGAATAAAAGAAAAGAAAGAAAAGAAGAAGCGGAAAAACAAAGGTAGGAATAAGAGTGGGAAAAGAACAAGAGCGGAAAAACAAAGGTGAGAATAAGAAAAAGAAAGAAAATAGCAGGATAGATTGAAAAATGAAACAAAAATGCCGGGATGATACATGTGGTCGAGCAAATGCATAATAGAAATGATTAACTGTGTAGGTGCATTCATGCCAACGTGCGGTTATCAAATCCGTTAAAACTAAACATTAACCAAGTGGTTTCTTGAATGTGTGAGTTCAGGCAGGTGGTTAGTTGTTCGGCAGTTCTGGCAACTCACCCGTACAACACCCAGTCGAAAGATAAGATGACATGATAGGAATCTGACTCCAGTATTATGGACCTTACAAAAGAGGTCGAGGCGAATGATGTGGTTGCCATGAAAGAAAAGATGAGGAAGTTGAAAGCACAGATGGCTGAAATGTACCAAGCTTGGTCTCAAGGGCACCCGGCACCTTTGTACCCCGCCAACCCGTCCTATATCACACCTTTTGTGCAAGCTCAGGAGCCTCCTAATCCTAGCACATCTCCATCCTTCCCATATCACACCCAGGGCTATGCTACCACTTCATACGCTACTCCAGCTCCACCACCCAAACACAATCCTCCTCCACCTTTGGCTCCAATCTTTGTGGCACCCCCTCCAGCCACATTACAAAGATCATCTAGTGAGCCACTCTTCCAAGATCACGACGCTTAATATTACCCTCCTGAACACAATTTTAAAACTCCTGAGCATTACACCCATACCCCTCATTTTGAGATCCTCGAAGAAGTCGAGAAACCAGTTAAGAATGCAGAACAAGAGGAAATAATTTGTAAAGTCAAAAGCCTGGAGCAATCCTTCAGGAACATACATGGTTTCGGCAGTCAGGTCAGTGTGGCATACAAAGACCTATGTCCATTTCCCGATATTTAGTTGCCTGCGGGGTTTTAAATGCCAAAGTTTGACTTGTATGAGGGGCACGGTGACCCAGTAGCCCATCTGCTTGGTTTTTGTAGTAAGATGAGAGGTGCCGGAGGAAAAGATGAATTGTTGATAGCCTACTTGGGGCAGAGCTTGAGCGGGTCTGCACTGGAATGGTACACCAGACAAGACCCTAGCCGATGGTACACTTGGGATGACTTGGCAAAAGCGTTCATTGGCCACTTTCAATATAACCTCGAGATAGTCCCTGATCGGTTGTCACTGCTGAAGTTTGAGAAGAAGCCAAGAGAAAGTATTAGAGAGTTTGGTTTTCAATGGAGAGAGAAAGTTGCAAGAGTGATCCCCCAATGAGAAAAAACGAGATGGTAGATTATTTTCTGCAAACGTTGGAGCCGACATACTTCGGTCACTTAGTGACTTCTGTGGGTAAATCATTCAATGAGGTAGTGAAGATGGGTGCAATGATTGACGAGGGTTTAAAGTTTAACAAAATTTTGAGTTATTCAGCGCTGAAAGCAACCACGCAGGAAATACAAAGTGGTACTGGTGGTGTGATAGGTAAGAAGAAGAAGAAGGAAGAAGTGGACACTGTGGAAGCTAACACCTGGTCCAGGCCCAGCAATCCTCCACCCTACTATAGCCAACCAAAACCCCACCACCTAAATTACCCATACACCCCATACGGCCCACCACAACACTATTACCCACCACCAGAACCCCACTTCTCTGTCCACCATGCCCAGACATATATGCAGCCCCCGGCACATCCACAATGGCGTGCACCAGCTCCCCAAACCATATATACACCCCCATAAAACACCCATCCGCATCCCAGGGCTAACACGCCAGGACCTTGCTTCCGCCCGAACCAAAACTTTCGGAATGAGAGGTCCACAAACAAATGAACTTTTACCCCATTGGTAGAATCTTACACCGCTTTATTCCATAGACTGAAATAGTTGGGAATGTTAACCCCAATCGAGCCCAAAGTACCAAACCCATCTCCCAGAAAGCTGGACCAGTCCGTCAGCTGCGAGTATTGCTCGGGAATGCCTGGGCATGAGACTGAAAAATGTTGGATGTTGAAGAATGCAGTACATGAGCTTATTGACAGCCGCCATATTGAGGTACAAGCCTCGGAGGCACCAAACATCAATCAGAACCCACTGCCAGCACATCACGAGACCAACATGATTGAGTTGGTACACAAGGATGGAGAGGTGAAGCAACCCTCACAAATCGTGATGATGATTCATGCTGTTGAGACCAGTTCAAGAGAAAAGCCGACAGGGGAACAGACATGATGAAGTTGAAAGGTACAAGTGAGTAGTGATGGGGAAAGAATTATCTATTGCTACAAAGAAACCGGAACCAGTTAAGATGGTGGTACCAGGGGCGTCACCCGCGCCCGTTGTTGTTGTGAAGGGTGCTTACATAGAGCCAGTTATCATCAAGCCAGTAGTACAGCTACCCATGGTTTACAGTAAAGATGTGCCATGGAATTATGAGAAGGTGATAGTAACGTACAAAGGAAAAGAGATTGAGGAGGAGAGCTGTGAGGCGCAAGTGTTGACTCGATCGGGGCGTTACTTCGCTCTCGAGGAGCTGAGAAAGGCTAGGGATACTAAAGACAGTCCATCCTCGGTCAAAAAGGCTATTACAGAGGAGGAAGCAGATGAGTTCCTAAAAAAGATGAAGGTACAGGACTATTCTATTGTCGAGCAGCTGAGGAAAACACCGGCCCAGATTTCGATGTTGTCATTATTGATACACTCCAATAAACATCGCCGAGCTTTGATGAAAATATTAAATGAGCCCATGTACCTGATAGGATTTCAGTGAACCACTTGGAGACAATTTCTAATAGGATCTTCAAGGTAAACAAGATAACGTTTTTGGATGATGAGTTGCCTGTGGAAGGAACCAATCATAATAAAGCCATCTACTTGACCATCAAATGTGAAGATTCAGTGGTGACCAGGGAATTGGTAGATAATGGGTCTAGTGCCAACATTTGCCCGATGTCGACACTGAACAAGTTAAAGATCGATAATGAAAGAATCCGCAGAAACAGTGTGTGTCCGAGGTTTTGATGGGGGCGGAACCGACACGGTGGGGGACATTATCCTCGAGTTAATCATTGGCCCAGTTGAGTTCATTGTGGAGTTTCTGGTGTTGGACGCGGCGGTGTCATACAATCTTTTGTTGGGAAGGCCATGGATCCATGCAGCTAAAGCAGTGCCTTCTTCACTGCATCAAATGGTCAAATTTGAATGGTTCACAACCTGCATTATTTAACCTTGTTTGGAATTGGAGTCGGGCCACATGAAATGCATCCACTGACTCCTTTAATCTAATCACGTAGTTCAGTTGATGAATAACAACCCAATATCTAATTGTGACACCATCATGTCCAGCTATATCCAATCCGAATAAACATATGAACAAGTATAAATAATGTTCCTTCACTCAATGATCACCAAGCAAGATTAGAAATCAATACTGTGCAATAGGTGACTTTAATGGAAACAACACAAACATGATAATGCAATCAGAAGAGACAAATGAAGAAAAAAAACATATTTCATATAAATTAACTAGAGAAACAAAATGCATAGTCAACAGTATATGATCAGATCAAAACCAGAATGAGAACGAAGTAAATAAACCTTACACTCAATCTTCACGCGGAGAAAAGCGAATTTAATCACCGGACCAAGAACGGAAACCTCGATAGAACTACGATCCAAACCTCGACACACGTCAGAACCAATGACGTTACTACAATAACGATGGAGATACTAGAACTACAGCCACACGACACACGTGAAAGGGACGCCGACAAACTGATTCTGGCCAAACTCAGTACAAAAATGTTACAAAATCCATAACCTGTTAGAACTACACCCATCCGACAAAGAATTAGATCATGTGAGAACAATGGTGATGAGACAGTGGACTGTTTTCAACTCATTCATCGTCGATGATGCGACTCCGATGATACAAATATAGTAGAGGGTGGAGGAAGGGGAAGAAACAACAGCGATGAGGGATATCAACAACTACTCCGGTATTGACTGTTGTGTGTGTGGTCGTCGGAGCTGTGATGGTGACAAATGGAGGTGGAGATGGGATCATTTTTCGTTGTGGAGATGGGAGACTGGCTGATTTTGTGAGGTTGGGGTGGCGGTTGTTGGTTGCGTGGAGTCCTCTAGGGTTCAGGTAGGGAGTTTCAAGGTTGAAGATGAGGTCAGATGGGTGGGAGAAGAGTTGACAAAGCTGGGCGACTGGTTTCCGGCGAGGGTCATTTGGGTTGAAGTTGCAGAGACCGCTGGAGATGGTCTGTGTGTTTTTGTGAAGAAGAAAGCAAAGACGTGCAACTTCTTCAATTTCCAGCCTCCTCGCTCTCCTTCTATATTGTGTCTGTATGTGTATATGTATTGTGTGTGTCTTTGTATTTTTCAGAAGAAGCAGCCCCAGCTGCGCCCTTCTCTTCAATTTTCCAGGACACCCTCTGTATTGTGTATGTTCACGAGCTGCGCAGCCCTTGTTAGGATTTATGCCCGTCACTAGAGGGGGGGGGTGAATAGTGCGGCACAAGAATATTGATAAATATTGCGGAATTAAAATTGCAGGAATAAAATAAATTCGGTAATTAAAATAGCAAGGAAAGAACACACCGAATTTATCCTGATTCACCACAACTTGTGGTTAGTCCAGTCCCCGAGAGACTCTCTCGAGATTCCACTAACTCCGTTAAGCTTTCGGGTGCCTAACAAAATGTTACACTTGCTCGTAGATGTACACTCTACAAGAGTTCAACTTGCTCGAGCATACCGCACCTCAAGACTTCACCTTGCTCGTGGATACCGCACCACAAGACTTCAACCACTAAGACTTAGGGTACTTAGCGAACCCGACAATCAATGAGAAGATATGTTCTTCTCAAACACCTTTCTCTTTTACAACAAGAACTCTCTCAAAAGAGTAGATAAAGAGATACAAATTTAGCTCTATGAACAACTCAAAGTTGTCTCTCAAATGGCTCAACAAAAGCTCTAAAATGATGCTCAAATAATGTCAATATGTATATCAATATTGGGAGGTGTTGTGTGTTTAAAACTTTAAAAATATCTCAAAAGACCTCTTTTTATAGGGGTTAAAGGGTGGATGTCCGTTGCTTAATTGGCAATCAATTATGCTGATTTTATGCAAGGATAATCGATTATTTGATTTGCATAATCGATTATCCTTTTACCGTTACAAAATCGGAAGAGATTCTGCTCAAGAATAATCGATTATTTGGATGGCATAATCGATTATTTTTGTTCCAGTGTTCAAAACTTTGGCAACGGATGCAAGATAATCGATTATTTAAGAATTATAATCGATTATATACCATTGATATACACTGTGTATACCACAGTATACCAAAATTGAAAACTTACTTCAAAAACCATTTTGGTTAAAATGAAAACATTAAAATCATTTTATTGGAAGTATATTAAAAATGTTTATGATATATATGATTTAATAAAATGATTTTATGCATATTAATGATGACCTATGTAATATACCAGAATATACCAGAATTGAAAACTTACTTCAAAAACCATTTTGGTTAAAATGAAAACGTTACAATCATTTTGTTTGAAGTATTTAAAATATGTTTATGATAAATATGATTTGGTAAAATGATTTTATGCATATTTATGATGACCTATGTTGAGCCAAAAGACGAGATAACTTTAAACGTTGCTCTTACATTTGTTCTACCTAACGACCTACGCCTTGGGTCTTTGATCTTGAACTTTTGAACTCGTCCTTGGCTTGTCTATGCAATTCCATCATCAATATGATTCTTGGCATTCAAGCTTGATTGTTTGTCATATAATATCGTTGTTTGACACTGACTTCATTGTTTGTCATTCATCAAAACCTATACCTGAAAATCATGCTCATGCAACCAAAGCGCAGATATGATAAATAGAGTGATTTTCTACAATTTCCCCCTTTTTGATAATGACAAACAACAGGAGATATGCATATCGGATTCCCCCTAAATTCATGTTATATTTCAACATACAATTCATGTAAATAATTTAATAACAATATAATTCCCCCTTAATTGAATATTCCCCCTCAATTAAAGCATACTAGAATGTGAAGACATTCCCCCTTATTCAATGCATATCACCTAAATTCTTCCCCCTTTTGGCATTTGCAAAAAGAGTATACCAATTGTTGTTTAAACTATTGACGATACCAATTGTTAGAAAAAAATCATATCAACGTCAAATAATACCAAACGTTAGTAAAAGCATACCAACTATAATAACGGTCATTTTTCGCAAATATACCAACTGTTATTTAAACTAAAAATATTCATCAAAACATGAATCAATCATTTAATATAAAAATAATTGATACCAATTGTTATTCAAAATAAACTTATCAAAAACATGAATCAATAATTAATATCAATTGTTAGCACATATCAACTATTACGTTTTTATCAAAAATACGATAACTAACCGACTTTTCCCCTCGATGCAATAAGGTTTGGTGCATCTACTACGATATTGTAGTCTTCAAGCACACCTGCAAATGTACCTAAAAATAGGTTTTCGGTACCCAACTTCTTTTGGGTCCTTGGGGGTTAGGCAAATAATAATCATAATCAAAATATGAATCTCTATGTTTAGCAAAACATACGGGTGCAATGTGTCCTACCCGGTTACAATAATGACATATAACGCTCGGGTTGTGCATATGTCTAGGTTGAGCCAAATACGTTCTAGGTGATCTAAAGTTGTTATTCCTAGAAGCGTTGAAATTCCTAGAGTCATTTCTAGGTGGTCTAAAATTATTAATTTTAGACTCATTAACAAAAATCCTAGAATCATTTCTAGGTGGCCTAGAATGATTAATTCTAGGCTCAATAATAAAATTCCTAGAGTTGTGTCTAGGTGGTTTAACCTCATTTCTATCATCCTTTTTAATTACTTCACTTGTTTTAGAATCATTTACACTACATTTTTCAAGTGTATTTCTAAGTTCTACGTTCTCTATTTTCAAAGAGCTACAAGAAGAACAATTTGAACTTTGAACAATTAAAGAGGCTTCATTCATCTCCTTGATTTTATTTTTGAGATCGACATTGTCATTTTCCAAAAATCTATTTTCTTCTTCTAAAATTTTGATTTTATTTTTAAGAATAGTATTGTCATTTTCTAAAAGATCATTTTCTTTTAAAGAAGGTTGTTTTTCAAAATCTTTTTCTTGCAAAGAAAGTGTTTTCTCAAAAACTTTATCTTGCAAAGAAAGTGTTTTCTCAAGATCTTTTTCTTGCAAAGAAAGTGTTTTCTTCAAATCTTTTATGGTTTTGGAAGCTTTAACAAATTAACCATATAGTTCATCATAGGCATTTTGTATTTCTTCAAACGAGTAAGAGTTTGAAATACTTACCTCTTCTTCTTCGTTGGCCATGAGGCATAGTGCGGCAGTTTCATCACCCGAGCTATCCGAATCCCATGTTACTCGCCTATGGTGTTTCTTCTTTTTCTTGTCCTTTGATTTTGGACAATGTGATTTGGTGTGGCCAACTTTTCCACAATTTTGACATGAAGGACTTGGTTCTTCCTTCTTTATTTCCTTCTTCATAAACTTATAAAATTTTTCAATTATATCATTGGAAGTAATAGCATCATCGTTTTCCGAGTCACTTACCTCTTCTCTTTTAGAGGATGAGGCTTTGAAGGCAATATTCGAATTACTTCTAAGATACGGATTAAGAATTGTGCTTTCATAAGCTTTAAGATTACCTCGTAGTCCATCAATTTTGACGTCCGTGATTCCTATCGACTCTTGGATAGCATTTGCTTTGGAACGCAATTTGGGTGTGAGACTCTGTAGGATTTTTCGAACTAGATCTTTGTTCGATTATACTTTTCCGAGAGCATGAAGATCGTTGACGATCATTGAGAATCGTTCGAACATATTATCGATGTTTTCATCTTCCCTCATTCTAAAAATTTCATATTCATGTGTTAGAAAATCAATCTTAGATTCTCGGACTTGAGACGTACCTTCATAGGTGATCTCGAGTTTATCCCACATTTCTTTTGCAGTTGTGCAACAAGAGATTTTCCGATAGTCGTCCGGATTCACCGCACAAAATAGTAAGTTGACGGCCTTTGCGTTTCTTTCAACCTTTTTGATGTCCTCGGCATCATATTCATTTTCCTCCTTTGGAACCATGATTTCCCCAACTTTCTTTGTTGGCATTTGTTCACCTTTCTTGATGATTTGCCATAATCGAAAGTTATTTGATTGGATGAAGATTCTCATCCGCTCTTTCCACTATGTATAATTTCTTCCATCAAAAAATGGAGGCCTCTTGGTGGAGTGTCCTTCGCTCATTATTCCTGCGTTCAATATTCTCAACAAAAAAATATATATCGCTCTCAACCGGTTAAGGCTTTCAGAGAGTTAGGCTCTGATACCAATTGTTAGGATTTATGCCCGTCACTAGAGGGGGGGTGAATAGTGCGGCACAAGAATATTGATAAATATTGCGGAATTAAAATTGCAGGAATAAAATAAATTCGATAATTAAAATAGCAAGGAAAGAACACACCGAATTTATCCTGGTTCACCACAACTTGTGGTTAGTCCAGTCCCCGAGAGACTCTCTTGAGATTCCACTAACTCCGTTAAGCTTTCGGGTGCCTAACAAACCGTTATACTTGCTCGTAGATGTACACTCTACAAGACTTCAACTTGCTCGAGGATACCGCACCTCAAGACTTCACCTTGCTCATGGATACCGCACCACAAGACTTCAACCACTAAGACTTAGGGTACTTAGCGAACCCGACAATCAATGAGAAGATATGTTCTTCTCAAACACCTTTCTCTTTTACAACAAGAACTCTCTCAAAAGAGTAGATAAAGAGATACAAATTTAGCTCTATGAACAACTCAAAGTTGTCTCTCAAATGGCTCAACAAAAGCTCTAAAATGATGCTCAAATAATGTCAATATGTATATCAGTATTGGGAGGTGTTGTGTGTTTAAAACTTTAAAAACATCTCAAAAGACCTCTTTTTATAGGGGTTAAAGGGTGGATGTCCGTTGCTTAATTGGCAATCAATTATGCTGATTTTATGCAAGGATAATCGATTATTTGATTTGCATAATCGATTATCCTTTTACCGTTACAAAATCGGAAGAGATTCTGCTCAAGAATAATCGATTATTTGGATGGCATAATCGATTATTTTTGTTCCAGTGTTCAAAACTTTGGCAACGGATGCAAGATAATCGATTATCTAAGAATTATAATCGATTATATACCATTGATATACACTGTGTATACCACAGTATACCAAAATTGAAAACTTACTTCAAAAACCATTTTGGTTAAAATGAAAACGTTAAAATCATTTTGTTTGAAGTATATTAAAAATGTTTATGATATATATGATTTAATAAAATAATTTTATGCATATTAATGATGACCTATGTAATATACCAGAATATACCAGAATTGAAAACTTACTTCAAAAACCATTTTGGTTAAAATGAAAACGTTAAAATCATTTTGTTTGAAGTATTTAAAAAATATGTTTATGATAAATATTATTTGGTAAAATGATTTTATGCATATTTATGATGACCTATGTTGAGCCAAAAGACGAGATAACTTTAAACGTTGCTCTTACATTTGTTCTACCTAACGGCCTACGCCTTGAGTCTTTGGCCTTGAACTTTTGAACTCGTCATTGGCTTGTCTATGCGATTCCGTCATCAATATGCTTCTTGGCATTCAAGCTTGATTGTTTGTCATATAATATCGTTGTTTGACACTGACTTTATTGTTTGTCATCCATCAAAACCTATACTTGAAAATCATACTCATGCAACCAAAGCGCACATATCATAGATAGAGTGATTTTCTACAGCCCTTCCCCATTTCACAGGGGTCTCCCGTGTATCCGTGTGTTCTCTATCGTGTATAGGTTTTTAGGTTAGGAAATTGATTTGGGTCTTGGATTGGATTGGGTTGACCCGGTTTGGGGTTGGGTAGGGGCTAATTTGGGTTGGGTTTTTAAAAAAATTGTATTGGGCTTGAATTTTAATAAGATTTGGCCCAAATATATGATTCCTCTCTTTTGTTTTCATATTTTCTAATTTCTTTTAAATTAAAACTAAAAATAACACATAAATTAATTACTAGTCAAATTATTTTAAATTAAAATAATTACTACAACTAATACTTATTGCAACTAATTAAAACCAAATTAAACGAAAAACTACCGAAATTCAAAGACTAAAATTAAACGTGCAAAATTAACCATTTTATGATTCTTTTCTTCTTTTTATTTTTATTTTTAAACACAATTAATTCAATGTTATTAATTTCTAAATGCAAATTGAACCTAAGGTGGCATAAAATTAAAATGCGATATTTTTTATGGTTTTTCTATGATTTGAAAATATTAAAAATGTACGAAATGCAACTAAATAAAGAAAATTTTCTAAAATTAATAAAAAAATTATTTTGGTCTATTTTTAGGATTTTTTTTCTCATGTAGGGAAAAAATTCACGTGCTCACACAAGCGGCAAATAGTACATTAGGCTTCAAAATACAATAATATCCAAAACAAGATAAAAGCCAAACACGAAACAATATACAAAATTCGAATTCTTATTAATTTTCCCCAGCAGAGTCGCCACGGCTGTCACACCTTTTTTTGTCACACAACCCTGTTACGAGGTTGAGTTACAAGAGTTTTTCAATTAAAGTGACATTTTAAAAAGGGATTATTTATTATTTAGAGTCGCCCTTGGAATTGAGTTCTGGTGTTCCAAGTCACCTCTTATTTGAATCCATTTTCAAAAGGAAGGTTTGACTCTTAATTTATGGTCTACGAAAATAGAAGACTGAGTAAGGAATTCTGTTGACCGAGGGGAAGGTGTTAGGCACCCCTCGAGCCCCGTGGTTCTAGCACGGTCGCTTCTATTGATTAATGTAAGGCTTAAATGAATTTATTAGCTATTCTTGCATTTTTTTTATTAATTATGGATTATTTATTACCGCTTCACTTAATTTATTATATTTTTTATTAATTATTTTGACCAAAATACGATACGCACAAGGTACTTCCTTGACATTAAATATTAAACCAAGGTACGAAATGTACACATAGTTATAACATAATTATTTTAAATGAAAAAGGTATCACGACGTGGAATGCGCACATGATCCTTTTATTATTTAAGCGTATCAATCCAAGGTTTGGGTATGAACACATGAGCTAGTATTTTAAAGTGCATCTAAAAATTATCTAGCATTTTTAGAGTATTCTATTTATTTATCTATTTTATTATTGTTATTTTTAACTGTTGTAATAAATTTTAAGGTTTTATTGTAAAAAATAACTAAGAGATGACCATTGGTCTAGAAGATTGAACCGAATTAACGAGCTTTCTATTGATGCGTTATAATTTAAACAAACCTACATAATATTAGATTTATCATTATCAGGAGACATTTATACAAAAAACAATATGCAAATTCCAGCCATATTTATCAATAGAACTTAATATAAAATAATATTCTTAATTAACTATCATATTTTTCTGTGTGACTAACTTGCCATAATTTGATATACACATCTATATGAACATGAACTTAATTTAACTATTAAAGAACTAAAATTTCAGCAACTTAAATAATAAACTAACACGTATTCCAACAAAATTTTATCAATCACGTTATTTTGTACCAAAATATAAATAAAACTTCTAAGAAAAAGAAACATAACTATAACGAAGTAAAACAACATTCTTTAGACACTCCTCCTAATTCATGAGTTAGTATGAAAGTTGCTCACCCGTATTAAATATTATATACAAAGAAAGATAACAGTATATATATAACAAAATTCAGAAAAACAAATTAAAATTCAAACTTTGCGAAGACATAGATCTCATATATCATGTTTAAACTGTACCAAAAGATTGAGTATTATCTTTTGTAAGGTTTCACAATAAAGAGAATATGTATGATCTACTAGTCACGAACACAGAATCGCGAACAAAATCTCGAACTCCGTCTCCAAAAATTCTCTTCCTTTTGTCCTTTTGCCTTTTTCCTTTCTTTCTCTCTGTTTTTCAACGTTTTTTTTCTTTCTTCCTTTGTCTCTTCTTTTTTCAACGTTTTTTTTGTTTTCTTTTCTCTCCTTCTGTTCTCTTTTCTTCTTTCTTCCGTGTCTTTCTCTGTTCTTTTGTTTTTTTTTTTCATTCTCTTTCTCTCTTTTGTTTTTCAACGTTTTTTTCTTCTTCTTTTTTTGTTTTATGTTTTGTTTCCTTTTTATAAAAGGAATGCGTGTGGCATATGAAAGAGTTAGAATTAGAATTGAAGTGCGAGAAGGATATTGAGAAGATCATAGCACGTGGTTAGGATAATTTTTGTTTGAATCTTTTAAGTTTTATCCATTATTATTATTATTATTATTATTATTATTATTATTATTATTATTATTATTGTTATTATTATTATTATTACTACTTGCTTTGCCTTTTTTTCTTTCTTTTGGTTAGTTAATGTTTTTCTTGTTTTTTTGTTTAATAACTTTTACTTATTCTTTATTAATGAAGAAATTAGAAAGTAAAATACATAGTTAAAAATATTAGTTAGCTACTTTATACTTAAATATTATATATATAATAAAATTAAATATTTACATTGTAGTTTAAATTATACTGAGGAAAATACTATAGCTTACATTAAAAATTCTAATTAGATTTGTTTTTAAAAAAACTAGGAGTAAAACTTATACTCTAAGAACGTGAATATATAGTTAGTATATATATATATATATATATATATATATATATATATATATATATATATATATATATATATATATATATATATATATATATATATTTCAAATAAAACCTATTAAGAGTAAGATAAAAGTTTTAAAAATACTAAGATTAATCATAAAAGAAATATTTACACTAAACTAGTATAGAATTTGGGTGAGTAAAAAATTAGGTGTTCACAGAGATGAGAATGTTGAGATGGATGTGTGGACATACCAGGAAGTACCGGATTAATTAGGAAGTTATTAGGAACGAGGTGAGTGTGGCCCCTGTGGAAGATAAGTTATAGGAATCGAGGTTGAGATGATTCACGCATATAAAGAGGAGAGATATTAATGCTTCAGTGAGAATGTGCTAGAGGTTGACTATAGTGGGTCAAAGGAAAGGTAGAAGAAGGCCTAAAAAGTACTGGGAGAGGTGATTAGGCAGGACATGGCTCTACTTCAGCTTACCGATGACATGACCCTTGATGGGGAGGTGTGGAGGTCGAGGCTTAGGGTTGTGGGTTGACAGATAGTCGAGAGTCTCTTCTAGTTGTATTAGTAGTAGTAGTACTAGTCTTGTATTCTCATATTCCGAGTTACTTGCTGATTAGACAATGTGGCATTATTGCCAATAGCTTTCGCACTTCACTTATAGTTTCGTATTCCTAGTTCTCTGCTATTACATGATGTCCTATTTGCTTATTTTATATTATTTTCTTGCCATTGTTAATGTTGGCTTATTATGTCATTGTCATTGTTATTGAGCTAAGGGTCTATTGGAAGCAACTCTCTTCCTTCATGAGGTAGGGGTAAAGTCTGCATACATATTACCCTTCCAAGCCCCTCATGCAGGATTGCACTGAATTTTTTGTTGTTGTAGTTGTTGTTACGGAGTTGACCAATGAAAATATAAAATAGCTGAAAATGGTATGAAGAAATACAAATAAAGTACCGAAAATTCATCAACTAAATAAGGACATAAGTCATAGAGAATAATAGTGGGATAAATAGAATCCCTTAGTCCTTAAACAAAGATCTCAAGTTGCGAACAATAGAAATAATTTTTTTTTATAGAAGCGTTTTACATTTCGAATTAATCTAATGCATTACTAATGCACCTTATTCCGCACTATTCTTATACACCCTACCAAACGATCCCTTAGTGTATTAGACACGTTCATTTGAAGTATTATTTATTATGCAATATAAATATGAAAAGAAAACCTTTGAAGTTTGATCATTACATATTGGTCTTATTAAATAATTTTATGTACACCTAATTTTAATTTTCAAATTTAAAATTTAAAACTTTAAATTTTAAAGTTTAAAAGTCTAGTTTTATGTCTTAAAAAGTTTACAAATTTTTAAGTAACAATTACATTAAACAAAGAAACATAATACACTAAAAAAATAAAAATAAAATTTAAATCAAGCCCGGTTTAAACCCAATAAGCCTGAATCTGAATGGGCCTACCAAAATTCAAAATATTCCAGCATATTATCAGCCTGGAACCTCAATCTACTGACTGGTTCGAAATGATAATGGTGTACTGTGGCCCGGGCCTGAACCGGGATCGGACCGGGCCCGCGGTCCTGGCGGGCCTCACGGGCCTGGTGGGTCAGTCCTGGCGGTCCCGGGCCTGGTGGTCCTATATGCCCGTGATGGGCCGGTCCAAAACTAAAAACCGTGAGCCCGGGAATTCCATGCGGGCCTAGGCCGGTCCTGGCGGGCCCAAGTGGGCCCGACGGCTCTTTTTAAATTTTTTTTGTATATAATGTATATATGGTGTATATATGTATATATTATTACTCAAAATGACATATATCTTTCTTAATCTTCCTTTCCCCAAGGGAATGAGCACAACAAGGTACTAATACCATCATTAAAAGGAAAAAAAACTAAAAGAAGATGTGCCAATGGTGGTAGTAGTAATTAGTATATTGTGTTGTAGTAATTAGTATATATTGTATATTTTGTATATATATATTCCCTTATATATTTTCTTGTAGTATATATTGTATGTTATGTATATATATTCTCTTATACAATTTCATGTAGTGTGTGTGTGTGTGTGTGTATATATATATATATATATATTGTATATTATGTATGTATATATATTATAACGTATATAGTTATATATTTTGTTGTACTATACATATTGTATCTCTTATGTATAATGTATATATATATATTCTCTTATATATATTGTATCTTATGTGTATATGATATTACTTATATATTTTCTTGTAGTTTAGGTTGTATGTTATGTATATATATTCTTGTATATATTTTCTTGGAGTATATATTGTATGATTTATATATATATATATATATATATATATATATATATATATATATATATATATATATATATATTAGCTTATAAATAATTCGAACTAAAGACAAAGAAATATTGAGAAAAAAGATATTCAAGGATATGTCTTATAATATTTATTACCCAAAATGGCATATCTTTCTTACACTTCCTTTCCCCAATGGAATGAGCACAACAAGGTACTAATACCACCATTAAAAGGAAATAAAACTAAAAGAAGATGTGCCAATTTACAAGTTACATCATAATCTACATTGTATCTCTAACAAATCTCATAAATTCGTCATGAACAAGCTTCGTTTCCACCTCCACCAAATTCTCATAAGGCCGATATTTATGAACAATACCTAATCGCTATTTATTTACTCATATACCTAATCGGATTTCTATTACTACTGATATTGATAGAAATGGTAATGATTGTGATTATCTAACTGTTACAAGTCATTGGATAGATGAGGACTGGACAATGCAAAACATACAAGAAAATACAATATATATATATATATATATATATATATATATATATATATATATATATATAACATACAATATATAACATACAATCTAAACTACAAGAAAATATATAAGTAACAACATATATACATAAGATATAATATATATATATATAAGAGAATATCTATAACATTATACATAAGAGATACAATATATATACTACAACAAAATATATAACTATATATGATATAATATATATACATAATATACTATATATATACTACATGAAATTATATAAGAGAATATATATACATAACATACAATATATACTACAAGAAAATATATAAGGGAATATAAATATATACAAAATATACAATATATACTAATTAGTACAACACAATATACTAATTACTAGTACCATCATTGGCACATCTTCTTTTAGTTTTTTTCCCTTTTAATGGCGGTATTAGTACATTGTTGTGCTCATTTCATTGGGGGAAGGAAGAATTAGAAAGATATGCCATTTTGGGTAATAATATATACATAATATACAATATATACTAATTACTACAACACAGTATATACCTAATATACAATATATACTAATTACTACAACACAATATACAATGAAATATATATTATATATACTATACTAATAACTTAGTATACTATATAAAATATATTCTACATTTTACTAATAACTACTATACAAGATATTGCCTTTAAAAAAAACCGCCAGGCCCGGCACACGAAGCCCGGGACCACTGTGGGCTTAAGCCCGTCACGGAGTGGTCTCACCCGTCAGGACCACCAGGCCCGACACACGAAGCTCGGAACCACAAAATCCGACCCGTGATGCCCGTTTAGTTCCGGGCCAAAATACACCCCTAAAAAACGATAATAGAACGGACTATTTTTTTCGTGTTCAGCCCGAACCAGACCGTTTGATTAACACCCCTAAATTTTGAATTAGTTGAAACTTCAATATCGTTGAAACAAAGAGAGGTGAACATGTGGGATGTTAGAGATGTGGCAACAATTAAACCGCGTGGGCATTATCTACAGAGAGATCTTTATAGTGAAATGTCATTTCATGGTGCATTAAAGTTTCAAAAGGACCGGACGAGGTGAAAGGTGGCAAGCTGCTATCTCCGTTGTCTTTTTTTCTACTATTATTATTATTTTGTTTTTGATAGAAAATAAGTTCACACATTTATTGAAGGTGAAAATGGTAAAAATGATCCTTTATGTTTGAAGATAGTTTAAAGCGGTCCCTTAACTATACACTAAGCAGTTTTGATCCCTTAATTTTGTTTAAAAAATAGCAATTTGGTCTTTGTAAACGTTTATTTTAAAATTAACCTTAAACACTAGGAACGTCCCATCAAATCCAAAAAATATAAAAAAAATTGCAGTAAACACTAAAAGAGACGAAAAATAGTTTTTAAAAAAAAAAATACACCTTAAAAAGCTGTACCAAACTTTAAAACTGAATAATAAATAATAAAATTTGCAAAAATTATATCTCAAATACAAATTTCTCCCTATACGAAGACTGAAAACGTTAACTTTTAGTAAAAAATTTAAAGGATGAAAACTGCTTAGAGCTTAGAGCATACTAAAAATTACTTTGAATCTAACCCTAAATATAAGGTACCATTTTTGTCATTTTCTCTCTATTAAAGTCTCAATCACTTTTTCATGGTCGAATTTTAAAACTACACTCAATTAATTTTCTTTCGCCTTCATCTCTTTACTTCTTTCAACTACCAACTTTCTCTACGTCAGATATTTTTTTCTTTTCTGTTGTAATTTTCACTATGTCTAACTAATAACCATACGAAAGATATACTCTTTTTGTTTTTTATCCTGGTATTTATATTTATATTAAAGTTTAATTATATTTGAATTCATATCGTGTAGGATTTTATTGAGGAGAAATACTTCTTGCCAATAATTTTTTTATATTTAGAATTCCTTTAATCAAGGAAATAATAGTCTCCTTTGCTGCACCACATTTTTAGACAGTAAGGAAAGATATAGTTTTATCCTCATCAATCATCCAACAATGTACTTCCTATGGTTCACAATAAAGGTTCAATTTGCTTTTTTATTTTGGTTTAAAATAAGTGTCTAATCAAGAAAAAATTTAATTTTTTTTATAAAGTAACCCTTATGTACATATTTTTAAAAAGTTTTCTGATTCCTTATATTGAATATTTAATTACGAGTAGTTTAATTATACTAAATATTTTTGTATAGAATTTAATATTTTTTTAATAAATATATTAAAAATAAATTGAACACTTATTGTAAATTGAAAGAGTACCACTTTCCTCTTACCATTTAAGATAAGTTTTTCTTACCGATAATAGCACTACCTTAATTATTTAATCAACACGTGGAAACACTTTTACCCATTTTGGTTTTCTATTCCAGAAACTTGTCCACTTGTCACTAGGAGAAACCAAAAAAAAATAAAAAATCAATCTTCTTTTCCCGGATTACAAAACCGTTTTGGATAAATAAATTATTTCTTCAATACTAATGGGTTGCTCAACGATTAACACTTAAAACTGTTAATCAAAAGGTTTTAAGGTTGAACTTGAATAATTAGTATTCTTCTCTACACTTTGAAGCTCAAACTTATCATTCATCGGGCAGTGGCGGAGTCAGAATTTTTATTAAGAAGAATCAAAATATAAAGAAATAAGCTCATTTATAGTATTTTTGCTGCTACTTCGATTCCATATCCTCCTTCTTCCCTTTTTTTATTTGCATATTTTTCTGCTTTTATTTCTCTTATTTTATAAGTAGATTGTAGTACTTTGCAACTTCTTGTACTTTATTCTTTTTTATTTTAGTTTTTCAATACATATTATGCTTTGTTAATTAGTTTAAACTGCACTTTTTATTTTTCTTATATCGTATATAACAACAACAATATATCTTGTGTAATCCCTTAAGTAGAATCTCGTTTTGTATCATATGACACTCAAATTAACTAATTAAGTAAAGCACATACCAAGAAATTACTATTATTCATTGCATAATATATTGTAAAAACACAAATGAAGTTTTGGCTCTCCAGCAACGTTTGTTGTAATGACCAAATAATGCTTGACTTTTGTTAAGTTAAATATTTTTGGTATTCCTTCATTTTTTTATATTATTTATCAAGACAACAAAATTCCGACTTTAATTTGTTTATAAATAGCTAAATTGTATTTCTAAAATTACAAATGCTATTTCCTTCTAATAGGCAATAACAACAAAATCATATTGTAGAAGCTAACAATCGTCATGTATTAATTATTGGAATTAATTAAAAAGTAATTCCAGTTTAAATCAAAAGAATACAAAAATTCAAAAAGTTATAAAATAAATTGAGCAGGGGCTGTTTCAACGTGGCACAAGATTTTAGCAGAAAACAGTATTTTGACGTAGCTACTGACAATGTCCAAATAATGCAGCAGCGAGTATAACTCTTTGAAACAACCTAAATATGTGAAATGTCGAAAATGTCCTAACAGTAAGGAGACAAATCGTCCAGCTGCCTGTTAACTCCCTCTTATTAGTTAGTAGAATTTGAGAAGCGTAAAACATCAATCCACTCAAACAATCATTCACTCGTTAAACTAATTCTAGCTATGCAATAACATGTGCATTTAGAAACATATCTTCATGTAAAACACAAGCTATATGGAGTATATGTTAGCTTAAATTACCCACAAAATGTTTATATATATACTACTATGTTTTTGTAACCTTTTACTTTTATTTAAAAATTAAGAAATACCTACCTATGAATATCATTTGGTGGGAAGACCAGTCAATAAAGCAATACTTTATGGTGCGATTTTTTAAATGTCCACTACAGCATGGTTTTATGTATTATAGTTTACAAGTTTAAACTTCACTTTTTTTTTACAATTTAATTATTATTAGTTTTCAGAGTGACAATTACAATATATAAGGCTAACTCGGCTTGTATGTAAACCACTGCTATATGCATCTTTTCTATACCCCGCCTCTTTGACCAGTCTTACATGATAAGTACTATTACTTTCCTTTTCCTATATGAACTTGTATTTTAATACTTCTTTGAGTTTACCAACAACTCCAATGTTATAAATATAAATAATTTCTCTAACAATATTTTGTCTATCCTATGAATCTTCTAAAAAACTTGATGACTTCTCTCCGTCCATATGTTATACAATGTTTCAGCTAGTATCATTTTCAACAGCTGCTCTTCAGTTGATTTCTTCTTTGCCTTTTTCACAAACCAGCATATTAATTGACTTCGTGTATTTACTGGCACTTGTGTTTGCATCCATTTGAATATGTCATTCCATATTTCCATGATGATAGTACGATTATAGAATAACTGGTGATGATTCTCTGGTTGATAATTACAAAATACACATATAGTATCCACAGTCATGCTCCATTTACTCAGTATGTCTGCAGTTATCATCCTTTCCTGTATGATCAACCACATAAAGTATTGCTTTGGGTCTAGCTAAGTTTCTGAATATAATTTCTTTATGTTCCACCTTTTCTAGTGTTCCTACCTGTTGCAAATATATCCTCTTGATGACACTGCCGTTGTCTCCTTGCCTTTGTATTTGTGGACTTGGCCCTTTAGTAGTAAGAATCTTTTGTACCATCCAGCTTGCTTGTTTAGCCCCTTTGATGTTCGATATAGGTTGTCCCTTTATATGGTACATATGCACCCGTTTGATCCACAGTCTGCCAGCTTTTAATGTTAAATTCTATTGCAATTTGAGAATGGCTGTTATGTTCCATTGCTTAAGATTCAAAATATTTAAAACCCCTACACTCTTTGGTTTGCATACCTCCTCCCAAGATATCAAGGCTCGTTTGGTGATTACATTAGTCCCTGACCACATAAAGCTCCTCCAGTAAGCTTCAATAGTTTTGATCACCTTGGCTGATATTAGAAACATTTGTGACCAACAAGATTGAATTCCAAATAGCACAGCTCTTATAAGTTGAATTCTTCCAGTATATGACAGTTTTCTTGCAGTCCTGGATGATATTCTTACTACCATTTTATCAATCAATGGTTGCCATTGAGTCACCTTTATCTTCCAAGTAGTTAATGGAACTCCCAGGTATTTGAATGGCAATTCACCTCTTATGTATCCCAACTATTGAAGTATGGCTTCCTGTTCTGCATCAATCACCCCACCAAAGTACTCTAAACTCTTGTTTAGGTTAACTTTAAGACCAAAAGCTGTAGAGAATTGATGAAAACGTTGCTTCATCATTACCACTGATTGTTTATCCCCCTAGCAAATAATAACAGGTCATCTGCAAAGCTCAACTGAGTGATGCCTAACTTCTTGCGTTTTGGATGAAAGTGGAATTGCTTCTTGTCCTTCAACTCTGCCAACAGCCTATTTAGATATTCCATACCTAGAGAAAACAAAAAAAGTGACATTGGGTCACCCTGTATGAGTCCTTTTGCAGCAGGAAACGGCTCAGAAAATTCACCATTAATCAAAATAGATTAGCTCACACTTTGGATACAAGTCTTTACCCATTGTGTGAACCTGTGAGGAAATCCTAAACCTTCCATGATTTGTAGCACATAACATCATTAAACACGATCATATGCTTTCTGCAAGTCTACTTTAATCATGCATCTAGGAGATATATGGTTCCTTGAATAAGCTCTAATTAGTTCAGGAGCTAATATAGTGCTATCTACTCCTTTCCTTCCAGGTATAAAACCAGTTTGAGAAAGAAAATCGTAACTTTTTGCAGCATTGATGCTAAGAGTTTACTAATGATCTTATATAACACTGAGCAACATAATATAGGTCTATAGTCTTTGATAGTAGTAAGGTTAGGAACATTGGTTAATATAGTAATAGTTGTACAGTTAATGATCCTGGGTATTCTACCTATTTCAAAGAACTCTATTGCAGCATCATAGACATCAAAATTCATTTATCTCCCATGTTTTTTTGAAAAACACTGCATTGTACCCATCAATATCAGGAGCTTTATCATTTCCAATAGCATGTAAGCAATCATCAATTTTCTACCTAGTTATATCTTTGATTAATTCCATAGTTTGCCGATGGTTCAATTTAGGTCCCTTCTTCATTGTTTGCATATTAACAACATGTAACTGATTAGTAGCAGTCCCCCAAGAGATTTATAAAACTCTACAATCTCCCTCTTAATACTCTTAGAGTCTGTCAGGATTGCACCATTCAGTGCTGTTAAGGTTGTAATATTTTTCCTGCATACTCTTTCTTTCATCACTGCAAAGAAGTACTTGTTGTTTCCATCACCTATATTGATCCATTTGTGTGATTACCCAAAAGGTCGCCACTTGTATTGCAAGTAAATTCAGTGTTTCAAGGACTAAAAATCTCCTTTTTACCTCACCATTATTTGCATGCGTGGTCCGGACCTATATCTGGAAAGCCTTCTATGTAAAAATATGAGAAATAGAAATTTTTAGAGTTAAAATTTAATTACGGTTAACTTTGGTCTCTATTTTGAGCAAACGGACCTGGATCCGTATTTCGATGATCCGGGAAGGTCCGCAGTAAAATATGGGACTTGGGCGTATGCCCGAAAATAAATTCCGAGGTCCCAAGCCTTAGAATCAATTTTTGAAATAAATTATTTTACTGAATTATCTAAGAAATAAAAAGAATTAATGTTTGAAACCATTGGTATCGGGCCCGTATTTTAGTGTTCTTGATAAAAATTAAGTGTTCTTAGGTTTAATTCATAGTTTTACATGTTATTTTGATGATGTGATCACGTGAATAGGTCGTTATTAGTGTTGTGAACTTTAAGTGTTCTTGATAAAAAATATGAGTTTTTAGGTTTAATTCATAGTTTTACATGTTATTTTGATGATGTGATCACATGAATAGGTTGCTATGATATTTTTGAGTTAGTATGCACACTTAGTTTAGAGCCCCGAGGGCTCGGGTGAGTTTCGAGTAGGTTCCAGGATGTCTTAGGCTTAAAATATGGATGTCGTAGGTTCAGAGAAGTGCGAATCTCTAAACCCGCAGTGCTGACCGCATTGGTTTTGGTGCTGTCTGTGGTGAGGGCTGTGTGGCCACACTAGATTTTTTGCGGTCCGCACATGTTCACTAGTCTGATTTCGGAAGCCTGTATCTTTTGATCTACAAGAAATTTTGAGATGATTAAAAAACGCAAGCTGTAGTCCTTCATGTTTAATTCCAGAAATGTAAAAAAATCATAATTTGGACATAAGTTGAGAAAGTTATGGCTAAAATACTAAATCATGTCACTACAGTCCATATGGAGAGCTATGCGGTCTGCACAGGGGGTCTAAGAGGGGTATATTAAAACGGGATTTTCAGTTGTTTTTTATTTTTTAAAACCCAAAAATATAAGAGGCGATTTTTCAAACAACTCTTCTCCAAAACATTGATACGAGTGAGTTGGTGGTGGACTCAAGAGGTAAAGCGATAGTTGAGGCGTGAATTATATTTGTGGAATCGAGGTAAGTGTTTGGTCTAACCTTAGCTTGAGGGATTATGAGCCATGTCTTAATTGCTATGTTTTAAATGTAGAGTACAACGTATAGACATGGTGACGAGTATCTATACGTCGATCTCAAGCATGTCCATGAATTTTCTATTGTAATTGTTATGACTTTGTTGTGGTTTATTGTGCTTTATATGTCATTATCATCATCGTTTCCTTGTCGGGATGTTATTGTATTATTACTATTTCCTTGCCGGGATATTGTTATATTGCTCTAGTTCCCTTGGCGGGATTTTTTGTGATTGTTATTGATTGGTAACTAGGATCGGGTGGCACGCCACTACGGAAATATATGAAATGGGAGCGGGTTTCACGCCTGTGAGAAGATATATAAAATGGGAGAGAGTTGCACTCATGCAACAAGATATGTGAAATGGAATTGGGTTGCACGCCTGCAACAAGATACATGAAATGGAAGCGGGTTGCACGCCTACAACAAGATATATAAAATGGGAGTGAGATATGTCAATGGGATCGAGTTGCATGCGAGATACATGAAATGAGATCGGGTTGCATGCCTACAAAAAGATGTGAAATGAAAGTAAATTTTGACTTTGTTTTTCTTATCCTTGTTAGTAATTGGATTTTGGTTGCTTTATAATCCTGTTGATATTTTGTAGTTACATGTTCTTCCCCGAAGCACGTTTTCCCCCTCCCATCGTTAACTGTAATTATCTATTTTTATTTTCCCACCGTATATGATTTAAGTGCACCGATTTATTTGGTAGTCTGGAACTAGCTTCGTCACAACTTCACCGAGATTAGGCTAGAGACTTACCAGCATATGGGTCGGTGGTGCTGATACTACACTCTACACTTGTGCAGATACCAATACCGGAGTGCTTGGACCGCAGTAAGGGTACTGTCTTCATCCCACACAGGCGACCCGAGGTAATAATGCAGACGTTTGTGGGTCTTGGCGTCACCTCCTATCTTTCCTTTATTCTTGTTTTATTTTCTTAATTCAGAAACGGCGTATCATTTATTTTCAGACTCTGTATGTAGCATTCTTAGATCGTTCGTGGTACTATGACACCAGTTCTAGGTAGTTGAGGCTCAAACAGTTATTCTGGACACATGTTCAGATATTCTATTGCTTTTCTTCCGCTCATTTTAAACTGATGCAACAGATATATTAAATATAATATACAATAACACCCTTACTAACGACAAACTTTCCTTTGAATGCAGATTATTAGTGGAGGAGGCAACCAAGCAGGGGACGATATCATTCATGCATAGCTTCAGACAAGGAAATGGCGTGGCTCACACTTTGGCAAATGAAGCTCTAAGAAACAAGACTTTTGACAAACTATGTACTTTTGCTAAGCCTCCTAATTTTGTAATCGATCTCTATGAAAGAGATATGGAGGACTATGTCTACGTATGATCGTGTAGTACCAAACAATGCGAAACTCTAGCTGCTCTAGGAAATATTAGTGTCATAAATGGCTTAATGGTTGACCAAAGTAATGCATGTATAAACAATATCTATAGGGAGGAGACAACCCTCCTTATTTAGCCTTATATAATATATATATACTTTTCCTTTAAAAAAAAAAAGAAACATTTTGACGATACATGTAGTGACTTATATCTGTTTTGCCCACTTATTTAAGATTCAAGAGTTTATTTTTCTATTCAAAAGGTGAATATGATATTATTTTCCAAATTCAAAAGATTGAGACAATTAATTACCGACATTTACGAATTTGACTGAAATTCGCTCTATAATTTATGTATTTTTTTTTTTGAACTTTTTACCTACTTACTACTTAAACAATACTGACTTAAACAAGAAAAACGATCCCCTACCTTATCTATTTCCTTTGAATCCGATAATAAATTTGAATATAAATTCATTCCATCATGGGATCTTTCACAAAGACCAAGAATAACATAAGGAATTCAGAATAAAAAGTATATATACTTTCGTTACATACGTTAATAAAAAATCGTTAACACTTGAAATCTTATTATTAATCGAACTAATCATGATAAATATATTAAAATTAAATTATTTTATTTGATGTAAATATTGAGTGAAAATAAATATTATTGTAACGGAATCAATGATTAACAAAATCTCATTTTGTTAAACCCCTAAAGTAATTTACTTACTCAATAAATAAATAAATAAAGGAAGGAAGACTATTCTTTTTCTTTGTTTTTCCTAATTAAAAATTACAAAAGAAAGCACACATGGCAAAAGAGAGCGTAAAAAGCTGTCTATAAATCTTGAACAAAATCCCCCACTTTTCTTCTCTCCTTAATCTACGTAGGAAACCAATTTGGACTCCATTACCAAATCTCCAACCAAACAACTTTCTTCTCTCTCTCTAGAATCTTCCTTTCCTCACCCAGATTTCTCTTAATTCCCCTAATTAATCACAATTTCATCAATTATTCCCTCCGATCATCCCCAAATTATTCTCATTTAACGGAAATTATCTTAGAATTCCGTCGAATAGATAATCCATTGTTTGATCTGGAGAGAGAATTTTTTTCCTTAGGTTTTGTATACGCATGAGCTGGTTGATCAAGCTGGGTTTCTCTTCAAATTCTAATATTAATTCTGTTATTCTCAGATTGTTGAGATTATTAACTTTAATTTTATATAATAATCCCTTTATTATTTTTAATAGTAATTGTTTATCTATCAATAATCACCGATCATCGCCTTTTGACCATGGATTCTCAAAACAAGAGTAATCGCCAACTTCAGAGAGGTTTGTCTCTTTTTATAAAAAGTTTTAATCTTTTTGTCGGTGATTTTTTTTTTTTTTGGATTTTACTTTATTTAGTTGAATTTTTAGCGTGATTAATTAGATTCAGTAGTCATTTTGAGTTAAGTTTGTATTGTTTGAGCTGAATTGTCTATATTTGTGATTTACTATGGTTTTACTTAGATTTAGTTGATATTTAACATATAATTCAATTTGCTTGAATTTTTTGAGGTTTTGTCTTAACATTTCAATTTAGTTTGTATTATTGAGCTGGATAAAGATAATTAACACTTGATCTATGCTCTTATAGCTTATTAAAATTGTGAATTGTGAGCTATGATAACGAAACCTTTAGTTTTTTTTAATATTAATAAAAACGCTTTTGCAGTTTTCGAGTTGCAAAGATTATTAAAAAATTGCAAGAATATGCTTTTTAACGTACCTGTTTTTGTGACGTGGGCAGCTCTCTTTTAGTATTCAAACAAGTGATGGGTCCAAAATGTCGACTGTTAGGCACTTGGGGCCCTCTGAAATCTTTTAGTGGCTACTTTTGATCTCGCTTACCATCTTGACAAATTCGGAGTTACATTAAACTTTTGATTTGATTAGATAATTAACGGTTAGGCAAATGAATATGACAACAACTTTATGATCTGTGATATTTCTATCCTATGAAGGAAGTTGGTTAATGCTGAATAAATTACATGAATCTTTGACACCCACACAACAAAAAAAAACCTTTATTTTGAGGATAGGAAAGGCCTGACACTTTATCTGAATCTTGATTCTCTGAGTAGTGATTGCCGTGGTATTTTTTGGACATAAGTAGGCACTAACCCCACTTTTAGTTGCGATTGCTAGTTCCTGGTAGGCAACTTTAATCCTCTAGCATGAGTTTAGTATGGGATTGTTATTTTTGAAGATATAGATCAGTGAATAAAATTGTGCTCTATCTAACCGCTTAAGCTTTTAGATGAGATGGTCACACTTCAAAAAGAATTAACACGTGCATGGCTCATGAAAAAAGAATCAAGCTGCACGCGAACACATAGTTAAGTAAATAAAAGTGTAACTTTAAAGCTAGCTTTTAGATGAAATAGTGACACTCTTAAACACTTATAGTTGCTATGCCATTGTCAGCTTAGTTAACATATTATGGAGTTGTTAAATGGGAAATTGGAGGCAAAAGAGTTATTTTCTCTTTCATTTCTATGTTCCCTGTGTTTGAAAATCCTATTTATGAAACGACAATTTCACAAATTATAGGTAGTATTGGTTCTTGATTAAGCGCAGGATAGCAAATTATTATGTTCCTTTCATTTTGTGAATCAGAAGCACATCAAAACTGTAATTATGGTTGTTGCACAGGCTTTGTGCATCTGTATATATATACGTGCTCGCGCACACACACGCACACAGAAAATATGTTACAATCTAAAAAAAAAAAACAGCACTTCACTACAGTTAGAGCTTATAACAGCGAGCAATATGGTAACCTTTTATTTGGTGAATAAGTATGCCACTTTGTCTCCTTTCGGGTCAGTTGCTGTTTATATAAATTACCTCACATTTTTCTTGTGTGTAGTTGCTGGTTACTTATCATTTTTTATCTTATTTAGCGACTTGTCTAACCGAGTTTCTGGTTTTGTCATCTAGCTCCTTGCTTCTCAGGTGATGGACAGCGGGCTGGGGCTTCACCATCTGTCATTGTGATTGGTGGCGGTGTTGCCGGCCTTGCAGCTGCTCGGGCTCTTTATGATGCGTCATTTCAGGTATGCATGTGAAAAAACACGTTTTCACTTATATTTGGGATAAATGGTGATATGTTTAACAAAGATAATATTTTCTGTTAGGTGGTTGTTTTGGAGTCACGAGATAGAATTGGAGGCCGAGTTCACACTGATTACTCATTTGGTTTTCCTGTTGACTTGGGTGCATCATGGTAATGAGTTCTACTATGGCTTTTGCTTTACATGCAAGACTTTCCTTTTATTAACATATTAAACACAGCCTTTTTGCTTGCAATTTGGAAATTAATTGGCTGAGGACTTTAGGTTACATGGAGTCTGCAAAGAGAATCCTCTGGCACCTCTCATTGGAAGACTAGGACTGCCTCTCTATCGTACAAGCGGTGACAATTCTGTGTTGTACGACCATGATCTAGAGAGGTTTGTATTTCAAGACCTTCTTACCTCTCACATTGTAGTGTTTCTTAATGTACAGATTCGCGAACAAATACTTGCGTTAGTTTTTTGATATTATATTTCCAAGTTTGATTATATGTCAAGTAATGTATATTCATCTGACCTAGCTTTGATTCTTCAGTTATGCCCTTTTTGACATGGATGGGAATCAAGTTCCCCAGGACTTAGTCACTAAGGTTGGCGAAACATTTGAGAGCATTTTGAAGGAGGTGTGTTCTCTTTCTCTTTCTCTCCTTCTCTCCCCCCGTGACGTCATTTATATGAACTCTGAATTCTGGAATATCTATTTCTTTCTTCATGGAAATTCTTTTACCTTTCTTTAAATCGTGTGGTGCTCTGGACATTTTCTGACGAGGGCTGATCCACTTTCTGCAGACTGATACAATTAGACAAGAATTTAGCGAAGACATGTCTATTAGCCGTGCTATATCTATGGTTTTTGAAAGGAGACCGGACTTAAGGTACCATTTGTTCTGTTTTGTTGATCCCCCGCGCCCAAACCAACTGAAAAGGAAAAAGAAAAACACCACTTGTGCTAAGTGAAATTCTTGTTACAGGCTCGACGGCATTGCTCATAAGGTGTTGCAATGGTACCTTTGCAGAATGGAAGGCTGGTTTGCTGCAGATGCTGATACCATCTCACTCAAGTGTTGGGACCAGGTTGATTTCTTTGCCTCCTTTAGAAGAAAGAACTTGATGGGAGAATGCCTATACCTAACTGACCAATTTCTTGCAGAGAGTACTGGATAACTAGGTTAATATATACAAATGTTCTCATTCACCATATAAAAAATTCCTCTCATTGTAGTAAAGCAGTTCGTGCAGTAAGAGGGTGGGGTTTCTATCCTTTTCGCATGTGGGTTCTGTGACATCTGTTTGCTTAGCTCATTCGAAATGATACTGTGGATGAAGAAAGCATCACCTTGAGGCCATCTCCAAGGCTAGCACCATTTTTTGCACCAAATTTCACACCAAAATGGTGTAACACCAAATTTACTCTATTCATTACACCATTTTTTACACCAAATCTTCTCTCTTCTATATTATATTATTGTCTTCTATTTACTTTTCATTTTTTTTCCTTCAAACTAATACTATCTTTTTCTTTTTTCCATATTCATTATATATAATTCACATTCATCACTTATAATCATTTATTACAAAATTATTTTAAAGGATAAATTAACTAAAAGTGAAATTATTGAGTACCACATAAATATTTAAGTTTCGCCTCTATTTTCCCATAAATGCTCGATATAATGCATTACAAAGTGCGAAATGCGCATCTTTATCCTTAATTTTTTTGTATCGAGCTAAAAATTGTTCAAATCGGTGATCTTAATATAAAAATTAAAATTATAAAAATTAAAATCGGTGATCTTATTTATAAAAAAAGGATATAAAATTAAAATTATAAAGATCTTAATATAAAAATTAATATATACCCAATATATGATAAATTAAAATTGCAAAAGTAAAAAGATTGAATAAAATATTAATAAATCAAATATAGAGTGATTAATAGTGTTGCACCAAATTTGGTGCAACACTATTCATGCTCTATAATAGTGCAAGAAATACTGTTGCTTTGGTGCAAGAAATAGACTAACATTGGAGATGGACTGATGATGCTATAGGATAGAAATTGGATTTTGATTTTAGGCGAGCAGGATATAGCCATTCTAAATTTTACTTCCAACTGTTTCCTTTGCTAGATCCACTACATCCACCTGTGTCTGCGAGGAGGAGACTGATACATAATGAAATCATACAAATAGCGGGCGAGACTTATCTTATTGTAGGACCAATAACTTTTCTTTTATCTCCAGGTTCTAGTTTGTATTCTATTGTTGTGAGAAGTTCGACCATTTGTTATGAAATATAACTGAAGCGTTCCTCCATGCAAGTACTTGGGGATTTAGTTTTGTAATTAACGGGTTAAAAGTTGAAATCCCATGTATTAGAATGAATCCTCCTAATTCTAAGATTCTAAGCAAAGCTTAGATCTTGTAACCTGTTCGTGTGTCAAAGTAACTGTATTGTAAGATGTCTGAGGTTCTGGAACATAAACATGCTCCTATTTGTGTTATGGATGTAATTGTATTTTTATGCTTGTATCAGTAGATATTAAAGAGTAAGGTCAAACTACTGTATGCAGTTTCCAGTCCTTGCAAACATTATTTCTATTATGTCTTGCATATTTACTTTTATGATGTACAGGAAGAATTGCTTCCCGGTGGGCATGGTCTTATGGTCCGAGGATATCGTCCTGTCATCAATACACTAGCAAAAGGGCTTGACATACGCTTAGGTCACAGGTAAGAGAAACCTACTTCTTGACATCTATGCTTCCTGCACCTCCTCTCTCCTCTTCCCAAACACCAAAAAAGGAAAGAAAACAATCTGAACGACTAATTTGCTGTTTTCTGAATCTTTCTCAGGGTTGCACAAGTAGTAAGACGTTATAATGGAGTGAAAGTGACAGTTGAGGACGGGAGAACTTTTGTAGCTGATGCTGCCGTTGTTGCTGTTCCTCTTGGTGTTTTAAAATCGAAAAGGATTAAGTTTGAACCCAGATTACCTGAATGGAAGGAAGCTGCAATCAATGAACTAGGTGTAGGGATTGAGAACAAGATTATTCTGCACTTTGAAAAGGTGTTTTGGCCTAATGTCGAGTTCTTGGGGATAGTTGCGGAGAGCTCATATGAATGTAGTTACTTCTTGAATCTTCACAAGGCCACTGGCCATCCTGTCCTAGTTTATATGCCTGCAGGGCAGCTGGCCCGTGACATTGAGAAACTTTCAGATGAGGATGCTGCTAATTTTGCTTTTAAGCAACTTCAGAGGATTCTTCCCAATTCGACTACTCCGGTAATGTTACTTTTCTTCTTGCTCCAGTGCTTAGACAAGAGGGGTTGCTCTGATGGTAAGCAACCCCCACTTCCAACCGATAGGTTGTGAGTTCGAGTCTCCCCAAGAGCAAGGTGGGAAGTTCTTGGAGGGAAGGATGCCGGGGGTCTATTTGGAAACAGCCTCTCTACCCCCTTGGGTAAGGTCTGCCTACATACTACCCTCCCCAGATCCCACTAAGTGGGATTATACTGGGTTGTTGTTGTTGCTCCCGTGCTTATTTTTAGGTTTCACTTTTACATGTTTCCGAGAATTCCCTTCCCAGATTTGTTTGGGCAGCATCATTCTGTGTTTAATGCATCTTTTCCTTCAGTTTTCTTAATCAAGCTTGTGACATATGTGAACATCTGCTTATCGTATTAATATGGTTTTAGATGATAGTTGTCTTTGAAGAGTTGCCACATGACCGTAATTTTCTAGTTTTAAAGATTTTGTTTATCATGATGTCTCTTAATCACATAGTAGTGTAATATTTATCAAGATTTCTTTCATCACCGGAAACCTAATAGAGTTGGTTTGTCCTGCTTATATTTTAGTGTTCTGCTGATTTCAATCTGAATTCTGGAAATCAGTTGGGACCTGTTCAAAAGATTGAATTTGACTAGTTTGAGATTCTGTTAGCTCAATGGGTTTGTTACCGGAGAAAAGAGAACTACTATAGAAAGCAAATGTGGTCTGCGTCATGCTTTCATATTAATTTATGAGATATTCTTGTAGCTAACCATCTTTTTCTCCTGGTGTTGCCTGCAGATTCAATATCTTGTTTCTCATTGGGGTACAGATGTAAACTCACTTGGATCATACAGCTACGATACAGTGGGGAAGCCCCATGAGTTCTATGAAAGGCTGAGAATTCCGGTGGATAACCTATTTTTTGCTGGGGAAGCGACGAGTATGGATTACCCAGGTTCTGTGCATGGTGCATATTCAACAGGTCTAATGGCTGCTGAGGACTGCAGGATGCGTGTTCTGGAGCGGTATGGAGAGTTGGATCTGTTCCAGCCGGTCATGGGTGAAGACACTCCTGTTGCTGTCCCCTTATTGATCTCCCGTATGTAACTCCTTTACTCCCCTATTGTGTATGTACAGACACAGTATTTGAGTGCCGTATGGGATTGGCTAACACATCATGTGCTTGACTGCTTAGTGAAAAATTGTGGAAACTACAAGGTTTCTCAATGAATGATCAAGCGTCAGCTGATGTGTATAGTCATCTGTATGCAGTATTTATAGCATTTCTAAGTGAACAAGAAGACAGAACAAGGTTACTATGTTAAGGTTATATGGTACAATGGTGCAGCCGTGGAAGTCTGTCGACTGGTAACATCTGCAAATTGTGGTGCTTAAGAGCACCTTTCAGTTTAATAGCTACTTTGTGTAACGACAACTATGCTATAAGATTTGTGTTTCTTGAGACAATTTTTTTTTTCATTTGGCATCAATCAGTATTTTATTTTTGTCAATGTTATGCATTATATTGGTCATATAATATGAAAATTGAAATTACATCATGCATCTGAGCACTGCGCTTCTTTATGTCGAAATGTTAAATTGTGCTCAACATTCCTCAAATTTAATCATGCTTGACATTTTTCGAGGATGTCTTTATTACTCTCTCAAAGTTTTTGCTTTTGGCTTTGATACTTTAATCACTTCTTTTTTCTTCTTTTGGATAACAACAGAAGGTGCTTGTAACGAAAAGCTGGCTATCGATTGATTTTCAAAAGGCACTTCAATAATGTCCATTCATCAGAAAAACAGGAATAATTTAAGATATAAGCTTTTGTGGGTATTAATTTCAAAAACCCGACATACCCTTTTTTTAGAGCGTATAAGGGGAAAAGAGCTCTTGCATTTAATTAATTAAGTAATTTAAGCATCTACTTGACATAGAAAAAAGTGAATGGGAATTAGGAAAATGGTAATGATCTTTGAATTAACGCCACAGTTAAGAGAAATGAAGCAAATGCGCTTTTACAGAATAACAAATTTGCAATTTTTCTTTCTCCTAGACATATTTGTGTTTGGAGTGATTTATATCCTAAAAATAATGTAATGGCTATCGAAAGCAACGGTCAGTGTTGTTTCTGTGTAATTTATAAAGCATGTGTTTAAGCCGTGGAATTGGCTGCTGATGCATGCATCATGATAGATTGTCTACATTATTTCTTTTTGGGGTGCGACTCTTTCTTGAATCGTATGTGAACGCAGGATACTTTGTGCGTCAGATTACTCTTTGCCAATGTAATGGCTATTGATGTGCAAGGAATATTCATGAAAGAATTATATAATTAATGCAGTAGAAAATTGCTTTTTAATATTTCATATACGAATGGCATACGCATAAATGCTATTGCCTCTTTTAGTATTAGCTAATTTGCTCTACCAGTTTATCACTGTTTTAGTTCAAGAAAATTTTAGATTTAGTGCCAAAAAGGTGATTTGTATAAACACACTGGAAATTAAGAGAACTAATACTTCTCAAGTTATTATCTCAACTAATTAAACTTAAAAAGACTCAATTGAATAAAAGGGTTATCATTTTTAGATGGCTCAGGCACTCAAAGGTTAGAACATTGCAGTGTGGTCATTGGTTCGATTCCGATAGCTTGATTTTTTCCTATTCTTTTTATATTCCATTTTTTAGGCAGATGAAGGGATGTCAAATAGGCTTCTTATTTACTACTTCACGTTTAGGAATTTTTACATTCCTATGCCACATAAAAAATTTTATTACCCTCAATGTTTAAGAGTTGACTTAATTATACTTAGTCTACCAAATAATCAATTCTATACCGTAGTGTATTTTAGCTTGTAGCTTTGGTATAATTGCTTTAATAGCCAAACACGTAAATTTTTCTATGATAAAAGATAGCAATGAGATTTGAACGCAAGATTATTCAAAAGTATGTTTTTAGCATGGAATATGAGTCAGGATTATATGAATATAATTAATTTAATGATACACAATTTATTCTTTTCATCCATTAATTCCTCTAACAAGTCCGACTATCTCCCTTTCGTTCTTTATGTACTTTCGTCTTGTAATTAATTAGGAAAGCAAAGGTAGGAAAACGATATTTAGAGATTCAAATTCTAGAACAATTCGCACATTCGTAGTCAAATTAGTACTTTCTTTTAATTTTCGTAAGTTTTAATTTTGGACTTACGATAGAAAATGCACATCCGATATTTATTCTCAACAATGGACATTTTCTTTCTCAATCATTTAATTGTTATAAATAGAACTCTATTTAGAGAGATTCTAGGGTTTACTACTTGGTGGCTAAGTCACCACCTCCCTATAAATATAGGGGTTCTATTCCATTGTAAACCATCCCCAAATATCAATAAGAACTCCTCTCTCTACTTTTCTATCTATTGTTCTTGTTCTTATATTATTTCATAACACGTTATCAGCACGAGTCTCTAACCAATTGAAATTTTCGATTGTCTTAACTTTTGTTTGTGTAGGGTTTCACGTGAGGTTCTGCCGTAACCAAATCCCAAAAATTTCTATACGGACAAAAAGGAAAAACAAAGAAGAAAGAAACAGAAACAGAAAGAGAAAACCGTGAGAGAAAGAAAGGAATTTACACAAGAGGTATATTTGATAGCACAACATTTATTGGTATACCTTAAAGGTAAGTAATTTACTTTTCTCTTTCAAATTCTTGAAATTCTACGATTTGATTTTATATACAAACAAAGACAACAAAGTTTGATTATAACTCTAATGGAGTTCGTAAGAAATTACACTCACATGAAGTGGTAAAATTTCTATGCCTTGCCATGATCAAATTCATGTATGATTGTGGGCAAAGAATTGAAAATCCGGCCCATTGAATTTGCTCCGTTCCCTTTAGAGAATGTGGTAGCAGTATGTGATAAGTCTGAAAGAAGACAAAATTATTACCATGAAGGTATCAATGAATGTGGACGCGGCAAAGAATTAAAATTCCGTCCAATTGAATTTGCTCCATTCCCTTTAGAGAATGTGATAGCAGTATGTGATAAGTCTAAAAGAAGACAAAATTATTACCGTGAAGGTATCAATGGATGTGGACGTGGCAATAGACGAAATTATAATCGTCATTATTGTGGTAATGAGAACAATAAGGATTCTCAAAATAATATTTCACTTTATGAAAGTAATATTTGACATGAGATTATGTATAGCACATACAGATGATTATGATCCATTCCCTGAAGTGAATGTGATAATTGTAATAGAGCCCGTAAGTATGAACACTCTTGACGTAATTTTGTTTCATGTCTGACATTATAAAAGGAAAGTTCGTTGCCCTTGAAATTTCGGGCAAGAACTATATGACATGGGTGTTGGATGCTGAAATCCACTTAGATGCTATGGGTCTTGGAGACGCCATTAAAGACAGAAATAATGCATCCACCCAAGACTATGCTAAGGCCTTGTTTTTCTTGCGCCATCACCTTGATGAAGGTTTGAAACTGTGCTAAGGCCTTAATTTTCTTGCGCCATCACCTTGATGAAGGTCTGTAAATTGAATATATCACAGTCAAAGATCCACCTATCTTGTGGAATGGCTTAAAGGAGAGATATGACAACCTGAAGTTGGTCACTCTGCTACAAGCACGATACGATGAGAATCCAAAAGCAAATAGTTCATAAACTATATGTTATCGTTCCGGTGGAAAAGGGCACTAGGCGAAAATTTGCCGTGTACCAAGACATTTGGTTGAGCCTTGTCAAGCATCTCCAAGGAGTAAATGCCCTGAAACAAATTTTGTCTCTGAGGACAATTTTGACATCACCCACTTGAATGTGGCAGACTTCTTTGAGCACCCTGAGGGGAAAATAGACCACCTAATCGGTGATGGATCTGTAATGAAAGAAGATGGAATTGTTTGATTTTATTTCACTTATTTGTAATAGTTAGTGAATAACTAATAGTCATTAGTATCAGCTCGTATTAGTTAGTTTATGATATAATGTTAGTATTAGTTCTTTAGAATGTTTCAATATGCTCAGATTTCAATAATATTTTTATTTTCCAGTAGAGGTAATCGACTAACCTAACAGTTAATCGATTATCTAATATTTCGCATTAAAACTGCAAAACAATCGATTGTGTATGTTTAACAATCGATTGTCTTAAGACAGTGTGCTCTGAAGTTTTTCAAAATAGCAAATAATTGATTGTGTATGTTTAACAATCGATTGTGTATGTTCAACAATCGATTGTGTATGTTTAACAATCGATTGTCTTAAGACAGTGTGATCTGAAGTTTTTCAAAATAGCAAATAATCGATTGTGTATGTTTAACAATCGATTGTGTATGTTCAACAATCGATTGTGTATGTTTAACAATCGATTGTCTTAAGACAGTGTGATCTGAAGTTTTTCAAAATAGCAAATAATCGATTGTGTATGTTTAACAATCGATTGTGTATGTTCAACAATCAATTGTGTATGTTTAACAATCGATTGTTTTAAGACAGTGTGATCTGAAGTTTTTCAAAATAGCAAATAATCGATTGTGTATGTTTAACAATTGATTGTGAATGTTCAACAATCGATTGTGTATGTTTAACAATCGATTGTTTTAAGAAAATGCTTAAACTGAAATTTTCAAACTGCAAAGTAATCGATTATGGAAAACATATAATCGACTATCTGATTTAGTTAGTCGAATAACCTCAGCAGATTTCGAAAATATTGTTTAAGTATGAAACAAACGGATTGAATTTGTTTATTCTCATGTTCGTATATTTTCTTTTGTATGGCAAACCATGGGAATTAAATTGATTGAAGGCTCCTGAAGAGCAACTATAACTCTGCCTAAAGGAACGATATTTTAGAGAATGCAATGTTCTCCTCCAAGTCTAAGAAGAACTTGTTGAGTTTTAATGATATCAGTCAAAATGTTCTCCTCCAAGTCTAAAAGGAACTTGTTGAGTTTTAAAGATATCATTCAAAATGGATATCAGATTGAGACAATACATGAGTATAATCTTGAATACCTCATTTACTCATGAAAACGAGGCTTCCCACCTCGGCTTGGGGTCACGCCATTTTGCATGCAGCAATGCTAGTTCGTCTCTGACTGACGAGTTGACACAAATATTCCCCGTTGCAATTGGTTTTGGGTCATGAACCTAATATATCCCATTTAAGAATCTTTGGATGCGCAGTATATGTGCCTATAACACCGCCATCCCGCACCAAAATGGGTCTGCAAAGAAGGTTAGGAATATATGTTGAGTTTGAATCGTCCTCCATTATTCGCTACCTCGAAACATTGACAGGGGATTTGTACACTGCACGATTTGCAGACTGTCAATTTGATGAGACACTTTTCCCAAAATTAGGGGGAGAAGTTGGTGAAACCAAACGGAAAATTTTGTGGAAAAATGCATCATTATCTCATCTTGATCCACATACCTCTATTTGTGAAAAAGAGGCGCAAAATATTATCCATTTGCAAAGAATAGCAAATCGAATGCCAGACGCATTTACAAATTTGAAAAGGATAACAAAATCACATATCCCGCAGTGAATGTGACAACATCTGACTCACGAATACATATTCATTATCGGAAGAATATGAACATGAAGTTGGTATTGAATATACCACCCTCACCCCTAGAAAGAGGTTTGAGATGATACCACAATCACCCCTAGAAGGAGGTTTGAGATGATATATGACATGAATGATCGTTGGTCACGTACCTATTGTACGCCAAAGTATTTTGGAAATATGACTATTAAAGGACAACGATAATGCAAGAAACATATCTTGCATATAAGTTTGACATGACCATAATGGTATAACTTTCTCTTTAAGAAAGATATTCACCACATGGATGTTGATGAATTTGTGGTAGTACAAAATTAATTGAGAGCTCTAGAAGAGCCAATTATTACTATGTTGGAGAAACACAATTGAGTATTGTGCTGTAGTAAATCTCAAAGAAACTTATTCAGTTTCCAAAGTACACGCGAAAGCGCTGATTATATTGAGACTATAAATAAAGGAAAGATTTGATATTTTCTATTACTACAACTTGTAGCGGGATAATTTGTATATGAAAAGCTACCCGCTTTATTCTCCAGTTTGTACTACACAAACAAAAGAATGCCACAATAAAGTGGATATCTATTGGTATAAAAACCCATGTCATAATAAACCTGAAGTTTATTGATAAGTGCACATGTCATGGTGTAAATTTGAAGTTTACCAATATTGATAATTTATTCAATTGGCATTCGTGTTAGCCATCTCATTTTAAGTATGATGTGCAAATTTACATGGGTGAATATTAAAGAACTAGAAAGTTTTTTACGAATTCTCTTGTATTACTTGTTCTCATTAATGAACTGACCAACTAAAGAGTTCGGGTTGAAGCCCATAAATTCTGGAAATATCAAAGGTGAATATGGGCCCATTCACCTGCCATGTATACCACATATGATGCATCTATGAAATGGTTACATGTGCGATTGTTATTGACCCGCAGCCTGGCCGGTGCTTGCGAGTTAAATTGCTCAGTAATATAATTTCGAGCATAATTTCCAGATTTTCTATTCAAGATAGTTCATCTTGATAAGTTGGTTTATATCATAGTTGGTTTAGCAAGATAATTATTGAGTGCCTACACTTAATAGCTAAACTGTTTCTTATGAGAATAAAGTTATATATATCAGTTTGATATACGTTGTATACGAGAGTATATTCTCCCCTCACAAGTGGTTCAGGGTCAGGAACCAAATAATTTCATCTTATTATTAATGTGCTGTGTATATTGACATGATAATGCACAAAGATGATTTCCCAAAGTTGAGGAAACAAGTTAGCTTTTCTAACATGAGGGGGAGACATGATAAACACTTGAGAAAAGGTTACATGGGATGAATTATCATTTGTATATGTAAATCCCCGAGTATCATGAACCTGAAGTTTATAAAATGGATAATTCAATTGCAACATATCGCAAAGCATGCTTTACGCATTTGCTGACCCAAAGAAAGTAACTATATTCTCACTACAAATACTCATATTAAGTCCCAGAAGGACAAAGTCTTTGATACGCTTAAAGCGTATAGACAAATACTTGATTCCATATGAAAGACATGTAGATTTGGACATATAGTTCAAATACTTGAAAGTATAAAGTCAAAGGTATGTATAATCAGTTTTCGATATCTTATTTGTTTAGCATGACATAAAAACTTGATATGCATCTAAAGTCTATTATGTGATTTACATGACTTAACTTGAAAGATTTAAGTTGCTTAAAGCATACACAATTCTTGGTCCTGAAGTACCACATCCTAAGTACAATTTGTGTACATATGTATCTTGCTATAACTATAAGCATGATGGCATTGAGAATACATCTATGAAGATATTGAAGAGTCATTCCACGACATTATATGAAGATGTTCATATCTATCAAGAATGATAATTTCAAGGTGCGGAATATTTGTTCAAGTCAATATGGTTGATTTATTTATCAAATCTCTACAAAAGATCGTTTTGAAGATGGTGCACAAGATTGGAATGCAAATGCTCAAGGATGTGAATTGATGCTCTTTTCAGGGGGAGTTAATGCGCGTTGCACTCTTTTTCCCTTACAAGGTTTTGTCCCAACTGGGTTTTCCTTGCAAGGTTTTTAACGAGGCAACCAATAGGTGCATATTCAAACATGTGTACTCTTTTTCCTTTTCTTTAAATTTTTTCCCATTGGGTTTTATTTAGTTAAGGTTTTAACGAGGCACATTATTGAATAGACATTCAAGGGGGAGTGTTATAAATAGAACTCTATTTAAGGTGAATGTCTATATTTAGAGAAATTCTAGGGTTTACTACTTGGTGGCTAAGTCACCACCTCCCTATAAATATAGGGGTTCTATTCCATTGTAAACCATCCCCAAGTATCAATAAGAATACTCCTCTCTCTACTTTTCTCTCTATTGTTCTTGTTCTTATATTATTTCATAACATTAATAAAGTTGTTACTCCTTCTTTTTTTATTATTGTTTTCCAAAGTAATTAATGAAGGCCAGAAATGACCATATTTCCAGCGAGACGAGCTGAGGGTCCCAACACATATTTGGTGGTGTCGATGCCGTAGCTGGTGATGGAGATGGTGCCATATCATCAGCTGGTGGAGAAAGCGGTGGTGGTGACGGCGATGGTGGTGGTGGAGAAGGTGATGGAGGTGGTGGTGGCGACGATTGTTGCCGCTTATGTTGAGGGCTACGAGAAAGGCTACTTTTAGGAGAATTTTTTGGAGATTTCCCAAAAGAAGGCCACTTAAACTTAAAATGCTGAAGAGTTGCATTAGGCAAACTTTCAGTGCCATGATCTCCATTAGTGAGCTCTGAAAATGAGCTAATATCAAAATATAATGGAGTTATTGAATCGATCGTAGCTTGTAGCTTAATTGGTATTTTTGACATTGGTATAATTTCTCATTCAATTGTAGCTTAATTGGTATTTTCGATATAATTGTATTTCTTGTTGAAGATTTGTAGAAGTTTTAGTCGTTTTTGATTTGTGAAAACAGAATCTACAATTTATCTAAAAAATACCTACAAATTGGGTGTAAGAATGGACCTTGGGCCTAACTCAATCTCAAAAGCTAGCTTATGAGGTGAGGATTGCCCAAGCCATATAAGGAGACCAAGGACCTCAAATCCCTCTGATATGGGAAAACTCGACACTGGGTATATTGAATTTTTATATCCCAATTCCCATTCAATTGTAGTTTAATTGGAATTTTCGACATAATTACGATTTCTGTAGAAGTTTTAGTCGTTTTTGATTTGTGAAAACAGAAAATAAAGCATATATAATTAGAATACAAATAATCTACAATTTATCTGCAAAATATCTACAAATCGGATATATCAAACTTTTATATCCAAATTCTCATTCAATTATAGCATGATTGTGATTTTTGACATAGTTGTATTTTCAGAAGATTTGTAGAAGTTTTAGCCATTTTTTATTTGCGAAAACAGAAAATAAAGCATCTACAATCAGAATACAAATAATCTACAATTTAGCTACAATTTCTGCAATATGTCTTCTTCTTCTTCTTCGAGTTTCAACCTGAAGTTGAGTCAAAATCAAGTCTAATCTTCTTCAAAACCCCTCAAAATTGAGATATAAACTCCAAATCATATTCCCGATTATTTTCAACAACACCCAAACCAAATAAATAGTGATTTTTGAAAACTCAAATATGAATTCAAAGCTTTCAAGCTTTTTAATGACTGTCAATGGTAAAAAATATCTGGAAGAATATTTATTTTCATAATTGTAGAGCACCTAAATAGGAATATCTGGAAGAATATTTAGTATTTAATGAATGGTATTTACTATGTCCAAATTGGGGTTGCAATCCTAGATGATGGAGCCAAAACTGCATTATAAGTGTTAACCACCTACTGATCGAACAAGAACCTTATTGTTTATATTTAGTAAAACTAAATAATTCGATTCTTGGGTTAAAATTGAGTTAAAAATATTTCCCATCTTTTTGTGGAATATGTATACCTCTCTGATTCTTTCCCCTTTTATAATTATAACTACTTGATCTCCAAACAATTTAAAATTGGATACCCTTTTTATTTCACCCGACTTTATAGCCCGACCAAAATATGGCTTTGCTTCTGACTAGGATTTACATAGGAGTATGATTGTGGGCTCCTAATAATTAGTATTTAATGAAGGGATTTTTACATATGTATACCATATACCAAACCTTGTTACCTCACATGTTTAAGGTTTGTGTTTATTACATTTAAGCATACCAAATTTCAATTTATGTACCATAATTCAAATTAAGGGTATAATTGTTGCTTCATTTATTCTAGGCATGATTTTAGGAGCATATATTCCTTTTTTCTTTTTTTCCTCTTCTCTTTCTTAGTGTTCTGTTTGGTTGCATATCTTTCACCAAAGTCATAGCTTCTTAGTTACCTATTTAATTTTTTTCTCTCTTCATTTCCATGTCAAGTATTATACCAAAGCAGAAGATACGCAATGATTCCTGAAGCCATGAGGATATTTACATACATAGACAAAGTTGTATTGCAAATCATGGGACTTCAAATGAAACGATTTATATGCATTGGCTATTATAAAATAAATTATCACAACAACAGCCAATGCATATAAATCGTTCTTGCCCTTTCCAAATTTGCGGCCCTCCCAAAATTGAAAATTTGAATATTAAGAATTGATTAGATTTGGTATGCTTAAATTTTTTTGACACAAGATTGTAGTTTAATTGTAGTATAAATGTAACAATACAACTTTATACAATACTTAAACTTATTTGTAGTTTATTTGTAGAAATTGTATCTACAAACTGAGTACATTGAATTTTAATATTCCAATTCTCATTTCAATTGAAGCATAATTGGCATTTTCGACATACTTGTAGAAGTTTTAGTCTTCCCAATCTACAATTTATCTAAAAATTATCTATATTTTATCTATGTTTTATCTACAATTCTACAATTTAAATACAATTTCTGAAAAAATATGTCTTCTTCTTCTTCGACGAGTTTCAATATGAAATTCAGTCAAAACCAAGTCTAATATTCACCAAAACCCCTCAAAATTGAGATATAAACTCCTAAACATATTTCGAATTAGTTACAACAACAACCAATACAAGGAATTTTCAGTTGTAGCATAATTGGCATTTTCGACATAATTGTAGAAGACTTGTAGAAGTTTTAGTCTTCCCAATCTACAATTTATCTGCAAAATATCTACAAACTGGGTATATCAAATTTTTATATCCAAATTCTCATTCAATAATAGCATAATTATGATTTTTGACATAGTTGTATTTTCAGAAGATTTGTAGAAGTTTTAGCCGTTTTTTATTTGCGAAAACAGAAAATAAAGCATCTACAATCAGAAAACAAATAATCTACAATTTAGCTACAATTTCTGCAATATGTCTTCTTCTTCTTCTTCGAGTTTCAACCTGAAGTTCAGTCAAAATCAAGTCTAATCTTCTTCAAAACCCCTCAAAATTGAGATATAAACTCCAAATCATATTCCGATTATTTTCAACAACACCCAAACCAAATAAATAGTTATTTTTTAAAACTCAAATATGAATTCAAAGCTTTCAAGCTTTATAATGGCTGTCAATGGTAAAAAATATCTGGAAGAATATTTATTTTCATAATTGTAGAGCACCTAAATAGGAATATCTGGAAGAATATTTAGTATTTAATGAATGGTATTTACTATGTCCAAATTGGGGTTGCAATCCTAGATGATGGAGCCAAAACTGCATTATAAGTGTTAGCCACCTACTGATCGAACAGGAACCTTATTGTTTATATTTAGTAAAACTAAATCATTCTATTCTTGGGTTAAAATTGAGTTAAAAATATTTCCCATCTTTTTGTGGAATATGTATACCTCTCTGATTCTTTCCCCTTTTATAATTATAACTACTTGATCTCCAAACAATTCAAAATTGGATACCCTTTTTATTTCACCCGACTTTATATCCCAACCAAAATATGGCTTTGCTTCTGACTAGGATTTACTTAGGAGTATGATTGTGGGCTCCTAATAATTAGTATTTAATGAAGGGATTTTTACATATGTATACCATATACCAAACTTTGTTACCTCACATGTTTAAGGTTTGTGTTTATTTTATTTTAAGCATACCAAATTTCAATTTATGTACCATAATTCAAATTAAGGGTATAGTTGTTGCTTCATTTATTCTAGGCATGATTTTAGGAGCATACATTCCTTTTTCCTTTTTTTCCTCTTCTCTTTCTTAGTGTTCTGTTTGGTTGCATATCTTTCACCAAAGTCATAGCTTATTCGTTACCTATTTAATTTTTTTCTCTCTTCATTTCCATGTCAAGTATTATACCAAAGCAGAATTTACGCAATGATTCCTAAAGCCATGAGGATATTTACATACATATACAAAGTTGTATTGCAAATCATGGGACTTCAAATGAAACGATTTATATGCATTGGCTGTTATAAAATAAATTATCACAACAACACCCAATGCATATAAATCGTTCTTGCCCTTTCCAAATTTGCGGCCCTCCCAAAATTGAAATTTTGAATATTAAAAATTGATTAAATTTGGTATGCTTAAATTTTTTTAACACAAGATTGTAGTTTAATTGTAGTATAAATGTAACAATACAACTTTATACAATACTTAAACTGATTCGTAGTTTATTTGTAGAAATTGTATCTACAAACTGAGTACATTGAATTTTAATATTCCAATTCTCATTTCAATTGTAGCATAATTGGCCTTTTCGACATACTTGTAGAAGTTTTCGTCTTCCCAAACTACAATTTATCTACAAATTATCTACGTTTTATCTACAATTCTACAATTTAACTACAATTTCTGGAAAAATATGTCTTCTTCTTCTTCTTCGACGAGTTTCAATATGAAATTCAGTCAAAACCAAGTCTAATATTAACCAAAACCCCTCAAAATTGAGATATAAACTCCTAAACATATTTTGAATTATTTACAGCAACACCCAATCCAAGGGATTTTCAATTGTAGCAAAATTGACATTTTCGACATAATTGTAGAAGACTTGTAGAAGTTTTAGTCTTCCCAATCTACAATTTATCTACAACTTATCTACAATTTATCTGCAAAATATCTACAAACTGGGTATATCAAATTTTTATATCCAAATTCCCATTCAATTATAGCATAATTGTGATATTTGACATAGTTGTATTTTCAGAAGATTTATAGAAGTTTTAGCCGTTTTTTATTTGCGAAAACATAAAATAAAGCATCTACAATCAGAATACAAATAATCTACAATTTCGATACAATTTCTGCACTATGTCTTCTTCTTCTTCTTCTTCTTCTTCTTCTTCGAGTTTCAACCTGAAGTTCAGTCAAAATTAAGTCTAATCTTCTTCAAAACCCCTCAAAATTGAGATATAAACTCCAAATCATATTCCCGATTATTTTCAACAACACACAAACCAAATAAATAGTGATTTTTGAAAACTCAAATATGAATTCAAAGCTTTCAAGCTTTTTAATGGATGTTAATGGTAAAAAATATCTGGAAAAATATTTATTTTCATAATTGTAGAGCGCCTAAATAGGAATATCTGGAAGAATATTTAGTATTTAATGAATGGTATTTACTATGACCAAATTGGGGTTGCAATCCTAGATGATGGAGCCAAAACTGCATTATAAGTGTTAACTACCTACTAATCGAACAGGAACCTTATTGTTTATATTTAGTAAAACTAAATAATTCTATTCTTGGGTTAAAATTGAGTTAAAAATATTTCCCATCTTTTTGTGGAATATGTATACATCTCTGATTCTTTCCCCATTTATAATTATAACTACTTGATCTCCAAAATTCAAAATTGGATACCCTTTTTATTTCACCCGACTTTATATCCCGACCAAAATATGGCTTTGCTTCTGACTAGGATTTACATAGGAGAATGATTGTGGGCTCCTAATAATTAGTATTTAATGAAGGGATTTTTACATATGTATACCATATACCAAACCTTGTTACCTCACATGTTTAAGGTTTGTGTTTATTACATTTAAGCATACCAAATTTCAATTTATGTACCATAATTCAAATTAACGGTATAATTATTGCTTCATTTATTCTAGGCATGATTTTAGGAGCATATATTCCTTTTTCCTTTTTTTCCTCTTCTCTTTCTTAGTGTTCTGTTTGGTTGCATATCTTTCACCAAAGTCATTGCTTCTTCATTACCTATTTAATTTTTTTTCTCTCTTCATTTCCATGTCAAGTATTATACCAAAACAGAAAATACGCAATGATTCCTGAAGCCATGAGGATATTTACATACATAGACAAAGTTGTATTGCAAATCATGGGACTTCAAATGAAACGATTTATATGCATTGGCTGTTATAAAATAAATTATCACAACAACAGCTAATGCATATATATCGTTCTTGCCCTTTTCAAATTTGCGGTCCTCCCAAAATTGAAATTTTGAATATTAAGAATTGATTAAATTTGATATGCTTAAATTTTTTTGACACAAGATTGTAGTTTAATTGTAGTATAAATGCAACAATACAACTTTATACAATACTTAAACTGATTTGTAATTTATTTGTAGAAATTGTATCTACAAACTGAGTACATTGAATTTAATATTCCAATTCTCATTTCAATTGTAGCATAATTGGCATTTTCGACATACTTGTAGAAGTTTTAGTCTTCCTAATCTACAATTTATCTACAAATTATCTACATTTTATCTACGTTTTATCTATAATTCTACAATTTAACTACAATTTCTGGAAAAATATGTCTTCTTCTTCTTCGACGAGTTTCAATATGAAATTCAGTCAAAACCAAGTCTAATATTCACCAAAACCCCTCAAAATTGAGATATAAACTCCTAAACATATTTCAAATTATTTACAACAACACCCAATCCAAGGGATTTTCAATTGTAGCATAATTGGCATTTTCGACATAATTGTAGAAGACTTGTAGAAGTTTTAGTCTTCCCAATCTACAATTTATCTACAACTTATCTACAATTTATCTATATTTTATCTACAATTCTGCAATTTAACTACAATTTAACTACAATTTCTGGAAAAATATGTCTTCTTCTTCTTCTTCGATAATTTTCAATCTGAGATTCAGTCAAAACCAAGTCTAATCTTCACCAAAACCCCTCAAAATTTGAGATATAAACTCCTAATCACATTTCGAATTATTTACAACAACACCCAATCCAAACAAATAATGATTTTTAAAAATCCAAATTTGAATTCAAAGCTTTCAAAATTTTTAATGGCTATCAATGGTGGAAAATATATGGAGAAGGAGAGAATTACGCTGCAATGAATTTTCTTCCGTTTAAAATTTCAAAATTAATGGTGATAGAATCACCATTAAATCTGATTCCTACAAATTTGGAGCCTTTTTAGGGTAGAATCTATCTATTTTTGGTTTGGTATATATTTTGTAGCAAAACTATGGACTAGGCGGGTAAATACAATATTATAAATATTTTTGGTAATAAGGTTTGCTATATGGTATAGATAGGTAAAAATCTCTTTAATGAATGGTATTTATTTTGTAGAATAACTGTAAACATGGCGGGTAAATATGAAACTATGCACATTTTTGGTAATAAGGTTTCATATATGGTGTAGGAAGGAAAAAGTCTCACGTTTATCATATAAATATTGCATTTCGGTAAAAATAGCACGATATAGCCAGTTTTCGAACTCGTCATTCAAAAATAGCCAGCGTTTACCAAGTCAATAAAAAATAGCCACTATTTTGCTGCAATAGAGTCCGATCCAGCATAATATACTGGAGTTCGGTGCACTTGTGTATGACTCCAACATATTATACTGGATCGGTATACTTTGCTGGCTCCAGTATAATATACTGGAGATTAGAACACCGGTGCTCCAAACTTTATTATATTATATTGGACCGATACACTTGCTGAAACCCTTGTATATTATGCTGGAGTTCTAGTGTACTTATGTTGAAACTCCATCATATTATGCTGGAATTCGAGCATACTTATCATGGAACTCCAGTATAATATGTTGGAGTTCCATTATGCTTATACTGGAACTCCACCATAATATACTGGAGTACTTTTCGGGTTTTGAACAGTATTTTCACGCAAATTTATCTTTGCATAAAAAGTGGCTAAATTTCGATTACTTTTAAAATTGCGCTATTTTTGAACGACCAGTTATAAATCTGACTATTTTTGAATTTCTCCCTGCATTTCGTGGTGTGAAGTCGGAGAGAAGAGGTATCATAATTGTAGTTTTGAATATAATGACCTTTTGATTTTTTTATTTTTTTAATATATGTTAGTATTTATTCCACTAGACAGATTAATGTCGACTTCATTAATAATTTGTTTAGAGTTCTTAAGCTAACATGGTAATACTTGCACAAGAGTCAAAGTTATTTCAGTAAAAATTGTACGGGACGCCCTATTTGGTCGTTCCCTTTTAATTTATATCCTTTTTATTTTTTTGTTTGTATTTGTACCCATTTTTTTTGGTTAAAAGCATTTTCAGAAGACGATTCTGCTCCTCTTTAATAAAAGACTATTGACAAATACAAAAATTTAAGCATGTTTAGGCTGAAGTTTTAGCAAATGAACTAAAAAACTTCAGTTTTGTTGGACTAAAATTTCGGATTAAAACTCAGGACAAAACTGTAGACTGTATTACAAAACTTCAGCATGTTTTGGTATGAAATTTTAGCAAATGAACTAAATAACTTCAGCATGCATTAGATAAAACTTTTTAGAAAATTACATACCGCAAGACAAAAATTTAAGCATGTTTAGTCTGAAATTTTAGCAAATGAACTAAAAAACTTAAGCATATTTAGTCCGAAGTTTTAGCAAATGAACTAAATAACTTTACCATGTTTTATCTGAAGTTTTAGTAAATGAACTAAATAACTTCAGCATGTATTAGCAAAAATCCATTAGAAAATTACATACTGCAAGACAAAAACTTAAACATGTTTAGTCTGAAGTTTTAGCAAATGAACTAAAAAACTTAAGCATGTTTAGTTTGAAGTTTTAGCAAATGAACTAAAAAACTTAAGCATCTTTAGTCTGAAGTTTTAGCAAATAAACTAAAAAACTTAAGTATGTTTAGTCTGAAGTTGTAGCAAATGAACTAAATAACTTCAGCATGTTTAAACTGAAGTTCCGGATAAAACTCATGTCAAAACTGTAGACTGTAGGATATATTACTTCAGCATGCATTAACATGAAGTTTTAGCTTCAATGTGAAACAACTTCATGCAATATCAGCTTGAAGTTGTAGCTTCAACATGAAACAACTTCAACTACATTAGCATGATTTTTAACTTCAACGTGAAACAACTTCATGCAAGTGTGATTCCGAAGATAAATCTGGATAAGTTTTTAATTTTTTGATAAAGCCGCCGAGAGGAGAGGAGGAGATATTTTTTTACGAATGCGGTTGCAAATCACACGATTACTGCGTGATGCAGGTTTTATATCTTTTGTCAGGGGTGTAATCAGTGTTGAAGCCACATATTGATAAGGGTGGTCAACTGAACACCCTTAGTCGAAAAATTACATTGTTTACATAAGTAAAATATTACGTTTCAGAAGTATATAACACATATTGAACACTCTTTGTTGGAATGTTTTTTCCACTTCTTTTAAATTTGAATACACTTGGAGAAATTTCAAGCTTCGACACTGGATGCAATTGTCATATTATACGGATTTTTTACCAACTGGCTACCAAATCAATAATTTTAAAAAATAGGGTATAAGTTAATAATTGGTATAAATATAGGATACAACTACAAATTCTCCGTTATTTCACAATTGAAAATGTTATATAAATATTTAGGAAATAAAAGAGAACTCAACACGAAATTCTCAAAATTGTGATATATTTAGTACTCGTGGGTAATACTTTTAGTGCAAGTTAAAGTACAAGCTAAGAAACCTTGAGCCCGTTTGGAGTGACTTGAAAAAAGTAGTTTTTAAGCGTAAGTGCTTAAAGTACTTTTTATGTGCTTGAGTTGGTTTTATAAATAAGCAGTTATGCGTTTGCATAAAAGTACTGGAGCTGAAAAAAACTATTGAAATATTTGGTAAACAAGTGCTGGTAAGTACTTTTTAATTAAAATGATTGAAATATCCTTAAAGTTATTAACACTATAAAGAAGCTTATTACAATAATATTTTATTTTAAATTAACATAGATACGACATAATTAATATTTGAATTAATCACCTAAGATAGTTTTTATAAATATAATTATTGAACTCTTATTTTTCACTTCTTTTTAACCATGTAGATTTTTTTTTCTTTTTTCTTAAAATTCCATGCTTACTGGGGAAACATATGAAATGTATAATTATTGACATAAGAAAACAGTACGACACGAAAAGAGAACGGCTGAGAGATACTTTAGATAATCCCAACTAGATGAGTGGCAGTGGACAAAAAAAAATAAAGTAAAAACTCAAAATATGAACAAATCAAGTGTTACCAACCGGAGAAAAATCAAAAAGAAAAGGAGAAAAATAAAGAAATATAAGGGAGGAAGTAGCAGGAATAGAGAACGGGAAAGAATAGAGTCAAATTGGGATTTTGTTGAAAAGGATATTTTCGGAATAATAAATATTATTAGGGATAAGATGGTAAAATATTTGGTCAATGATAATTGGCTTTTAATCATAAAAAACGTTGGCATCAGCCAACTCGTGACTTTTGACCTTTTTTATGCAAGTTTCAACTTTTTTAAATATATTTTCTTTTTTGCCAAACACTCCCAACATCTGAAAATGGTTTAAAAGATGGTCAAACCAGCTTTTAAGACAATCCAAAAGCTCCTTATCTTTGTATGCTAGATGATATTTTTGATAAATATTTTCTAAAAAAATAGTTATTTTCTAATGTTTGATGTCAAAACAGTATTTTTATGAAAAATCTTAGAAGATTTAACCTAAATAGTCACGTGCCCAACCGTTTAAACAAAAAATAATTGGCAAAAGTATGATATATATATATATATATATATATATATATATATATATATATATATATATATATATTATCATGTATAATCCATATATAATTTCTACAAAAAGTAAAAAATGAGCTATTTATGTAAAGATTCCAAAATATTTTCTATCAAAAGTGGGAAATGACTTGAAGAATTAATCAAAATAACCGCCATCAGCCATAAGAGGAAGAGGACGACCTAAGAAAACTGTAACGAAGATCCAATTAGCTGAATTCATAATAACAACGAGTAGAAATGGCAAATCAAACAAGTCTACACCAAATCAAGGCGCACAAGATCGAGATCTGGAGGTGATAACACCAAAGTCAGGAGAGATCGAAACAACGTGTGCAATTTATGAATAAACAAGCTGAAATTCAACAGAAGAGGTATAAAACTCGAATAACACAAGTAGTAAAAAAGGTGAAGGAGCACATGCAGAGGAAATTCGCATCGAGAAGCAACCAATCGCAATAGACACAAGTGTAAAGAAAGTAAATGAAGGTAAATCATGGGCAAATCTGGTTGTTGGTAATTGCCGCTAGAGGAATGAGACTATCGTTTGTGGCACCAGTGATACAAAATGGAGAGAAAATTATTGAATTACATAAAAAGAAAAACTGAAAAGGAAGCAGAGAAGTGGAAAACGATAGTTATTATGTATGTGGTGGGAGATGCACCAAGTATTGGACCAATTGAGAGGTTTATTGCATCACAATGGAATATTGTATCAAAACCGAAGGTATACCATCATAATGATGGTTATTTTGTAGTGAGATTCAGATATGAAGAGTATAGGAATGAAGTACTCTACTCAGAACCATGTACAATCCAAAACAGACCAGTAATCACTAAGACATGGACAATAGATTTTGATTTCAATGAAGTGGTGTTGAAAACACTGCAGCATGGGTTAAACTACCAAATCTGCCTCTAAATTGTTGGGGCATGGATTCCTTGAGTCGTACGATGAGTGTACTGGGAATTCCAATATATGCAGATGGGTGTACAACAAAGGTGGAAAGGATATTCTATGCTAGAATCCTTGTGGAAATAGACATTACAATGCCATTACCAACAAAGATTAGTTAAGGATCCGAGTGGTAGACAATTTGATCAATCAATTGTCTATGATTGGAAGCCGATGTATTGTAGTACTTGCTTACAATTGGGACATAATTGCCAAACTAAACAAACACAGCCATATATGAACAAGCAGCAGAAACAGAACCAGGAATAGAAACTGAAAGGGCAGGAGAACAAGGAAACACAAATCATAAGACACAAAAAGAAGCAGGAAATACAAAACAAGTACCAAAAATGCAGAATACAATGAAAGCAACAACGGAGGAGAACAAAGGATGGCAAGCAGCAAAAGAAAAATTAGCCACAAACAATACTCAAGCAACTCTAGCAAGAGAAGTAGCAGTGGGTAATGGATTTAATGTTCTTACTGAAGCATGCTGTAGTGATCTAAACAGGGAAAATAGAGGGCAATGTAGTTATGGGGGAGGTGTGAAGGATGATACAACAAACAACATAGTGAAATGCAATTAGTTACTTGTAATGTTAGGGGAATGAATAAGATATATAAGCAAAAAGAGATACAAAAGTTTATTAAAGATCATAATATTAGTATTATAGTTGTTATAGAGCATAGAGTGTAAGAAAAGTTTTCAAGAAAAATCATTCAAAAAATAGCTCCTAGATGGGATTAGTGTACAAACTATGATGGAGGAGGAAATGATAGAGTATGGGTAATATGCGCTACAACAGAGATAACATTCAGTATGAAAGAATCTAAACCACAGTATATACATGGAGAGGTAGTGGTACTGGACACAAGGCAATAATTTGATTTCACAACCATATATGGGTTGCATACAGTGGAGTCCAAGAAAAGTATATGGAGGGATTTAACAAGCTGGAATCACTACCAGAGAAAACCATGGATATGTATGGAAGATTACAATACAATAATGGCAGTGGAGGACATAATTAATGACAGAACATTTCAAAAGAATGAAATAAGAGATTTCAAAGAATTCCTACTTGATACAGGAATGTGTGAAATGAGAATTGTTGCAGGGAATACACATGGACTAATTCACATGTGTTTAGCAGAATAGATAGGGAAATCATAAATGCAGAATGGATAAATACCATGCCACGAGTAGATGCAGTGATTATGGATCCTTTATTCTCGGATCACTCCTATTATGTGTCAAGATTGGAGATGAACAAAAGTCCCCAAAGCCTTTTAGATTCTTTAATTGTCTAGCTGAGCATGAGGATTTCTTACAAATAGTGGAGACAGCATGGAATAAAGCACCAAAAAAGGCAGAATGGAAGAAGTCTGGAGAAAGTTGAAGGAAGTTAGATATGCATTAAAGAAGATAAGCATAAAGGAATTAAGCAGTAGATTTGAAGGTTAAAAATGCAAGACAGAAACTATATGAGATACAAAGGCAGATGAGAACTACAAATGTATCAGTATAGATTTTTGAAAAAGAGAAAGATCCAAAGCAACAACTGGAGAAATGGACAACTACAGAGAAAAGTATCTATAAGCAGAAATCCAGGAATCAATGGCTAAAGCTAGGGGATCACAATACAGCATTCTTCTTTCCTAGCATGAAGAATAGAGTAAATCAAAATAAGATTAGAAGTTTGAAAAATGCAGATGGGGAAATAATTCAATCTAGGGAAGCAATAGAAATGGAAATAGTGGAATCCTATAAAGGGCTATTGGGATCAGCAGCTGATAGTATACCAACCATACAACCAGGCATATCATGAAGGAGGGCAATGTACTAGATAGAAAGCAACATCTAAAACTAATTGAAAATGTTACTATAGAAGAGATTCAAAATGCTTTGAAGGGAATAGATGAACTAAAGGCCCTATGATGTGATGGTTTCAACTCAAAGTTCTTCAAGAAAACATGGGGAATTACAAGGCAAGAAGTATCTAAGGAAGTGCTCCAATTCTTCAACGAAGCTGAAATATACAAGCCTATTAATGTAACAACTGTTACTTTGATCCCAAAGATTCAACATCCTTCAATTATCAAAGATTTCAGACCTATTTCATGCAGAACAGTACTATGCATGATCATCTCAAAAATTTTGACTAACATACTGCAAGGGGTGATGGATCATCTAGTAGACAAGAGTCAATATGGGTTTATTCCTGGAAAAGTCATAGCAGATAACATAATCCTAAGTCATGCGCCGGTGAAAGGGTATGTGAGGAAGGACATCTCTCCTAGATGTATGATAAAATTGGACTTGCAAAAGGCATGATTCTGTGGAATGGGATTTCTTAGAACAAATGCTGAACAACCAAGGCATGCCAGAGAAGTTTGTAAAATGGATTATGGTGTGCATTAAAACAGTATCCTATTCCATTATCATCAATGGAAACCCAATGGAACCATTTCAAACTAGAAGAGGACTAAGATAGGGTGACCCATTTTCACCATTTCTATTTGTACTAGGTATGGAATATCTTACAAGAAGTTTTAAATACTGAGGTATAAGCTGGATTTCAACTCCCATCGTAGGTGTGACAAGTTAAATATCATCCAACTGGGGTTTGTAGATGACCTGTAGCTATTCAGCAGAGGTGATACTATCTCCATTCAAATGGTATTCAATTGTTTTATGGAATTCTCTAAGGCATCTAGATTAAAAGCAAATATAGCAAAGAGCTCCATTTATTTTGGAGGGGTACATAAGTTATACAGGAAAACATAGTGCAGGAAACTGGATTGAGCAGGGGAGATTTACCATTTAAATATCTTGGAGTACCACTAAGCACTAAGAAGATATTTTTGATTCAATGCCAACCACTACTGGAGAAGATATTAGGAATGATCTCACGGACTTCAAAGTTCTTATCTTATGCAGGAAGATTGCAACTGATCAAAACAGTTATGTTCTCCATACAAATCTATTGGTCACAAATCTTTGTTATCCTTAAAAAGATAATGAAAAAGATAGAAACAATCTGCAGAACATTCTTGTGGACTTGAGGAACAGGGTTTCAAAAAGAGCTTTGTTATCATGGGAAAAAGTGTGATCACCAAAGACAACATGTGGTTTCAATTGTAATGGACATTCAAATATGGAATAAAGCTGCAATTTGTAAATTATTATGGAATATGTGTAAGAACAAGGACAAGTTATGGGTCCAATGGTTCCATCTATATTATGGGAAGAAGCAAGAAGTGTGGGATAGTAAACTAAGGAATGCATCATGGATAGTTCAGAAAATAACTAAAGCAAAGAGGTATATATAAGAAGCATGAGTTAGCATGAAGGAAGTAGGAGAATGGAACTACTTCTCTATCAAGAAGTGGTATAATAGCATGCGAGAGCAATATCAAAAAGTATCAGGGAAGAGACTAACGTGCAACAATCTAGGAGCTCCAAAGTGTATCTTTGTACTGAATTTAGCTATACAATACATGGTCCTTACAAGAAGTAGACTACATGCATGGGGGATTGTAGAAGAAGTAAGCTGTCATTTATGCAATGAAGCAGAAGAGACTATTGATCATCTGTTGTTTAAATGTCGAATTGCTGGAGGTATATGGAGCAAGTTACTACATTGGCAGAGAATAATAGGAGCTCTAATGGAATGGCAAAGGGAGATACAATGGGCTGAAGGCAAAGCAACTGGAAACAATGCACCTGCTTAAGTTTATAGACCGAATCTGGCATGTGCAATGTACCACATATTAAATGAAAGGAACAGAAGATTATTTCAAGATCAGCAGAAAATAGAGAAAATGATAGTGAGACAAATTATATTAGAAGTAGCAATTAGAGGATCGAAGAATAGAAAGACAGAAAAGAGAATAGCAGAAATAGATTACTATCGATAAAGGAAGATAGAAGAAATGTAGCAAAGAGAATGGAACTGGGAATGTCATGTTCCAGATAGAACTTTGTACATATTTGCTATTCGTAAATAAAATTATATAATTAGCAAAAATGAAAAACCGCTCACCTAATCTCTTAAACTAAAAATAGTCATTAGACGTTTAATATATATAATTCACGTATAATATGAGAAAAATTATGTATAATCGTGTATATCGGCTGGAAAATTTTAACAACGAATTTGGCCAGCTATTTGTGTAAGAATCCCAAATGACTTCGCTCACTTTTGATGATGGCTCTCGGTAATACTACTATGGGCTTTTTTTTATTTTTAACCCGCACCAAAAACTATTTGTATTCAGTAGTCGAAAAAGTGTATAAACTTTGTATAATTTTTGTATATAATATATAATATATATATATATATAATATTAAAAAATATATTTTTCGATTATTACTTTGCGAATGGCTATACAGTATTATTTTTCCTGCTATTATTAATGTGCCAAAATGGCTCCTCAACGGGCTGAATATACAAGAAAGGTCCATGAAAAAGCCCAACAAATAAGACCTTAAAGTACTCCTACATATAATACTTACTGTAATATAAAAGACCAAATTTAAGAAAAATGGTAAGACAAAAGGAAGAAATATCTAAAAAGATTATTCAAATCTTCAACTCCATGAGGATTGCAGTGAGCTAGAAGCAAAACCATTATAGAAAGTGGAAGGAAATGCCTCAAACAATGATGATTTTCCTCAAACCATTCATTTCAGCTCCCTCTTCTTCCCTATGGAGGTTTTTCACTGTGTTTATTTTTAAAATTTTTTTATTTTTTTTTGCTTAAAGAACTATATGTGTGCTTGATATTGTACAAAGATTACATCTTTTATGTCAGAAGGGTATTTAATGGTTCACCAATTTGGGAATTTTCTTATTTAAGAACTGTTTACGCTAGGTGTAGAGAGAATACTGACTATCTCCGTTTTTTGTTTTGTTTTTTCTTTGGTATGTTCTGAGTCTTATTTGCTGTTTACAACTGGATTGATATAAAATAGTTGAGAAATGTTAAATAAGCCAAAATCTTATCTTTGAACATTTTTGGAGTAAATAATTTAAATGTTTCATGATTTTATCTGTTTACAGTGTGGTGTTTAACAAAATTCCCTGTCCGAAATTTGCCTACCTCAAAATACCCGGACTCAGGGAATGTCAAGTTATGGCTTTATTGAATAAAATAGCTGTTTTAACTGGTTCTTGAATCTTATATCTGATGATTCTTTTAATTGTTAGCTTTCTTTTTACTGCCAAGCAACACCACAAAAAGATTGATGGTAAAACAATGTAACTCGAGTAGGCAGGGGAGGATGTAGAGTGTAACTTATGAGTTCGGCCAAATTCAGTAGCTTTGGCTCAGCCGCTGTATATGTGTTATGAAATCCACTGTTTATGTACAAATATTAAATTTCGGACCCTGTTATTAGCACTTGAGGTTGCTGTCCTAGAATCCCAAACCCATAATTTTCAAATCCTAGATTCGTCTTGAGTAGGAAAAAAGTACAGAAATGTAGTAGTTTTGCAGTTTCTGCTATTTTGGTAAATAGCAGACTTGTTACCATTTTGCAACTCCATATCTGACAGTATTGAGTTAAAAGGTTTATCTTTGGCAGTTCATTCTTAAATTCTGGATTTGATTGAATTCCGTATTGTGAACTTGTGCTTAGCAAAACCGCCATTTCTCATGCAGTAAATCAAATAGTGGTGGGAATTTATTGGACACAAATGTTAAAATATGTAAAAGAGCAGAAGTGGTGTGTCAAGGCATGCTGGCGCCGAGAAAATTCATGCAGAAGAGGAAGAAAGTAGAGGTTTTCAAGAGCGCCGAGGATGAAGCAGATCAGAAAAACTGGAGAAAGATGATGAATGAAATTGAAGAAACTGGTTCTGCTGTTTCGGTGCTGAGAAGCCAGAGGTCCAAGAACCAGTCTCTTTCCAAGGACCTTGTTCTTGGTAGCTTGGTTCGATTTAAGCAGCTTAAGAAGTGGAACCTTGTCAGTGAGGTATGGACTGTTCTCTCAGCATTCATTTTCTTCTCAAAGAAACTCTTTTTCCTTTCTTCTCATGGATATTTGTGTTATTGTACTTTATTGGTTTTTTTTTTCTCATCATCTGAACAACAACAACAACAACAACTACCCAGTATATTCCCACCAGGTGGGGTCTGGGGAGGGTAATATGTAGACGAGCCTTACCTCTACCCGAAAGGGCAGACAGGCTGTTTCCAATCGACCCTCGGCGCATAGGCTAAAATGAAAAGCTGCATCAAAACAAAGACAAAATTAAAAACAAAAGCAAGACAAAACAAAATAATAAAGCATAAGTAATCCCCCAGAAATAACGTAAATAATTATGAAAACATAGGAAACATAAATACAGTCGCATGCAATAATAACAAGCAGTAACTACCATACTAACAACCATAAGGGGACATAAGCTAAAACACTAATCATCTATGGGTAACCCTACTATCCCACACCCAGCCCCGAGAGAGGCGTACAAAGAACTCTATGAGCCCTTAGCCTCCAACCCTGATACTAGACCTCCAGACTCCCCTATCAAGGGTCATGTCCTCGGTAACCTGCATTCTAGTCATGTCCTGCCTAATCACCTCTCCCCAATGCTTCTTAGGCCTCCCTCTCCCACGCCGACCACCAACAATCTCCAGCCGCTCGCAGCTCCTCACCGGGGCATCGGGACCCCTCCTCCGTACATGCCCGAACCACCTCAGCCTCGCTTCCCGCATCTTCTCGTCCACCGGGGCCACCCCTACCTTCTGACGAATAACTTCATTCTTAATCTTATCCAGCCTGGTATGCCCACACATCCACCTAAGCATCCTCATCTCCGCAACCTTCATTCTCTGAACATGAGAGTTCTTCACGGGCCAGCACTCCGCCCCATACAACATCGCAGGTCTAACCACGGCTCTGTAGAATTTCCCCTTGAGTTTGTGTGGAATTTTCTTGTCGCACAGGACCCCTGAAGCAAGCCTCCACTTTGACCACCCCGCTCCTATCCGATGGGTGACGTCCCCGTCAATCTCTCCGTCCCCCTGAATCACAGACCCAAGATATCGGACACTGTCCCTCTTGGCGATGGCCTGAGAACCAAGCATCACTTCCCTGCCTACCCCACTCGGCTCGTCGCCAAACTTGCACTCCAGATATTCTGTCTTAGATCTGCTTATTTCGAAATAGATTTAAAAATCAGTTAATTGACATTTGAGATTGTCTCCCATTTCTGCATGCTTTAGCCAGTACTGGTCTATGTATAGCTAGATTATTTGTAGTCTAATCTGTTGTTTCCATTAGATTCTTGAATGGCTTCAAACTCAGCACTGGTGGGATTTTAATGAAATGGACTTTCTGATGCTTATTACTGCCTACGGAAAGGAAGGGGAATTTAGTAAAGCGGAAAGCATTTTAGGCTACATGAATAAGAAAGGCTATCCCCCAAATGTGATATCTCACACTGCTCTGATGGAGGCATATGGAAAAGGAGGTCAGTACAGTAAGGCAGAAGTGATATTTCGGAGAATGCAAACTTCAGGCCCTGAACCTTCTGCTATTACATACCAAATCATTCTTAAAATCTTTATTGAGGTAATGTCGCAAACTATACGGTTCTCCAATTATCCAATGGTATAAAGTTCCACACCAAAGGCACCCAAAATCTTAATTTTGTTATTCCAATTAAGATGTTGTCTTTTTATTGATATGATTATTTTCCCTGTAGTATAATATCTCCTTCCGGCTTCAGTGTTTTCCTTGGGTAATTGAAACTAGTTGGTGGTCCGGTTTAGGTCCTGATAGGGTTAATATGAAGCGTATGTAGTTTAAAGTTTAACAAATTTTCTAAATGTAATTAATTGGGGAGAAACAAAGGATTCTGTAAAACTAGTACACCAAGTCAAACTGAAATGGTGCCTTCAAAACCAAAAATAATTTTTGACACCTTTGTTTTGTTTCGGAATGCTGCTGAGCTGGTTTGGTACTAGAATATAGGAAACAATTGGCCGAACTGAAACCTGAGCTCCCTTATGCTTAACTAGCAATAAAAATCAAGAAGATTGAGAGAATAGTAGTCGAATGCCGTTTCTTTGATAACTGTAGAATCTTTTTCTGCCCAGTCTATGATTTGTTGTGGTTTTAAAGCGTTCTGTTCTTAGAGGAACCATATCTGGCTATTTGCAAATGTCAAAGGATTATTCACTGGTAATAATAGCAGGCAATGATATATAAGAAAACAGTAGTTCTACATGCAGTGCTTATGTGGGAATAAAAGATGTTTTAACTTCACTCAAAAATCCAAGGAAAAAATTTGAATAATTCCTTTAGTCATTTATATAAAGTTCCATGCTAATGAAGGGATTAATACAGGGTGACAAATTTAATGAAGCTCAAGAAGTCTTTGAAGCTCTGATGGATATGGATGCACCTCCGCTAAAACCCGATCAAAAAATGTTCCACATGATGATCTATATGTATAAGAAGGCTGGAAAATATGAGAAAGCTCGTCACCTGTTTTCTTTGATGGCCGAGCGAGGAATTCCACAAAATACAGTTACTTACAACAGTTTGATGTCGTTTGAGACTAACTACAAGGAGGTTGCGAACATTTATGATCAGGTAACTTGCAAATTATTTATTAGGTTCTGATTTGTTCTGGAAATGGTCATTAAGTATTCTGAACAACTCCACAAGTGCTTGTATATCTCTTCCTATCAAAAATGTATTTATTCTGTTATTATAGGTTTTTTCGCCTTAGAAGTTAGCATAGTTCTCTGTATTACTCCCTGATGCAGTAGTATTACACCATTTTACTTTGAGATATTAGTGGTCTTTTAAAAACCTTATATTCTTGCTAATGTCTTCTAATTTTTCGAGACTTTATTTGCAGGATTATTTGTAGTATTATTTGTCTATTTTAGTTATTGTTTCATGTTTGCTTTTGAAAATCATGGGCACGCAGAATGGCTTCATACATTTCCATGTAGTAGTAATTTGAAGCAAATGCCTAATTTTAGATGCAAAGAGCTGGTCTTCGACCTGATGTCGTTAGCTACGCCCTGCTCATTAGTGCATATGGAAAGGCTAGAAGAGAAGAGGAGGCACTCGCTGTTTTTGAAGAAATGCTTGATGCTGGTGTCAGGTATTTAGTTTTTTACTTCACTGGTTATCCAAGCATTTTAACATTGTTTTCCTTTCCCACAGCTTCCTTCTTTCTTTTGTTGGGTGAGGGGAGACAGTAGTGCGAGCAGTTAACACTTTGCATCTTCGATTCATTTTGATCTTTTTTTTCCGGATAAGGTAAATACTTATATCAATACTAGTTTCTGAGCACGCGCTACCCCAATATTAATGAATACAAAACTTTTAAATAGCACATAAATATCATCAAAAAGTTATGTTTGAGTTAGAAAAGTTAAAGAAATCGTGCCATGATTTATTGGATATAAGTAGGAGACCGTTTATGAAGTAAATATAGTAAGGATAATAAAAAATAAATTAAAGAACATATTAACTGAAACACATAACAATTTTTGTAGATTAAACTATGGGATGAACCTTTGCCAAGTGCCAACATGTGTACTTATCTAGTTACTTAGAGGCTAGAGGTGCTCAAGAAAAGAGTAGCTAGAGCACTGAGCACATAGAGACATATATCGTACCCCTCTAAAAGGGAATGATATATCAAACATGCAAAGACAGACTAATTAATTAGATGTTACTAATAAAAATTACTATGATATACTCACAGTTATTCAGTCTTTATGGACCAACCAACTTGTTGTAAAGAATAAAATCTCCAAAAAATGAATATCAGTATATCACAAGCATATAGATGAATCCTATAGTTCCTATCAATATAGACATGAGTTGGCAATTTGTACCACAATCCATTATAGAGAGTAATCCAACTAGAATGAGTAGGGTTAATGGAGGATGAATCTGCTAAGTATATTATTTTGTCAATGGCAGCTCTTCAAAATTTTCAGTTTAAGTTTAGAAAAAGAGAAGATTGGTTAACTTTTTTTTGGTACAAGAAGCTTGGCTAACATACCCATTTAAGAAGTAATCATTTAGTTTTCATTATTTTATCAATTACAACTCTTCAAATCCTTCAGTTTTGGAATTCACAAAAAGAAGCTTGGTTAATGTACCCATTTATGAAGGAATAACTTCTTTTTCTAACAGATGTTAAAGTACATTACATTTCAAGGCTAATTTTGTCTATTATAAGAGTAGATGAAGGATAAAATGGTCATTTGATTTTCTATGGACATTTTGGTAATTCGACTTTGCACTTTGGAGCTTCCTACTTTTAGTATAACTAGTTTCTGGATACGTATGTCGCATGTGTGTCCCGTGTAGGAATATTTTGATTATTTTAGATAAAAATGCTAAATTTATCATGTCATTTTTCTATCTTGCATGTTCCTTCTGTAGCTTTAACACCTAGGTTTTTTCTTCAAACCTTTCACGCTTTCTTTATGCTTCGGCCAATTTATTGGATTTCATTGACAAAGTTTTCTCTATGGTCCACGTGGTTGGATAGTTAATTCATAGAGGGAATAAAGTAGTAACATGAAATGATAAGTAAGAAGCAAGAAGCAAAAATGAAAAGAAAAAATGCTTTAAAGATCATGTTGAAAGAATAATGGTGAATGCATATGGTGTGTCTATTTATATAGTGATTTTAAAATTTAATGATGAAGAATCCTTTTAAATTCCATAATTAAGTGATGAATATATAAAATTATAACAGATAAAAATATACAAGTGTTAAAACTGAAACATTATGTAAAAAAGGATTTAAAGGAGGAGAGGAAATTGAATATTGGAAGAAGGAAAGAATAGAAAGGTAGTGTGAAAATATCTGAAAAAAATTGTGTTAATTAATCCTCCATAATGTCAATAACGGCTGGAACATACGGCCACACCCATTATTCGGATTATTTCTTTCATTAATATTGTGAACTTTTGACAAGAGGGGTTGCTCTGATGGTAAGCAACCCCCATTTCCAACCGAGAAGTTGTGAGTTCGAGTCTTCCCAAGAGCAAGGTGGAAGTTCTTGGAGGGAAGGATGCCGGGGGTATATTTGGAAATAGCCTCTCTACCCAAGGGTAGGGGTAAGGTCTGCGTACACAATACCCTCCCCAGACCCCACTAAGTGGGATTATATTGGGTTGTTAATATTGTGAACTTCTTTTACCAACGCATTAAGTACAAATATCATTTAATGGGAGATGATTTTAATTTTAGGTAGAGGCTAATTTGGTCATTCAGTTTTTGAAGGATATTTTAGTAAAATAACTTTATCTAAAATTCTTCATGTTCATAGTATAGTATGATATGATATGAAATAATGTAATATGATATGATGATTGGGAAAGCTTGTGTATACAGGAGGTATTCCAAAACGAAGACACATGAAAACATGCAACATAAGATGCCCCATATAATCAGTTACTTTAAAATGTGCCATTCATCAGCTAATGAAAGCATGTTTAACATACCTTATATGTTTTCGTTGTCCTAATAATTGGAAAGAAATTAAATTGATTATCGTTGCACATTGAAAGATGAGACACATTCTATCTCCAGAGTGGAAGATGCACTTTTCTGAAAGAAGATCACCAATTAACTTACTTATTGATATTTGTGGTTGACGAAAACATAATCATCTAAATTATGGTTTCTTGTTTCAATGGAATTGGTTTTATTCTCTGCAAAGATATTTTCTGATACTAGATCCCGCTAGAAAGCACCAAAATCTGTAGTAGAGATGTGTTTAAGCCAGGTTTTTACTTTTTTAGCTAGAGTAACTCAAGTTCAGAGACATATATTCTCAGTCTCCATCCCAGATGACGTTATCTTGCTATGGATGCTTTGAAGCCAGTGACTGTGTTCTCTTATCCTTTAATTACAAGGGTTATATGAGCACACCTCTTATTTTCAGGCCAACACAGAAATGTTACAACATCTTGCTAGATGCATTTGCAATCTCAGGAATGGTGGAACAAGCCCGAACTGTCTTCAAAAGCATGCGAAGAGACAGGTGAGATTTTGCTTACATTTCCATGAAAACTTCTTTTAACTATTATTTTTATTAACTCAAAAAACTTTTATTCACTGCTTGTCAGCACCAGATGGTCTCACTTCATTTTCCTATACTTTGCCTCACTTAATTTGTCGTCCAAAAATCCTCACAACAAACTCCTAAGATGCTTACTTCGGAATTCGGATGAATCTTACATCCAACATTAAAAATTCTTCATGCGCCCATTGTTATAACTCATCCAGATGGTTTTCTAACAAATCAGTTTCTAAAATAACTCGTACAGACATTTTTCTAACAAATACTTCTGAGAAAACATGCATTTTTTTATAACTTTCCTTTTTTTATTAATCTTTTGCTATAACACTGTCTGGTTTAGCGCTTATCGGCCAAAGCATGTAGGTGGATAATATAAATTGTCTTCCTTCCAAATCCTGAACTTGACCCAACTCTTTGACTCAATGTTTGGATTAAATTCGCCGACTCACTCAATTAAAGCGAAGGGGAAAAGTAAAATACAAGGTGGATTAAATTCGCCGACTCAATTACTTGGGAAATTGTCAATGTGATGCTTTGCTCACGTAGGAATCCATTCTCAAGTAGACTTTTGATTTTCCGTATTTCCCTGCAGATGTAGCCCCGACCTTTGCTCATACACAACTATGCTATCAGCTTATATTAATGCACCGGATATGGAGGGTGCTGAGAAATTTTTCAGAAGAATAAAGCAGGATGGATTGGAGCCCAATGTTGTCACATACGGCACACTGATTAAGGGATATGCAAAAATAAATGAGCTCGAAAAGATGATGGAGAAATATGAACAAATGTGGGTCCATGGTATCAAGGCTAACCGAACTATCTTCACTACAATCATGGACGCGTATGGTAGGAATAAGGATTTTGGCAGTGCCGTTGCTTGGTTCAATGAGATGGTATCTTCCGGGTTATCTCCTGATCAAAAAGCAAAAAATATTCTCTTATCCTTGGCAAAAACGTCGGAAGAACAGATGGAAGCTAAGCAGCTTACAGGATGCGCCAACGAGCTGATAGTTGACAGACTTCCCAATTACATCAATAATAATGGCAAAGACGGCTATGACGATGATGATGATGGTAGTGATGATGACGAAGATGACTATGAGAATGATGATGGTAGTGGTGATAATGAAGACTATGATGATGACAATAATGCAAAAATGACCATTTTGTCAGGAGAAAATTTTGATGAACTAATAGTTAGCGGTAGCGCATCTCAGACGTAAGAAAGTAATGCAAAATGAGCCTAGAAAATCTTGTAAATCTTGGTAGTCTTACTAGTTTATACACTTCTCCATTTTGTATCTTAAAGCAAATATGAGACTCCAGGAAAATGAAATTTCAACATTGAAAAGCAAGCAATTTCTTCTCATCTGCCCAAGCCTAGGTGGATCGAGTTATTTAGTACCTACTGTTGATGGGAGGTAGCAGATATCTCGTAGAATTAGTTGAGATATGCACAAGCTGATTAAAACATTACAGTTATAATTTATGAATAAAGAAGAGCAAGCAATGTCCGGCTAAAGGTTGTCGATATCGGTGCGGTGTGTTCATGTTCTTAATATCAACAACCATTCAGTGTAATTCCACACAAGTGAAGTTTAAGGAGGGTTGTGCGTATACAACCTTACCCTACCTTTTGTGTTCATGTTCATGATATCAACAAACATCTAGTGTAATCACACAACTGAAGTTTTAAGGAGAGTAGTGTGTACGCAGCGTTACACCTACCCTGCGAATGTAGATAGAATATCATGTTTCTTTATTAAGTGGTCTAGCTGTATGATTCATATTTGTCCAATTCTATGTCATGGCGCAGTAACCATCCTTTCAACTTTAGTCAGTTTTGAAGTTTATGAATTGAATTTCCAATGTGTGACATTTATAGCTGGTGAACAAGTGGACAAGAATCTGACATTTCATATTCAAAGTTTAATTTCCTTGTAAAGTGTAGTTATCTTGGCAATACCATAAATTGCTTTAGTTGGGAGCTGTAGACCAATTCACCAAATCACCGAAACTTTACAACCATTGGATGACCACGTGTATGTTACTTGAACACTGCAATTTTTCAAACGTGTGATATTTATTGCATCAAGGATATGATTAAGCCGAACTCAATAATTTCAGTCCAAATTTTATATTATTTCAAAGAACTACAGAAAACTTATACTTTTTGGTATGGTCTTCAATTTTGAACTCTGCTTGCCCTTGGGCGAAACTTCAAAGTTGTGTTGACACTTAAAAGGCATGAAGTTCTACCTATGAAGCAAGCAAGGACAAAAATTCAAGATCATTCACTTTAAGGATTATTTGTATGCTTTACTTTATTCAAGATCAAAAATGGTAAAAATTTATCCGTATAGAATATTTACACCAAATCAATAGATATATAATACGTTTTTTGTATATGAACTTCAACCATGATAAATTACATGCATTCTCATCTAATTAAATTATTAACCATAATGAGTTAATATAATTTGGCGTAAACATTTGGTGTGGGTAAGCATTTATCTTCAAAAACTTAAAAGGATTAGAATCTCAAATCCAGAAGCTTCAAAATTGTAGCTTTGACTTACCAACTCTATCTCATATTTAATATGGTAGATATTTTTTACCATAAATAATGCAGGGTCCTAACTGTAAAGTTCATATCATTATCAAGAACACTTGATGTCATTTTGTCCTCATTTCCTTTAGTCTCTCTTATATTTCACCCATACCCAATATAAAAAAATAATCATACACAAACTATTACCAAGAAAAAGATAGATTTTCATGGATATTACTAGTTTGAGGGTATTAATGTTTCCATGGGTAGCATATTGAACATAGCCAAAAAACTTGTAGACAAGGGTTTTTACATCTACCTTTGTTCTACACCTACCAATCATAATCTTATCAAGCAAAATTACTCTCTTTCATTTGATCTTGTTGAACTTCATCTACCACAGTTACCTGCGCTTCCTCCTATTTACCATACAACTAATGGCCTCCCACCACATCTCAGCTCCGCTCTCAGAATCGCATTTAACATGTCAAAACTCAAATTTGCAAAAAAATTGTTAATCTATGATATGTTCCCTCCATGGGTAGAAGAAGTTGCTACCTTTTTACTTGATATTCCTGCAGCAATGCTCTTGACTTCTGGTGCAACTGCGTTTTCATAAGTTTTGCATTCGCACAAAATTCATCCATTGAATTCCCATTGCCAGCTCTTTATTCGAGTAAAATTGAGCGGCAACAATTCCAAGTAATGATGGAACAAGCTACTAAAGAGAAAGATCCTGAGGATAAGCTCCTCCATCCTTTATTTGCTGAAATAGAAAACTCGAAAAGAATCATTTTGATGAGTACATCAAAGGCAATCGAGGCTAAATATATAACCGAATTATCACATTGGAAAGTATAGATTGTAGTATTCCTATTATAGCAATGCCAATGCATATTGATCAACCTATAAATGCTAGGTTAATGGTTGAACTTGGCGCGGCGGTGGAGATAGTGAAAGATGAGGAAGGGAAGGTTGGTAGAGAAGAGGAAGCACAAGTTATTAGAGGTGTTATTTTGTAAAAAAAATGGGGAAAGTTTGAGAAAGAAAGTTAGAGATATTAGTGAGAATTTTAAGTCTGTAAGAGGAGAAGAGGTGGATGCTGCTGTTGAGGAGATAATACAGATTTGCAAGAATAGCCAAAGTGTCAAAAATGTAACATGATATTGTAATTCATATACAGATCATGTTGTGTTTCTGATGGCTTTTAAAAAAAATAATAGGGTGGAAGAGTATATTGCTTCTAAGTTTGTTGTTAGTTGCATAAATTACTTAAATCAGCAGTCATGTTTTCTAACTCTTGTCCATTTGTTCTTCTAGCTAGTACTAGTATGTTTAAATGGATCATGTTAGACTGTCCACATTATACCCCGTTAGTGTTACAGAACCAAGTTTTCGCAAATGGCACTGTACGGCAGCAGCCTAACACTCAAGTCACACAGTCTTACTTGTTTTCTCTCACAGTTTAGGACTAAGAATATTTTTAGACTTGTAAGCCAAAATACACAGCAATTACCAGTAAAACACCCAACCTTTTTATATTCTCGCAAAATATACAAAATACTTACGTTTGAAAGCTCACAATATGCTACTTGCTTTAGCATACGAAATACAAATGCATATAGGGGTTGCCAATGGCTGTTACAAAGGGAGCAGTTACATGGGTGTGCCTGGCACATGCCAAGGCCTACAAACAAGTAAAACAGTTTGCCATGGTTTGAACCCACGAAATTATCCCACCTTCAGCCTTCAAGCCAACTGACTCATGTGCACAGAACATGGCATAATTTCCACACCACATGCATAGCATACTGCCTTCCAGTCATGTATTTTGCACACTTTTTCCAGCTTCGCACCCACTTTTTTCCGCGAGACTTGCCTTGTCTTTTGGACCATGACCCACACATAATCAGCTCACGACAATGCTCTTGTCATAGCTATACTGTTACGCGGTGTCTTTCTGAGGTTCCTTAGAAGGGCGACATAAAACTAAGTAACTGATGTCGGTACGGTTGTTGTCCGCCAACTGAGGTCACCTCCGTACGCTAGACGAGATTGTCAAAGCCGTACGGAAAACTAATGTCAAGAGCAATTGTGGAAATAAAAATAAAAATTGAGAATGAAAGCTTGATTGCATTAATGAAAGCTATTGCAAAAGGCTACGCGGTGTCGAGGGGGAGAGACACCAGTACAGAAAAACATTTACTTGCTAGAAATTTTGATTGCTTGATCCCCCTAATAAGGCTTAAAAAAATAAATCAAAGTTACAAGAGTAAAATTAACTAAGCTAGAGAAATATAATGGAAGTACACAAAATAAAACTACTCTATATTTACAGTAAAAAGGACTTAGTTTTCTACAAGGCAGAAAACAAGTCCATTAGTAGCAACTTGGTCTTTCGCATCAGGATCTGGGGCGCAGTGTTGTCGGCGCGCGCGGCACTATTTGGAGTAAGCCTGTGGCTGGCCGCTGTCAAGGTATCAAGATCTGTGTGCGCGATGTTATTGGCATCTGCCAGCCGCTAGGCGCTGGCGTGTGCTATCAATGGGGTGACAGAGGCACATACGCGCTTGTCACTTGGCGCTGCCGAGACCACGGGGCCGACCATGGCGCTAGGCGTTGGGAGTCTTGTCAGGACGCCATGTGTTGCATCCAAGGGGTCATGGGACATGGCTGGAAAGCCATCCATGACATTCCCCCCCCCCCACCTCAGTTGGAGACGTCCTCGGAGCCTTACCTGCAAGATGATGATTGACTAGGCTCTTGTTGGCTGTGAGGTGTGTCCCTCTCTATCTGGTGAGTTGGCTTTGTGAATGATGTTCCATGTCTTTCCGAAGAGATCTCAGACGACTGATATGGAAGGCTGGATGGATCTTCCACCAGGCTGGGATGGCAACCTGGTATGTGGCCTTCCCAATGCATCTTTCAATGAACAAGGGCCCAATGTATTTTTGCAGTAGGCGATGGTCATAGGTCCTTTATGTGGACAAGTACCGCCTTAGGATATTTAGCATCACTTTGTCTCCTCTTGATGTTGGACAAAGCAAGGATTTTGATCAGCTAACCTTTTCGTCCGCTCTTGGTCTTTGACGAGATAGTTCTGCACTATCTCCAAATATCTCTCCTGTTCCCTCGAGAAGTTGGCAGCTCGAGGAGATCTCGGCATAGTTGATGCATTCACCGTTTGCGGGAAAAGCGGTTATTGTTTGGTAAAAATTCCAAAAGCGCTTTTGTTTGTATTGGGGCTCTTTTGAGAATTGAAACATAGTTGAGCAACATCCAAAAGCTTCACCTAATGTTGTTGTGATCCAGTTGCAAAGTGACGGAGATATTACTCCAGCATGTAATTGAACCATTCTGTCTGGCCATCCGATGGTGGATGGATGCTTGAGTTGTGACTTAATATATACCCAAAGCACTTGAAGAGATGGGTCCAAAATTTGCTGGTGAATCGTGAGTCACATCCAGTAACGATGTCTTTGGATAGGCCCCAATGTTTGACAATGCGCGAGAAGAAGAGTCGGATGTATCTTCTGCTGATATGTTTTGCGGGTATGAAGGTTGCATATTTTGAAAACCTATCTATGACAACCAAGATGAATGAAAGATTCCCGACTTGGGGCAATCCTGTGATGAAGCTGAGAGAAACCCTTTCCCATGGTCTCTCTGGGACATGTAATGGCTGCAAGGGTCCCCTCTGTGATGAGTGCTCCGACTTGTCCTTGTGTGGCATCGCTGGCAAGTCTTCACACATGGAGGAGCGTCACCAATCTTTTGAGACTGATGACACAATGGGTGATTCTTGTTGTGAAGGGTAGCCAGAACCAGGGGTTCATGTCTGTTGACTACCTTCTCTGATTGCAGGGCCGAGATGTTTCCAGCGGCCATCTTTCTGGTAGTGCATGGTATAGTGTAGGGCTTGGCCCTGTTTTCTCCCATCATCAGCAGTGTGCTAGCATATGGTACCGGTATGGTGTTGGTTTGCCTCATGAATTCCAGCCCCACTATAATGTCGAAGTCATCTATGATTCTGTTGTGCATGTCAATGTTTTCTTTGTATGGGCCAAGTTTCACTAGGACTCCTATGGTTGTTCCACCCAATGTCTGGGATGGTGAGTTGATGGCCTTGACTCGGCCTTTAATCTTTTGCATAGCTATACCAAGGTGCTCTACTTGAGTCGAAGCTAAGTAGTTATGGGTAGCACCCATGTTTATTAGTGCCTGAATGGGTTTGCCGTTCACCTTTAGTTCGGCGAACATTAGGGTCCTCGATTGTGTAGGAGGCGTCCTATACATCTTTTCCTCCCCTTTCTTGATGATTGGTTCTGAATGCTTCTTAGGAGAACCAGCACTGACCCCCGCTAAGACATCTGAGAAGGAGCTGACAATTGTATTGGATGCTCCCACTAGTTTTGCATCTGATGTGTCTATCTCATCCTCGGCAGTCTGATGAGCATTGATCTTTGTATGAGGGTGGTCATTGCTCCAATATGCCCCCACCGCAATGACGACATTCTGAAGGAAGCTTTCTCCCCTGATTATTGTTGACGGATGCAAAGTTGTTGTTTCTTGAGGAAGGAGTCTTGGTTTTAGATGTAGTACGATCTTCCCCACTTTTGCTTGGACCACCATTGCTAGGATGGTTCCCGTTGTATCCCCCTTGGACAAGCGGTTGGGGCCTGTCATTTTGAGTTCCAGTATGATATTTGCCGAGGCATTATGGGACTTGAATTACCTTGGGCAAGGTATCTACCCTTTGTCTTTGTAGCTCCACACGGGCATGAGGTTTCAAACCATCTATGAATGCGAAGAGTTTGTCTTTGTCCCCCATGTCACGTATGTTTAGCATGAGTTCGGAGAATTCGTGCACGTACTCCTGCACTGACCTGGTGTGGCGGAGCTCCTGTAGCTTTCTCCTTGATTTGTATTCCATATTTGCGAGGAAGAATTGTAGGCGTATGGCTGCCTTCAATTCTGCCCATGTATGGAGAGTATCTTTACCGGCCCTGACGGCTTAATATTTGACCCACCACCAAAGTTAGGCATCACCCTAAAGACATATGGAAGCAGTTGCTACCTTCTTGGATTCTTCCAAATGGCCCCCATCATTGAAGTACTGTTCGATGTCGAAGATGAAGTTTTCCACTTCTTTAGCATCCCAAGATCCGTCGTATGGCTTTGGCTGTAGTATCTTAAGTTTGTGTGGAATGGGGGTGAGGTTTGCTACACCCCTGAGGCCATATCCAACCTTTCCCCCATCCCCCATAGTGGTGGTAATTTTTGGGCTAATTTAACTCCAATCCTCCCCCATTTTTTTCCCAAAAATGGGGGATGAATAGTGGTCCCTCAAATATGGGGTACACTATTCATCTCCTCCATTACTATTCATCATTTTTTTACTTTTTTATTATTTTTAGTCTTTTAATTTATATATATATATATATATATATATATATATATATATATTTGGTGTATAATAATGATAAATTAATTTTCGTGCATTTATTATTTTTATGTACAATTATAAGTTATAATTGTACAAGAAATATATAATTATCTCAAAAAATGAATGGTGCAAATATATAATATTAGATGTTGCTAAAATTGAAAGGTGCGAATATAAATTAAAAGGATGTGTATGCAAGTAGAAAATTTTCGTCCTAGTAGTGTTTCTGAGATAATTATATATTTCATAAAAATTTAAATAGTACAAAAAAATTTAAAAAAATATATGGAATTATTTTAATTATGGAAATTAAAAATTAATAAACATAAAAGATGGAATTTGTTTAATTGAAATTAAAAAATAAAAGATAATAATATAATATAGAAGAGAGAAAAGAATATAAAAAAGTTTGGGGATAAAATGGGGGAATGGTTTGAGTAAGTTATCTCCAAAATGGGAAATTCCCATTTTGGGGACCAAAATGGGGTAAAGGTTGGAGATGCCCTGATGCGGTTGTCGCCTCCTCGAAGTAGGCTCTGTAAGGCAGTATTGACAACATTGAGCTGGTCTGTCAAGTCGTCTATGGTTTGCTGCATGGTAGTTAGTCTATCTGCCTCTTGTTCCCGATGGGCTAAATTATCGGCACGCTCCTGTTGGAGGTCCTCAAATTTGCCATGAATATTGGCAGTTTCAATGGCTCTTGTTTGCCGGTCATCCTCAAAGTCGCAACTGATGTTTGCGATGTCATTTTCTGCCCGCCGCATTCTGCGGTCCAGGTCGTCCAACCTTTGCAATAGGTTGGTGCTTAGATCAGGGAATGCTTCCACGATGGGTCGTAGTACGTCAATCGTTTCTTCTAGGGACGCGATGAGTTCCCATAATTCACCATGGTCAGATATGGTGGTGTGGCAAATGTGTTCTCTTGTCCGATGTCAAGCTTAGACTCCGGTACCAACTGTTACGAGGCGTCTTCCTGAGGCTCTTTGGAAGGGCGATGTAAGACTAAGCAACCGATATCAGTATGGTTGTTGTCCACCAACTGAGGTCCCCTCCATATGCTAGATGAGATTGTCAATGACGTACGGGAAACCCAATGTTAAGAGCAATTGTGGAAACGAAAATGAGAATTGAGAATGAAAGCTTGATTGCACTAATGAAATCTATTACGAAAGTCTACGCAGTGTCGAGGGGGAGAGACACCAGTATAGAGAAATATTTGCTTGTTAGAAGGTTTGATTGCTTGATTCCCCCTAATAATGCTTTAAAAAAAATAAACCAAAGTTACAAGACTAGACTTAACTAAACTAGAGAAACATAATGGAAGTACATGAAATAAAACTACTCTATATTTACAGTGAAAATGACTTAGTTTTTTACAAGGCAGAAAATAGGTCCATTGGCAGCAAATTGATCTTCCGCATCAGGATCTGCGCGCGCGGTACTGTCGCGCGCGACACTATTTGGAGTCAGCCTGCGGCTGGCCGCTGGAAAGGCATCAAGATTTGCGTGCACGACATTGCCTGTGCGCACAACGCCGTTGGCATCTGCTAGTCGCTGGGCGCTGGCGTGGGCTATCGGCGGGGCGATAGAGACACATGCACGCTTGTCATTTGGCACTGCCGAGACCACGAGGCCAACCATGGTGCTAGACGTTGGGAGGCTTTCCAGGATGCCATTGGGTGCGTCCAAGGGGTCACGAGGCATGGCTGGAAAGCGCCTATGACAATACGCATGAATTTGTCAAGTTCCATGGGCCTGCCTGCCTTAATTTTCCAAAGTTATCGCCCACAACAAAGACTATCGTTCCATCACTCAAGGCACCTTGTCAAGTTAATCTGCCTGAGTCCATGTACCAACTTAGGTACACACCCAGCTCTGCATATTGCTCGCCAATTTCCACTTGAACCCGTGTCAAGGGATAATGTACAAGCTCTTGACATTTATGCTCGACATCCGTCACATTTCAATATTAGGGGCTAACACTTGGGGTTGGTCTTTCCTCGATCTTGCGTGAAGATGGAATGATTTATGTGCCGAGCTATTGCAATTTTAGTAAATTAGCTCTCTCTCTTTATCAGAAATGTCAAATTATATTGCAAGTTATTTATTTTTATGGCATGGTATTTTGTTACTGATAATTCAGTTTCAGAATCAAGCTGAAAATTCTGTCCATAAGGTTCTTCGATCATCTCTCGAAAGTGTGCAATTTGTCAACTATGAAATTACTTGGAGCACGTTTGATATATGTTTCCTTTTATATTGAGCTTAAAATAGAATGTGAATGAATATGAATCAAGATTTGGCTTTATTTTTTTGAGCAAATGACCTGATATATCCCATCGCCCATGGTTTTTCCCATTGATACAAAATATCCTTTTGGCCCAAACATATTACATTTAATAGCCCGAAATATTTATTTGTATATTTTTTGTATAGTGACAGTCTATTTTGTATAGTGACAGTTTATTTTATATATTTTTATTTAGTGACAGTCTATTTAGTATATTTTTTGTATAACGACGGTCTATTTTGTATATTTTTTATATAACGACAGTCTATTTTTGATACTTCTATGCTTAGTATTGACTTTAAACATTGTTCAAACTTAAACGCGTCTCTTTCTTTTTTGATTCTCCAAAAATCTAACTCAAATCATAAAAATACCCAAATAATCTCCATAACAATGGACCTTCAAGAAATCAGCAACCAAACAAACCTATCCTTAACGTTAGCGAAACATGTTTTTGCAACCGAGGTTAAAAAGGACAACATGATGGTCTTTTCCCCTTTTCGATCCACGTAGTGTTGGGTCTAATCGCAGCGAGTTCAAATGGTCCAATCCGTGATCAGTTGCTCGCTTTCCTCAAATCCAAATCTACTAATGAACTCAACTCTCCTTTCTTCTGAGCTTGTTGATGTTATGGCTAACCACCATTAGAATTACTTTTGGACTATAAAATGTATATTGTACTTTTGGGTTAGCGGGTATTATAAATTTGGTCCGAGGGACTATAAATAAATTTTGCTCTTATATTTCCGGGCTAATCAAGGTTTAACTCTTTATTATCAAATTATAATTTTCAAATTGCACCTTTAGCTCCTTACATAGAAAAAGGGAAAAGAAATTTAAAAAGTCCAAGGACCATGAAGAAACTGCCTCCTTGCAATGAAATTTTTGCCAAACATGGAAAAAGTGCTATGAATTTGTGAACTAGAGGGCTTCGGAGCTCACACAACTAGGGGTGTCAATGGATATTTGAAAACCAATTAAATCAACCGAATCGTACTACATCAAACAAATTTTTAGGTTTCTTTCCAAGAAACCATAGATCTTTTATATAAATCTATAACCGTATCGATAACTAGAATACGTTTTTAATTTTATAAAAATAAACCGACAAAAATACCGAATCATATCAAATAAATTTTATATGTAAAAGATATATTTATATAGGAAGTTTAAAACTTATAAAGCATTAAAATATTCATCGGGTCTTAGAAAAAAACTGTTACAAGCCAACAAGTAATTAAACTCAAAAATACTAATTCCTAAAATCTATGATGCTAATTATTCTGAAACTAAGTTATTTCAAGTGTCTTTATTAGCAAGACACAAAGTATTGTAGCGTTTATGCGTAGGAAACTACAATGTGTTGAATATTTTTCCTTTCATACAATTTAGATTTATCTTTTTGAATATTTAATACAAACTTTATTCCTGAGTCCCGGCTTGGTTAATATTTTTTTCACTTGTGTCGATTAGTTGGTTTCTTTCACGTTACTGGTGAATATGATGGATCTATACTCTAGCTATCTTTCATGTTTTTAATATATTATCTTTTAAATAGTAAAACGTCTAGAAAATTTTGATAAGTCCCATAAGGGGTCGTTTGGTATGAGGTATAAGAAGATATAAGGGTGATATATGTTGAAACACGTTCTCAAGGCACTAAACTAAACGTGTGTTCATATTTGTAGGTTTTGATAAATGACAAACAACGCGCAATTGACATATGACGAGGTCCAAGCACAAGCGCGCAATTGACACATAATGAAGTTCAAGCACAAGACGAACAAAGATCATGATCAAGCAAAGAAATAAAGTTATACATGAGTCGTTCTTTAATTGTGATCTTGATCCGACAATTAACTCAAGACTTGGCTTCTCTCGTAAAATCATTTTTATCAAATCATGCATATTTAATTTAAAGCAAAATGATTTTCAAACATTTTATTTTAGCCAAAATGATTTTTAAACATGCCTCTCAAATCTGGACAAAGATGATCGATTATGTACCTTATGATAATCGATTATGTTAAGACAATGTACACCAGATTTACAAAGCTGAACAATAATCGATTATGTACCTCATGATAATCGATTATGTTAAGGCAGTGTACATTAGATTTTTCAAAGCTACAAGATAATCGATTATGTACCTTATGATAATCGATTAAGTTGAGGCAGTGTCCATCAGATTTTTCAAAGCTATAAAATAATCGATTATGCACATTATGATAATCGATTATGTTGAGGCAGTGTCTATCAAATTTTACAAGACTGTAAAATAATCGATTATGTACTTTATGATAATCGATTATGTTAAGACAGTGTAGTCCGAAGTTTTCAAAATATAAAAGATAATCGATTATCCTTATAGCATAATCGATTATGCAAATGACCGTTGCCAAAGTATTTTTAATCTCTGAAAGATAATCGATTATACACAATCTGATAATCGATTATGCTAAGTAAAATCTGCATATGATTTTTTGAACGTTGTCAGGTAATCGATTATACACAATCTGATAATCGATTATGTTAAGTAAAATCTGAATATGATTTTTTGAATGTTGTCAGGTAATCGATTATACGATTTGGATAATCGATTATTCTGCTTAAAATCTGGGAATGATTTTTGAACGATTGGAAAATAATCGATTATGCAAAATCAGATAATCGATTATCTTAGCACAAAATCAATTCTTGATTGACAATTAGGCAACGGTTGTGGGGGGTTTTGAACACTATAAATACAACTCAAAATCAGTCTTCTACGTATAACAACTGATTATATTCTTGCTAAAGCTTGCATACTCTCATATTCATCATTTTCTATTCATTTAATAAGTTTTTGAGAGCCAAACTCTTGACGAAAGTTGTTGTGTTCTTGAGCGTATTTATTTTACTCAGATCTACTCTTAAAGAGAGTCTTGTCTTGAGTGCTAAGTGTTTGTATACACTTGAAGGGAAGTGTTAATCCCTTGTGGTTGTAAGAAGGAACGTTTTCATTCCTTCGGTTGAAGTCTTGAAGTGTGGTATCTTCGAGCAAAGGTTGTTGAGGCTTGTGTGACTCAAGTTCTCAGTTTGTAACAGTTTGTTAAGCACCCGTAAGCTTAACGAAGTTAGTGGAACCTCGAGAGAGTCTCTCGGGGACTGGACTAGCCAACAGGTTGTGGTGAACCAGGATAATTTCGGTGCGTTCGTTCCTTATTATTTACTTACCACACTTATTTCAATCCTGCAAGTTTTAATTCCGCAAGTTTATATTGTTTTTTATTATAACGCTATTCAACCCCCCCCCCCCTAGCGTTAAGCGTATATTCTAACAATTGGTATCAGAGCCCAACTCTCTGAAAGACTTAACCGTTTGAGAGAAACAATCCATGGCTTCTACTCGTGACTTTAATGCAGGAATAGGTGAAGGACAATGCTCCACCAGACCACCACTGTTCGACGGCACAAACTATACGTACTGGAAGGAGAGGATGAGAATATTCATCCAATCGAATAATTTTCATCTATGGAAGGTTATAACGAAGGGAGAACAAATTCCAACCAAAAAGGTTGAAAATGAATGGGTTCCAAAATTCGAAGATGAATACGATGTGGATGATATCCGAAAAGTGCAGAACAACGCTAGAGCCATCAACTTATTATATTGTGCTGTAAATGCTGATGATTACAGAAAAATATCATGTTGCACAACGGCTAAGCAAATGTGGGATAAGCTGGAAATCACGTACGAAGGTACGGACCAGGTAAGAGAAGCTAAAATTGATTTTCTAACCCATGCATATGAACTGTTTCACATGAAGGAAAGCGAGAGGATCGATGACATGTTCGAACGATTTTCAAAAATCGTCAATGACCTACATGCTCTTAAGAAGACCTTCACGGATAAGGAACTTGTCCGAAAAATTCTCCGAAGTCTCACTCCGGAATGGCGCTCCAAGGCCGACGCAATTCAAGAGTATATCGGCGTTTCAAATGTCACCATCGACGGACTAAGAGGTAATCTTAAAACCTATGAATCTACTATCCTTAACCCTCTGTTTAATGATCAAAGGAAACAAAGAATCGCCCTCAAGGCAAGCGCGGCTCAACCTCAAAATGACGAGGACTCAAACAACGGAGATAACGAGTTCAGACTCGTTATTAAGAGGTTTCAAAAGTTCATGCGAAAAGAGTATGAACGAAAAGGCAAACAACAAGGAGATCAAGTAAAGTGCTATGGATGCAGAGAAATCGGGCACATTAAATCAAATTGCCCAAATGTCAAAAAGGAGAAGAAACCCTTCAAGAAACAACGAGCATACATATCTTGGGGAGGTGACTCCGGAGACGAATCAAGCGACGATGAAGAAGACGAAGCCGCAAATCTATGTCTCATGGCACACGAAGACAATCAAGAAGAGGTATGTCAAATTTCTTCAAAAAAAATTCTTTTCTCTTGAGGAAATGCAAAATGCTTTTGATGAATTGTATAGTGAATTCATTAGAGCTTCCGAAACTGTTAGAGACGTAAAGAAAAATTCCTCTTTGAAAGAAAAAGATTTTGAAAAACAACTCTCTTTGAAAGAAAAAGATTTGGAAAAATTGATTTTGGAAAATGAGAAGTTGAAAGAAGAAAACAAATTTTTCGGCAAGAGAAGCGCCGACAAACCCGAGAGTTCTAGTAAAAATTGTATTTATTGCATGCATCTAAAAGATGAAGTAGAAAGACTTAAGGGCACCCTAGATAAGTTCAATTCTTCTCATAAAAATTTGAATGATGTTCTTGTCAATTTGAAATCGACCAAACATGGCATATGTTTCAAAAACGAGCCTAAAGAAAAAGTTGAAGCCATCCCCCAACAACCCAAGGCTCAACCTAGGATAAATAAAATAAACATTCATCCTAGAAATAACCATCCTAGAATCAACATGCATCCTAGACCAAACACTAGAAGAAACTTTGAATATTTTAGAACGCCTAGAAATGGCCTTCAACAATCGCAACCTAGACATACTCGACCTAGAAACAATTATTCTAGAAACGTTGCATATCCTAGAACAAACAGTAGGAGAAATGATGTTCAAGGATTGCGCAATAGCCATATTGTCAAAAATAGAGCAAACGATTTTCGTACCTCCAACTACTACCAACCTAGAAGAATGCATAATCCTAATGTCATTTGTCACTATTGTAGTCGAATAGGACATATTGCTCCTGCTTGTTTTAGTAGACACAGACACTTAACTGCATGTCAAGCACAACACTATGATTTACCTAACCCCCAAGGACCCAAAAGTGTTTGGGTACCAAAAACCTATTTTTAGGTACTTTTGCAGGTATGTTTGAAGGCTACAATATTGTAGTAGATGCACCAAGCACAAAACCTCATTGCATCGAAGGGGGAATTTCGGTTAGTTAAAATATTTTTTTGGATCGTAATAGTTGATATGTGTTAACAATTGATATATCCTTGTTAACAATTGGTATCAATTATTTGTGTTGATAATTTTTTTTAACAACTTTTGGTATCAATTATTTTTGTTAAAAATAGTGATCGATCCATGTTAGTTATTTTTTTTAAATACCTAATTGTTGATATGTGTTAACAATTAGTATCAATTAGTTTTGTTAATTCATGTTTTGATAAATTATTTTGAATAACAATGGTATCAATTATGTTTGTTAAAAATAATGAATTGATCCATGTTTTGATAAATATCAGTTATTTGTTTGATAAAAACCTAATTGTTGATATGTATTAACAATTAGTATCTTTTCGATAAAAAATAACTTCTTGAAATGGTTGTTTTGTTTAACAGTTGGTATGTATTAACTGTTAGCATGCTCTTTGTTAAAAACATTTCATTCATTTTTTTTGAACGATATTTTTTGTTTTGAATAACTGTTGATATATTCTAGAATAATAAAGGATTCATGTTTTTAACAGTTGATAACAGTTGGTATGCTTACAACTCTTGATTTGTTAAAAATTATCAGTTGATATATGCTAACTATTGGTATATTGTTGTTAGAAATTGATTCTTGTTTTGATAAATATATCTTTTGGTTTATAATAATCGGTTTTTTTAATAAAACTGTTGATTTGTTAGATATTAACAATTGATATATTTTAGTAATATGTTTTGCTAAAAGTAACAATTAGTATCACTGTTAATAAAATAATAATTGATACATTTGTTATGTTTTCCAACAAATGGTTTTATCATTGTTTTTATAACAACTTTTTAAAAAATAACAATTGATATGTATTGTTTTGGTATGTCTTGATAATTTTCTAGCAATCTTCATCATGCATATTCCTCAATGCCTTTCCTATTTTATTCAGGAAAATGTCGAAAAAGGGAAGTAGCCTTAATATACTCTCTTTATGCTAATGCAAAATAGAAGATGAGTTTAGGCGATATGCATCAAATAAGGAGGAATGTCTTTACATTCTAGTATGCCTTGCTTGAGGGGAAATTTTCATTAAGGGGAAATAGATTGCATGATTTTTATGTTGATGATATCATTTTTTGTTTGTATTTCAAAAATAATTTATGTTGATAATATTATTTTTGTGTTTCAAAACAAATATATGACATTATTTTTGGAGCAACTAATAAGTTTTTATGCAAGGAGTTTTTAAAACTCATGACTAGCGAAATTGAGATGTCAATGATGGAAGAGCTTAATCTCTTCTTGGGGTTGCAAGTGAAACAAATGAAAGAAGGAACTTTCATTTGTCAATCTAAATATTGCAAAGAGTTGCTAAAACGATTTGAAATGAGCAACGCCAAAGCAATGGCCACTCCAATGAGCACATCCGATCATCTTGACAAAGATGAGAAAGGTAAGGAAGTCGACACCAAGAAGTATCGAGGTATGATCGGATCCCTTCTTTATCCTACTGCTAGTAGACCGGACATAATGTTTAGCGTATGTTTATGCGCTCGATATCAATCATGTCCGAAGGAGTCGCACCTAACTGCGGTTAAGCGGATAATGAAGTATCTTGTTGGTACTATAAATGTGGGACTATGGTATCCCAAAGGTTCTTCATGCCAACTTGTTGGCTATTCCGACTCCGATTTTGCGGGTTGCAAATTGGACCGCAAGAGCACTAGTGGCACTTGCCATTTGCTCGGTAGCTCTCTTGTCTCTTGGTTTAGTAAGAAACAGGTAAGTGTTGCGTTGTCCACAACCGAGGCTGAATATGTAGCCGCGGGGAGTTGTTGTGCTCAAATCCTTTGGATGAAACAACAACTCTCGGACTATGGACTAAGTATCGATCATATCCCTCTTAGATGTGATAATACTAGTGCCATAAGCTTGACGAAGAACCCCGTTCTTCATTCAAGAACAAAACACATTGAAATTAGGCACCACTTTATAAGAGATCACGTTCTCAAAGGTGATGTCGAAATTGAGTTTGTTGAAACCAAATCTCAATTGGCCAACATTTTCACAAAGACTTTAGAGAAAGAGTCCTTTTTCCGAATTCGTAGTGAACTCGGGATTCTTGACTCCACGTTGATCTAAGTCATGCATTGCATTTTTTTCTGTCTTTCATTACTAACTTGAGCGTCGGAGGCGCCTAATTCTGTTCTGCAGGTATCGCCCCAAAGACAGGGGGAATTATAAAGCACTGGTGCAGAAAAATCGATCTCTGTTAAGAATAATCGATTTCTCTTAAGTACATAATCGATTATCAAGTATCAATAATCGATTATGTTGACATTATATTGTCCCTTTTATAATTGCGATTTATGGTTAATCAATTAACAAGTTATTTACTAATATTTTTTTTTGTTAATGTCAAAAGGGGGAAGAATAAGGGCTATGCACTTAATATTTATTGGCATAAATTGAGGGGAAATTCATATATTGAGGGGGAACTAATTGCATATCTATATACTTGTCTTGGATCATCATTATGAATTATCTAATATGCATATCTCGATATTGGTTTGCCATTATCAAAAAGGGGGAAATTGTTGAAACACGTTCTCAAGGCACTAAACTAAACGTGTGTTCATATTTGTAGGTTTTGATAAATGACAAACGACGCGCAATCGACATATGACGAGGTCCAAGCACAAGCGCGCAATTGACACATAATGAAGTTCAAGCACAAGACGAACAAAGATCATGATCAAGCAAAGAAATAAAGTTATACATGAGTCGTTCTTTAATTGTGATCTTGACCCGACAATTAACTCAAGACTTGGCTTCTCTCGTAAAATCATTTTTATCAAATCATGCATATTTAATTTAAAGCAAAATGATTTTCAAACATTTTATTTTAGCCAAAATGATTTTTAAACATGCCTCTCAAATCTGGACAAAGATAATCGATTATGTACCTTATGATAATCGATTATGTTAAGACAATGTACACCAGATTTACAAAGCTGAACAATAATCGATTATGTACCTCATGATAATCGATTATGTTAAGGCAGTGTACATTAGATTTTTCAAAGCTACAAGATAATCGATTATGTACCTTATGATAATCGATTATGTTGAGGCAGTGTCCATCAGATTTTTCAAGCTATAAAATAATCGATTATGCACATTATGATAATCGATTATGTTGAGGCAGTGTCTATCAAATTTTACAAGACTGTAAAATAATCGATTATGTACTTTATGATAATCGATTATGTTAAGACAGTGTAGTCCGAAGTTTTCAAAATATAAAAGATAATCGATTATCCTTATAGCATAATGATTATGCAAATGACCGTTGCCAAAGTATTTTTAATCTCTGAAAGATAATCGATTATACACAATCTGATAATCGATTATGCTAAGTAAAATCAGCATATGAATTTTTGAACGTTGTCAGGTAATCGATTATACACAATCTGATAATCGATTATGTTAAGTAAAATCTGAATATGATTGTTTGAACGTTGTCAGGTAATCGATTATACGATTTGGATAATCGATTATTCTGCTTAAAATCTGGGAATGATTTTTGAACGATTGGAAAATAATCGATTATGCAAATCAGATAATCGATTATCTTAGCACAAAATCAGCAATTCTTGATTGGCAATTAGGCAATGGTTGTGGGGGTTTTGAACACTAAATACAACTCAAAATCAGTCTTCTAAGTACAACAACTGATTATATTCTTGCTAAAGCTTGCATACTCTCATATTCATCATTTTCTATTCATTTAATAAGTTTTTGAGAGCCAAACTCTTGACGAAAGTTGTTGTGTTCTTGAGCGTATTTATTTTACTCATATCTACTCTTAAAGAGAGTCTTGTCTTGAGTGCTAAGTGTTTGTATACACTTGAAGGGAAGTATTAATCCCTTGTGGTTGTAAGAAGGAACGTTTTCATTCCTTCGGTTGAAGTCTTGAAGTGTGGTATCTTCGAGCAAAGGTTGTTGAGGCTTGTGTGACTCAAGTTCTCAGTTTGTAACGGTTTGTTAAGCACCCGTAAGTTTAACGAAGTTAGTGGAATCTCGAGAGAGTCTCTCGGGGACTGGACTAGCCACAGGTTGTGATGAACCAGGATAATTTCGGTGCGTTCATTCCTTATTATTTACTTACCGCACTTATTTCAATCCTGCAATTTTTAATTCCGCAAGTTTATATTGTTTTTTATTATAACGCTATTCTCCCCCCCTCCCTCTAGCGTTAAACGTATATTCTAACAATATAAAAATTTAATACCACCTTAATTCTATATTAGCTTAGCAAACTAGGTATAAGTTATCCCGGTGTTAATTTTAACACTGGGATAACTTATACCTTATAAAAGGTGAGGTAATTAGCACCAGTATAACTTATGCATTCTTCTTACAAATTATGCAATTGTCATTCTTAATACAACATACCAAACAATAAATAAACAACCCCAAAATAACTAATCTTAACATAACTTATCCTAATATAACTTATACCAGCATAACTTATAGGGGAATTACCAGCTATGTCAATTTATAAGTAGCTCATTACAAAAATTGGCCAATTGATAAAATATTACTAATATTAGCCAAATTAGTCAATCAGCTATTTGTAGCAAAAAAAAAATCAAAATTTTGTTTTGTTTTGAGTGTGTGCTAATAGAATAGATTGGGCACAACTTAAGGAGCTTGAATATCAGTTTTGGGATGATTTGGTAAAGTTTTGACGTGGTTTGAATTGAAAATTCGAAGTAAAAGCTGAACATGAATAATGATATGTGTATCACACTATGTATCATTTATGTATCACATATGTATTAATTGTGTATCACACGTATATCCATGCATACTTGTGCGTGAGATACATGTTTGATACATGTGTCGCATAGAACTTTTTCGAACTCGATTTAATTACGAATTTTGATACAAAATCAGACCAAATCACATCCAATCTTCCTCAAATTTTGTATATTGACTTATCTATATATTTTCAATGAATTTTATCTATATCCATTGAAAATATTTCCTTTTTGTTTAGATTTTTAAAATATTGTATAGATTTTTATATTTCATGGCGGCCTGGTTGAATTGGGGGAAGCTGTAGGTATTATTGCAGGTCAATCGATTGGAGAACCGGGTACTCAATTAACATTAAGAACTTACATCACCTTATTTGCTACCCCGTCTATGAAATTTCCTTTTTATCTTATATCTAATGTTGCTAATCACACTTAAAAATATGGAATGAGATTTTTGCATGTGATTCTTTGATAGAAAGAATCCTATTATTTTGTTTTTCAATTTTTGTTGGTTAGTTTTGGTAAGCCTATAACTAATGGCTAGAGATTGGTAAGTTAAAATTTATTTGGAACATTTATGTAAGTTTCTAACTTAAACGGGTATAAATAGTATTCCAACCAAACGACCCCTAAAAGAACATATGTTATTGCATTCTACTTCTACCGGACAATTTTACATGACATTTAAAAAAAAATACTAAAAAATAATTTAATCATACCGATACCGAAGTAAAACCGATATAAGTGGATCGATTTCGACAAAATTCAATTTTAATTATACATAATAGAATAACCAAAAGAATAAGTAGGGTACAAATTTTATAAAATAACCGTCCGAATCGAACCATTGACACCCCCTACATACAACTACCATTCGACTCAACCAACCTAGACGCTCAAGCATCGAGTGAGGAGGAATAAGAATGTGTAAAAGAAGAGACGGTCTTAGACCTTGGCTGTTTAAATAACGCGAGGTCAACTGTTGTTTTACCGGTCTGTCTGTCCCAATAATTGATCTCAAACCTCCCAAATAGAGGTGTAAAAGGGCATTTTATCCGAAAAAATCATATAAAAAGTACAACATATGCATCTAGCAAAGTCAAACTGTGGCTACTGCTAACTCTGATATTTCTGCAGTTGGTCTCTAGAAGGTAGTTCCACAGGCTTATCAATAATAATATTTATAATTTACAGTGTACTCATCTGGGATACAAGATTCAAATGAGACTTAGCCCTTGTCTTTAGGTAGAAAGATACATGACATTTTAACACAACAAAGGGTACAAGAAATTTGCAGACATTAACCAAGGGCAACAACAACCATATGGTACAATTACCTTTGGCAAGGGGTCACTACTAATCATTAGTAATCAAGCGACCCCAAGGGTATCCCGTTCATGGTATTTCGGGAGCCCTTTTGGTTCATATAGTCATCACATCCGACGCCATTGCTAGGAAGCCTTTGTGCTAGGCCAGCATTTGGAAGATCAAGGCCGTCTTTCCCCATCTGTTGCACTTCGAGCGGAGAAAGTATCTTGATGTACCAAACATTGTTCACAAACTCCCTGAAGCAAGATAGAGATGGTTAAAAAAACATGGAAGAATTAGATATATTATAAAATAAACAGACGCGTGTAGAAAGTACATGTAAGTGCACATACGACGCAATACAGTAGAAATATAATGCGTGCCACAAACCATTGGCTCCATCCGCAAACAACTCAATTAGCCAAGTCTCTTCTTTTCCCTTTTATTTTTGCGATAACAATGGGGTCAGGGCCATATTTTGTGCGCCTCGACTAATCTATGGGTACCTGCTACCTTCCATTAATACTGACATCGGATAACTGTCTATGAGAACTTAGACGAAAAGAAATCACCTTACACCTTCTTGCCTCCATGAGATTTGAATCTTGATCTCATAATTTTTTTTATTGTTAGAGGTAAAACCCTTATATTTTTTATAACCGTGGTGTCCGGTCCAGCTTGCGCGCACCTCGATTAATTCCACGGGATACCTTCTACCTCCTACCAGCAACATGTACCAGGTAACTCTATCTACCAAAGCTTAGACAAATGAAAAGAAAACACCTAGTGTTTTTGTCTCAGCTAGGATTTGAACCTGAGACCCTAGTTAGTTAAAACCCCTAATCACATAATCCATTCTAACTTCATTCACCGCTAGGTCACACCCTTGGTGTGCTAGTATAAAAAGGTTTTCCTCCAAGACACTCACAGTCAGATAAGGGAAGACTGATTTTTATAGGTGGTAAAATGAAAATATCATATATGCCTAAAAAACTCATAGATCGAAACTATATGCAGAGTCTAGAACAATAATTTGACACCCCCCAAAAAAAACACCAAAACAAAAAGAAAAAAGTGACACCAGGGGAAGGGAGGACAGAAGAAAAAGGTAGTAGTAGCAAACATCATTCTACAAATACAAGCTGCCATAAAGTTAATGGATTCATACTGCCAGGGATCGTCACCGAGGAGGAGAACATCATTCTCTCGGTCTACAAATACAAGCTGCCAGCCTGATCTTTCAGGGTCCTCCAACAAGCCTTCTAGCCCAAACATGTGAGCAAGCTCACTTCGAAGTTCATGATAGCTGCTAAACTTGGAGATATCGAGTGATCGTCCAAAGGACCCTGATTTATGAACCTGCCAGAGACATGCAGTGTGAAACATCATAACACTGCAAAATATTTCCTCTTTAAAAACTTTAAAACTAGACAGCATGTTTGGTCATGCAATTCAGAGAACAAAAGGTGAACTGATGTAAGACAAGCTAATAAAGCTTACCTTCACAAAGGTTCTATTGGTTGGGTTTCGTTGGTCTCCATTTTCAGAGGACTGCAAGAAACCTGATTCATCTACACAACTTGAAGTTGTCATGTCTGAGTTAATGGGATACTCGTTGCCCACAGTATTTGTGAAGGTAGAGGTAGCATAAGGAATAGATAAAGATCCATTATCACCAGTACTATCCTTCATGTTGGACATACCGTTCTGCAGTATGTTCAAACAGTCTGTATTAAATCCATACATCGCATTGTTTTGGCTATCTTCTACTCCTCTATAATCAGAAAAAGATTCTCTGCCAGGAAGAGGAGGCAACAGAGAGGAGAGATCAGAGACTTTAGTATTGTGTGATATCACATCCTCAGGCTGGGGCACAGCGAATGGAGTAACCCGAGAAGGGAGCTGAGATTCTAGAGCAATTCGTTTTGATGATGAGGAAGAAGACACTAGAGGGTGAGCTTCATGCATGTTAAGGACAGCAGACGCTCCATCACGGGAAAATGAACTCAACAGACTCTGCATAGTAGAATTACTAGATGCATTGACATGGTTACCAAGTATATCAGAAAATGTTTGTGGAGAACCAGTTGAACTTAAGACTTGCAAATGAGAAAGCTGGGGCTGCGCAGCCGATGTCATCTGAGAGAGACTGGACATGGCCTTGGTTTGCTGTTGATGTTGAAACTGCGAGGAGTTCACTTCCTGGTGTTGCTGAAGCTGTGGCTGCAGCAATTGCTGCTGATCATTATAATTCTGACGGCGCTGCAATTGTTGCTGAAGCATCTGTGCCTGAGATATTAACTGGTTTTCGGAGAAGCCGTGGAGCAGATTTTGCTGTGAATGAGAAGGCTGCAAAATCTGACTATGACTCAAAGATGCTGAAACGCCAGGTATACTTTGTTGGAACTGCATAAAGGATTGATTTGCAAATTTCGAAGGATCTAGTGCAGCCATTGTTTGCAGAATGTCAGGTTGCAAACCTAACATAGAAGCATCAATTCTTGGCTGCATAAACGGAGTAACACCATATCCCTGGAAATTAAGCGACTGAATCCCTTGATCTCCTATGTCACCACGCAGCCACGAGAGTGGAGAATTCATAGTCATATCACCATTGGGAAAACCTGAGTGAACGAGAGAGGAAAACAAACCACTGAAAGTTAGAACTCAACCAAACTTACCTTGTTTCCCCTTGGCAAAAAAAAAAGCAAGAAGAAACCATACCAGGGAGAGAAGGCCAAGGCCTTTTTAGCCTAAGGGAGAAAGGAGAAGGATACATAGGAAAAGTTGTCAGAGGTTCAATTTCCCACAGCGAAACTCTGGGCTGCCTCTCTCCTGCAGTTGATTCATCCCATCCAACCTGCATCAGGACCAGCGACAAAAGATCTTAATTTATACACTAAAGGCACCACCAAGCGCGTTATAATTTATAAATTTAAACAAAGATACAAGTAGCAGTTAATTGATCTATTACTTTTATTAATGACCATCTGCTATAAAACTAACCTTCACAGACCGCCAATGTGAATTTGGCCAACGAACAGGATCTAAATCACTGATACCAGTAATTGTGCCCATATACCTGAATCAAAGATATTTACATGATTAAAGTGTGCATGAGAGAGAGAGAGAGAGAGAGAGAGAGAGAGTTGGGTGAAATTGCTGAGGGTCAAAATCAATATTCCACACCAGCAACGAAAATCTGAAATACTGAACTGGTTGTAAGAGGGTTCGCATGTAAACATATTAACAGCGAAAGTAAGGCATCTTTGTTTGTAGAAGAGGTGGCAGTAGCTCAAATATTTTAATCTCCTACTTTCTTCTCTTCCTAAAAGAATTTCCCTGCTTCTAAATCAGCTAAAACTTCACAAATGCACCTTAGCATAGAGTGACTTCACCCGCAAGCTCTAACAAAATTAACTACCCACCAAAGTCGGCCACCCTTTTCACATAGATATCCTTCCCTTTTACTATAAACTTGGCTCCCAAGTCAATTTTGTCCTTCAAATTACTTTACATTGCACGTGAAATCCAAGAAGATAAGACCTACCTACGGACGCTCGATTCTTCTGTTTCAAACAGCATCCGGAACCTCATACCAACAGAAATCCGTGTATGATAAACTGCTTTAGCATACTTGGCAAGAGGTATGACAAACTCTGATGGACTTGCCCTGAAATTATGAAGCTAAAAGGTTAAACATGACTCAATTTTGTTAGCAGATGTAACAACAACAAAAAAGACTTTTACCTTGGATTATAAAATATTGTAAAGCGGCTATTAGTTGCAGCTGCATGAGCCGCCGCAGCAAGGAGACCAATGTGCATGCTATCACTTGACAAAACTGAAGAAGGCATAACTGTTTGAGGACGATTAGCACGTCGAATCCCCAAAAGCAATTGATTATTTTCATTCCTGATAGAAGGTGACAGTATTTTAGCAAAGATAAAACTGATATCAATGAACTGAGAGGGTGAAATGAGAGTGAGTTCCTTAAATAGCAAATGATTCCCCAACTACATCACTATCAACTGCCAATACATGATGCAGATTCAGAGCTACCTTATTGCAGAAGAGAAAATGATACAGGTTCACAGTTAAAAGTCACAGACATAAAAGACTGAAATTCAATCCTTAATTCATGAAGATTCTCAGTTTGGCTCACTCAAAGTAGCAAATGACAAGCAACACAACTCGGCCAAACATGATTCTGCACGTAAAATATATACTTCCATTTATCTGAAACTATATAAATCATTTGATAGTTCGGGATGGTGGAGTGGAATCTTATGAAGAATTCATAAAAAGGTATAGACAAAATATTCTACCAGATAAAGATGACTGCATCGCCCGCAACAAGTCTCTTTGCACTTACGAACACACTCCATCCTGTTGTCAATAGATGCCTCTTTGGTTGGCCTAAACATGAGCAACCAATTAGAGTGCTGGTAATGCTCGCCCAATTTTATAAGTGATAACATGGCAAATGACCAGAGAGTTTGATTTTATAATACTCCCTCCACCACAAAATTAAGAGATGCAAAATCTGAAACATGCAAAGTAGATTCTTCAGAAAGCAAGCAGCCCAGAGGAAAGCAGCAATCTTTTCTACTCTGCCTGTGTTTGTGTATAGATATTTTTTGGGATAGAAGTGAAAGGAAAAGTCGGTAAAGATGATAATGATAAACAGCTCAGCTTATATAGTTCATATACTGCAGTAGACAAAAAACCCTAATCTCGAGCTTAAATTTTCTTTTCTTTCAGGTACATTTGGTTCAGTGTACCAAATACAAAAACAGTACTCCCTTTAAGCTCTGCCTGGACAGAAAATTACCACGAAAAATATGCCGGAATTTCCATTCATTTCCATGGAGATCTTTTGCAATCAACTCTTGACAGGGCGGCTGCTGAGAGTAATCCTGCAAGAGCAAGACACATTCATCATGGGATCATTGAGTACTACAAGGATACTACAGAATCCACTGCTGTTGAGACACAACAAAAGAAAAAGGAAAAGAGAACCACAATGCTGATGAGTTCTGTCGAAGGGACCTACAAGAGGGGGAAAAACTTTTTCTGCTGCACGTCGGGGGACAGAGAATCCACCATGAGTACTGGTGTCACTTGCCGTCAAGGTTTTGCAGAAATAATTGGTTGGTTGTTTACTCGGGATGCCAAGTTCTGCTGGTAGCAGGCACACATCCTTTTGCTCTTGCTACATACAGTAAGTCCGTTAACACAATATAATTAGTAAAACTGATTTAAAAAAGGTAGGAAGTGACATACTGCACTTAGTGGCTGCAACGTCATTTGAGCATATACTTCATCGGTCTCAACATCTGCCTGTAATATAAAAAGTCTTCAGAATAATACCTCCTGTGACAGCAACGCACATAGATAACACATCACAACTAACAAAACTAAACTTACATGCATTGTCAGGTTGTGAAGCTGACAAATTAGCTGAGGTGGTAAACCAGGATAGTTAGGGATATGAGCATCCACTTCCTTGTTTGTCGAGGCAGCAACCTGTAAAATCAAATTAGATTGAAGGCGTCTAAAACTCTCAAGTCAATCCTTCATTAAAGAAACTCAGGGAGCTACTTAAAGCTAAAATAGGAAGAATGTGCCTCAAGAAAAATCAGTTCACATAGAAATTCAATGGCTCATGGCACAAACAATAGCAGCATACTCTATTTAGCCACTAAACTAGAGGTGCAAGCTTAAACAGAACATCACATGAAATTAAAACGCAAGTTACACATTTGGCCTGTTGGCCAAAAATCCGCTAGCCAAATATACAAAAAATATGCATTGATTATGTATAAAATATGCATTATACATTAACAAAAAAACATACACTTTTTCGGCTATTATTTTTTGGAGCATACAGTTTAGTTTTCCCGATACTAATTAAATGCGAACCATATCAAAAACTGAAACTTCAACGAGCTACACTGTGAAACATAATATATCTACAACTAACCTGTTCACTATGCCCTTGGGGAAAATACACAACTCTGCTTCCTACAGGAGGAAGCGAAACTAGTGGCCCGGCACAGGCGTGCCACAGCTCTGAATTCAGGCATTTCTTCTCCCCTGCTGCTGTAATTTTAAGCATAAAAATATGAACTTTACTAATTAATCACTACGAATAATGCTTCACTTCAAGTCAACCAAATAAGTAATAACAACAAACAAACAAACCTTCCTCTGGTTGAGGATTAAACCCAGCTGAAGATACCCTCATTACAGCAAATCAAACCAACTCCTATCAAGAACCTACTTTCACTAGTTAAACAAATAACCCAAAAAGGGCAGCTCTCAAAAAATATAAAAAACCAAAAAAAATGAAAACTTTAGTCTTTTTAGTACAGCCCCCACCCCCCACCCCAAGCAAAAACCAAGCAGCAAGAAACCATATTTTTCATCCAAACCCACTTCCACAACTAAATACCACCATTAAAAACTGCTTCATACTTGTCCCCAGATCTTCAATTACTCACTGGAAAATAAAACAAACACACAGAAAACTACACAAACCCTAAATACCCTTTTCTTGAAATAAGCTACAGAAGCAGGTCAGCAACTGAGCTTAGCAAAAACTGAAGCAGATCTTGAAACCCTTAAAGAAACTGGGGGTATGAGTTAAAACTAAGTAGAGAGCACAGTAAAAGAAGCAACTTTTTGGCTACTTCAAGATCTCTGCAAGAGCTCAAGTTGGCTATTTCAGTAGATCTCTTTCTCTCTCTCTCTATCAGCTGTACTTTTTTCCCTTTTTCTTTTCTTTTTCTTTTTCAGTGATTTTCTTTTTCACATATTGAAAGCTACAGAAGAAAGGAAAGAGCAAAAAAGAAAGAGGGGACCCCAAGAATTTAAGGAAGCTAATAGAAGTGAAAGATTGTGTGAAAGTGCTGCTAAGTTTGGGAACTGTTCTTTGAGCACCTCGTTCGGAATTGCCAATAAGAAAAACAATTAATATATGAAAAATCAGAATTTTATATTATTCTAAAGAATGGGTGCCTTGGCCTTGGCGTACCTATTCGAAACTAAAAATAACCTCTTGTTCTATAATAAACTTTTCTAATTCGATTTTTTTATTTTACGTATGGCGAAAGCTTAATATATTAAATTGCTTTTTTTATTTTATTCCAAAGCTCAAGCTTAAGACTTAATATCAAAGTAATTTTATATTTCTATGCATCCCGCACCAACTTTTAACAAATATTTTAGTTAGCGTTGGACAAATAAATTATATTTTGAAAAAAAATAATATTCAGAGTTAAGTTAAAAAATAGTATTTGAAATTATATTTGAATATATATTTCACTTGAAAATATTATAATTTTGTGAGTGCGAAAAAAAAGATTTTCTGAAATTTTTATTTTTGAAAAGCTCATTTTCAAAATTTCCAAAAACGTACAAAATATCATGAACAAACATATTTTTGAAAAAAAATAATATGGACAAATGCGGCCTTAATAATACATAGGGTGACAAAGGTACTAATAATACTCGGGTAATATTTATAGTTATAAAAGTACCTCTAAAGAAGCGGCTTATTTTCGATAAAAATAGCATGGTATAGCCAATTTTCGGACTAGTCATTCAAAAATAGCTAGCGTTTATCAAATCAATAAAAAACAGTCACTATTTTGCTGCAATTGAGACCGGTCTAACATAATATATTGGAGTTCGGTGTACCTATGTATGAACTCCAGCATATTATACTGGACCGGTATACTTTGTTGGCTCCAGTATAATATACTGGAGACTGGAGCACCGGTGCTTCAAACTCCAGTATATTATATTGGACCTCTATATTTGCTGGAACTCCAATATATTAGGCTGGAATTCTAGTGTACTTATGCTGGAACTCTATGCTGGAGTTCCAGCATAAGTATACTTGAATTCTAATATAATATGCTCGAGTTCAATTATATTTATGTTGGAACTCCAACATAATATATTGGAGTATTTTTCGGGTTTTGGACAGTATTTTCGCTTAAATTTATCTTTACATGAAAAGTTGCTAAACTTTAATTACTTTTGAAACCACCAATTATAAGGCTATTTTTGAATTTCTCCCTTATTTTCTTCCTTGCTTTAGAACAAGCTGCTTTACTTCAAATAAATGCTTCTTGTTTGAGTAGATAATTTTTTTAGTTAAAATAGTAGTAATAAATTAGAATATTACGTTCTTATAGAATTTTAGATGACTTTTTTTCCAATGACTTTGTCTATATAATTCTAGATGATTTGGAATATAAAGTTGCTTAAAGAAATTAAAACCTTGTCATATATGCTATTAAGTAAAGGCAATTTTTATTACTGCGCAATTTAAAAAAAAAAAGATTTTCGGCATATAGCATAAGTATCCTTAAAACATGTGATTTTAAATAAGTTGTTACATCTATAATAAGAAGGGCATGTCATTAAAGGGAAATTAAAATTTTAAAGTAAAAAAGCTTGAAAGTACCTTTTGTTAGCAAATTAAAGAAATAATGCAATAATTTTTGAGTTATTCATCTTCGTTTAAAATATCGTTGATAGCAAGTTCATTGATCAAACGGCCTTAATTGCTATTAAATTGAACAAATCTTTCAATCCAAACATGTGTTGGATAGCATATCAAAACATTAAATACTTTTCATCAAATAATAACCTCTACTTTAAATTAACTATTCATTTTTGCTCCATCTATCTATAATATAATGGGAAAATTCACATAAAAATAGTTATGCTTCATACTTTATAATTTTATAGTTCATATTTTAATTTATAACTAACTACCCCAAAAATAATAGACTAATAAACTTTTAAGTTAATTTTCAAATTGGTATAACTGTGATTCAAATATTAGCTCAACAAACTAAATCCATTTGGGTGGTGAAAATTATTTTTTTAACAAGCTTAAATTCCAAATATAATTTTTGGAGAAATTTGGAGTGGGTGTTATTTAGGCTTTTAAGAAATAGTATTGGAGGTTGAATATAAAATTTGAAGCCATTTAATGGAGATTTGAATTGGTTTTGAACAAGAATTGCAACAGAAAATCGTAGAAGAAGTTCATTTACAAACACTTATATAAATATGTATAAAAGTATACAATAATATATAAGATGTGTTTATACACTCGTATACACTATTATAAAAGATTATACAAAAAGTTGATGTCGTCTTATTCCTTACGTTTTTCTGAAATTTAACTCAAATTTCGCTCAAATCTACTCCAAATCACTTCTAATTAAAAATTTTGAACTCATTTTGATATTTTCAATCAATTGGAACAATACACAATCGAAACAACTAACAAACTCAAAAAATTCGACTTTCAAAAGCAAAGTTTAAATGATCTTCAATGGTGAACTTCTACTCTTCAACTTTTTTATATTGCAATCAGGTGACACATGGGGAGAAACAGTAATGACGGACGACCCCTTGAAGCATATGTAGAAGATGTGAGAAGAAAATAGAGTGAAAGCAATGTGAGAACACAAATTTAACTACATAGCTTTTAGAAGCATTTGTTGTAAAAATATAAATTTGAATTTACTAGTGCTTTCAAAATATATACAATATAGGTTAGGTTGGATAAAACTTAAAAACATGAGTCATTTTTTGTTACGGTGTGAAGTCACGTGTATTTTCTTATAATTCTTTAGCATTTTAAAAATACTTTTAACTAAATAAAAATTATGATTTCCTGGTATGTTTATGTACTTTTTTATAGCCTTAATTTAGGGGTCAGTTGCATGCGCTTCGACGGAATAATTGATATCTCCCGTCAGTATAAATATGGTCAACTTTTGTGCAATTTTTTGAATAAGTTATTATCTAATGTCGCCATTATTTTCAGAGAGGTGTGAGTAATTACTTGTCGTAATGATCACTTATTCATATATCAGAAGCTGAATTATATCTTAAACCGAGGAAGCCCAGGCTTCTTAATTTTATATTTAAGGTGAGTAGAAGTTTGTACTTTGTGGGGTACCACCAAAAGGTATTGTATAGCAGACAAGATTACTTTTTTCTTAATTAGGATTTTGGATTCGAGTTTTGAATATAAAAAAATCTTAGGTAAAGAGTAATTTTATCGAATAAAATTTCACGCATCACAAATTCGAATATAAACTCCGATACAAGTATAAATAATAAGCAAAAAACCAAAAAACAGAAGAAGAAAGTATTTGTAGGGTAAGGGTAACTTCAATAGGAAAAGGTTGGAAGAGATAAGGGATAGAAGGTGCGTGAATCACTGTGCTACCTTTTATTGACAATCATTGTAGATTCATTACCTAATCACAAATGGAAGTGACAATATATATTAACATAAGAATATATATTAATTAACGGACAAAATATAAAGTTGGTCGGTGAACTGAAATTAATATATTCGCTAGACGAAAAAGATAAAATAAATATATTTTTTTTGCATATAATACGCATATATATAATAAAAAATATATTTTATCGACTATGCTTTTTATAAACTATTAAAACTATACATTTCCTTTAATTAACTATAATTTAATGATAATAATTTATGTAAAAACGTGTGTCATGTACTTATTCATTAAGTGTAAATACTTGATGCATATAGTTATTCATCATATATATTAGATAACGTATCTTATTTTTAATATTACAAATCTATCTTTTTTGAAAAACTATTCGTGATAGTGTAGAATATATTAAACTCCTCCTTACATACCAATATTTTTGGCACTAATACCTGCGAACTTATTGTAACATTTGGTGAAAAATTCAAAGATTATTGGCCTATGGTATTTCATTCATATCCAAGATTCCATAATTTCTGTGTTTACTAATACGTATACAATAGTATAACTGTTTGGACAATATTTAGGTCGAAACTACAAAAATATTTGAAATTATAATGGAAAATGTGTATATATTAAAATTGTGTTCAGAAATAAACTAAGCTTAATAAAAATATTTGTGAAAATTTAAGTACTTGAGATATACTTTTTAAATTTATCACTTCAATATTTCAGCTGAAGTTCAAAAAGGAAATATTTTGTAAATATTTTTTGTAGCCGAACAAAGTTTTGCAAATAAAGAAATAGTAGTAATACATAGCTCTTTTTTTTGGTTGGAATTTTTACATTCTTATACATTATTTGAAATTATATTACCCTCCCTATTAAAATTTTACTATAATTATATTTTATATACCCAATTATTTATTTATTTACATTTTAAGGGAATTAATGATAATAATTAGTATCCTAAAAATTACTCTAACATATCTTCCACTACCCCATGTTTCTCTCCACACATCTCACCCCCTCCCCCTCCCCCTCCCCCTCCCCCTCCCCCAGGTATCTTACACAAGAGAGCATCAATTTCACTGTTAAAAAGCTTTGAAGCTTTGGATTCGAATTTGGGTTTTCAAAAAACATTATTTGTTTGAATTGGATGTTATTGCAAAAAATTGAGAATTCTCTATATGTCCCTCTCTATCTCTCAATCCCAAAATTCAGTAATGTAAAGCAAAGAAAAAGAGAGCAACAATTCTACCATTGACATCCATTTAAAAGCTTTAAAGTTTTGAATTCGAATTTGGGTTTTTAAAAATCATTACTTGTTTAGATTGAGTGTTGTTGCAAATAATTGAGAATATGGTTTAGAGTTTATATCTCAATTTTGAGGGATTTTGGTGAAGATTGGACTTAATTTTGATTGAATTTCAGATTAAAACTCGAAGAGGAAAAAAAAGAAGAAGAAGACGATGACGACGACGACATAACATACAATATACTGCAGAAACTGTAGTAAAATTATAGAAAAATTGTATTGTATTGTTTATATAGTTTTCTTTTATTCATTTAACTATTGTATGAAAGTTAAACAACATTGTATAAAAATTATATTTAAGCTGTATGATATTGTAGTTGTATATAACTGAGTAGAAATAATATATATAGATAAGTTGTAGATACATTGTAAAATATATAATTAGTTGTATGAAATTTATTTTTATTACGTATAAATCAGATACAAAATATGCAAAAGACATATTGTATAAGTTTTGTATAAAGTTTGTATTGAAGTCGCATGTTATTACAGTTATATTTAACTTAATAAAAATAACGTGTAAAAGTTATAAATACCTTGTAGATAAATACTACAATATACCTCCATAGCTTTATCTTATACTAATACATTTTGCTGCTTGGAAGGTGTTACAGCTGATCTCTTCCTCATCTACATTAAGCAAGTGGAATAATGAGGTTGTCGTTATAATTATTATTACCGTGAATTAAACGTTAGCGCTCTTTTACTTTTTAACATTTCTTTTTCTTTATTGTTCGTTTGTTTTTTTTAAATATTTTTATTATGTTTTAAAATTGAAATTGTTAATGAATTGCAGCAGCAACATAGAGAAATGAGATCCCAAACATATCTCAGAGGCAAACAAGTTCGCTTTTTTTAAAAAAAAAAATTATTTCATCACCCAAAAAGTCAAAAAACTAACCAATCATGAAATATTTTCAGGTTTTTTCTGTGTGAGAAGTTTATTGGAATTATTTAATTATTTCATATTGAAATTGTTATTTTACTTTTTAAACGCTGTTCTTTTATTATTCGTGTTAGTTTATTTTAGTTTATAAGCTCTCATTCTCTTTATGTTTAATTAAATTTTATTATTTGTTCTACATGTTTCTCTGTTTTTTAATTTTGCTTAAAAGCTTCGTTTGCTTTGTTTCAGACAAATAATGGAAGATCCAGAGAGAAAAAGAAGAGAGGGAAAAAAAGGAAAAAAGTATAACTAATTCTCTTGATTGAAGACACAAATAATAAATTTGGGAGCCTTTAAAATGAATTACATATATTTTATAAATAAAACTTATTTATACCGAATTATTAATTAAATATAAATATTAAAGATAATAAAGTTTCAAATAATAAATATAATATGTAATTGATAAATGGCTTGGGATGGATAAAAAGGAAATGAGCCTCTTGGGATTGGGCTTGGCTGCAGTGTAGAGAGAATAATGGGCCGAAGGAGACTTAGGGTAGAATTGGACAAAGGTCGGAAAGCTATGGGCTGAGCTGGGTGTTATGATCCATATTTTTCATTCTCGAGAATGTCTACTAGTGAAAGTTAGCAAGCCATTTATTCCAATTATTTAGTTCTTTTCCTTTTAAATCACTTAACAGTTATAAATTAATATTTTATAACAGGGGAAATTAAATAAGCGGAAGAATGAAATTCAACAATTAAGCCAACACCAATAAGAATCTATAACATAAACCACCCAGAATCGATGTCATAATCTTACGGGCTATCTAAGAAAACTACAAATAAAGTATGAACAGAAATTATGTATCTATCTTTGGAATATAAAAGAACAGAAAGAAACTAGATAGGGAGGAGATGCCAAGGCCTGGACGCCTGCAAGACTACCTCGGATTTCCTTATGGACTGAAGGCAGCAACTCCTAGCTAAGGTCCATATGCTCCAGTACCAAAATCTGCACACAATGCGGAGTATTGTATCAGCACAAACGATCCATTTGGGGCCGTAAGTGCCAAGCCTAACCTCGGCTAAGTAGAGACGAGACTAGGATAAAACTACCAAATAAACCTTTGCAGTTAAAGCATATATGACAAGAAATATAACGAAAACTAGCAGTTAACTATGGGAAAAGAAATATGCTGAGGGGGAATATCAAATAGCAACACTAACTTGGAAGGAAAGTATAAAGAAATTTTTAAGCTTTGCATTAGAAAGAATAAGGAAACGGTAACAAATTAATATCGACTTTTATTATTTATTGTTGCGGCATGCAACTCGATCCAAATCATTTAACAATATTTGCAGCGTGCAACCCAATTCAATCATATATCATTTAACATTATTGTGGCGTGCAACCCGGTCCAATCGTATATTATTATTGTGGCGTGCAACCCGATCCGATCATATATCACTGTTTCAGCGTGCAACCCGACCACTCCAGTCCTACATTATTACTCCATACTGGGCATGCAACTAGATCCCATATAATATAATTGCGACGTGCAACCCGGTCTCAATATATAATTCAACACCAATCATAAATGAATCCCGACAAGGGAGCAATAAGAAAATAACAATGTCCCGACAAGGGAATCAACTATGAGAATAAGCATATCCCAACAAGGGAACCAACAGTAAGAATTATATATGCCTCGGCAAGAGAATCAACTAATCCAAATTTATACCAAAATTTAACTTTACAAATGAAACCTCACGGGAATGAATACTCAACAACAATCATATACCACGAGAAGAATCATAATGTTTGCCAAATACGGAGAATCAACAGCTTAGGCATTTGTAAATTTATCAAGAACACAATGATTACAATTTAAGACTCATGGGCATACTACATACCAACGTATATATATTCGTCGTCATGCCTATATGTCGTACTCATCAATTAACACATAGAAAATAAGACTAAACTCTTAATCCATCAAGCCAATGTTAGACCATACACTTATCTCGATGCCACGAACACAATTCAAGCCTCAGCTATTGCTTTATCTCTTGCTTCTACAACCAATTCGCTTGTATCTAGCCACAATTTATTTAACGATATCATTAAATGCTAAATGAATCAATTCTAATACATGAAAAGTGGTTTTCCAATAATTTCCCTAAAAAGGTAAAAAATCGACCCTAGGCTCACATAGGCAATACCCTAGGTTCAAACCAAAATGCGATTATCCATTCATCCACGAACTCAAATATATAATTTGTTTGGAAATCGAACTTCAAATTGAGGTCCAAATCCTCAAAATTTAGAAATCCTCGATTCTACTCAAAACACTCAATTTCCTCGATGAAACCCCTTGATTTTAGATTGAAATCATGTGAAAAGATGTCATAAATTAAAGAAAATGAGTTAGAAATGACTTACAATTGATTTGGAGAAGAACGTTTTTTAGAAAATCACCCAAGAGAGTTTATGTTTTGAGAAAATTATAAAAATGGTTGAGATCCCATCTGAAATTCATTTAACAGGCCTCTGATGTGGCAACCAGGGTTCGCAAAGGACCTAGCTAACTTCGCAAATCCGAAGAATATGTCGCATTTGCGACTATGGAAAAATTGGATTGCTTTCGCATATGCGAGGGACCAGTCGCATTTGCGATACGCATTTGCAATAAGAATGTCACATTTGAGACTTCGGGCATGCACTAAAGACTTCGCATTTACGCAGTATATCTTGCATTTGTGAGAATTGGCTGGCCCTAGGATCTTTGCATTTGCTGCCCCTGCTTGCATCGCAAAATGCGATGTCTGATCTTGCATTTGCGAGATCAGAGGCATGCTACACATCTGCAATACACCAGTAATTTTTCTAAGTCTAATTTCACTCTGTGGCCTATTCAAAACTCACCTGAGCCCTCGGGGCTCCAAACCAAATACGTACCCTAGCCTAAAAATATCATACAGACTTATTCGCTCAATCAAATCATCAAAATAACATCAACAACTACAAGTTTAGTATCAAAATCAAAGAAAATCTCAAGAACTTTCAAAGTTCCAAATTTTACAACCAAGGGTCCAATTTACGTCATATGACGTTCGTTTCTTATCAAATTTTATAGGCACAACTTAAATACCATAAAAAATTTGTACCTTGCTCCGCAACTAAAATATGAGCATGATACCACCAGATTCGAACACATTCAAATTTCTAAAAACTCTTAGAATTTCAGTTAAATATTTTTCTTCAAAAATTCATTTCTTGTGATTTGGACCTCGGAATCCAGTTCCGGGTATACGCCCAAGTCCTATATTTTCTTACGGATCATGTGAGATCATCAAATCACATGTCCGAATTCGGGTCTGTTTACCTAAAATATTGATCGAAGTCAACTTCAATTAAAATTTTAAAGGCCAAATTAGCATTTTCATAAAATTTCCACATAAAAACATTCCAAACGTCCGATTGTGCACACAATTTAAGATGAAAAAAGAAGGCTTCTAAGGCTTCGAAACACGAAATTTACTTGCAATTCAAGTGATGACCTTGTGGGTCATCAGACTAGGGCCCAGGTTACAATGGCATTGAAGAAGAATTAAAAATTAGAAGAATTGACCCGAATAGCCACTCGCCCAATCTTTTAAATTAAAAGTGGCCGGCATATGATAGATTTATATATAATATAAATATGTATACTTTATACATGATCGATCTATACTGGCTACAAAAGAACATCAAATTGGCCGACTATTTATATAACAGTTCTGAAGAATTAGTCTCAGGCTGTTGGGATCTTTATACCATTAGCCGGTCGAATTTATTATTTATTTTACTTAGCCGGTATATATAGATTATATAATTATTAATATACATATATATAAAAAAAAGTTGCTAATTACTTTTAGTTTAAACGGTTAGATGGACAACAATTTAGGTTATGTTATAAACTAAAGCAAAAGACAAGAACAATAGAACAAGAACAATAGCAATAGAGAGAAGAGTAGAGAGAGTTCTTCTTATTGTGTTGAGAGGGGTGAATTACAATGGTAGAGAACACCTCTATTTATAGGGAGGAGGAAGATCTTGCTACCAATAATAGGACTCTAAAATCTCTCTAATTAAGTACATTAAAGACATTCACCTTAAATAGAAGTGTAAGAATCTTCTATTTCATAACACTCCCCCTTGAATGTCTATTCAATGATGTGCCTCGTTAAAACCTTAAAACAAAACCCAATGGGAAAAATTAAAGTAAGGAAAGAGTACACATGTTTGAATATGCGCCTATTGGTTGCCTCGTTAAAAACCTCGCAAGGAAAACCCAGTGGGAAAAAACCTTGTAAGGGAAAAAGAGTGCAACGCGCATTGACTCCCCCTAATGAGTACATCAATTCATATCCTTGAGCATTTGCATTCCAATCTTGTGCATCATCTTCAAAACGATCTTTGGTAGATATTTGATGAATAAATCAACCATGTTGACTTGAATAAATATTCCGCACCTTGAAATCATCATTCTTGATAGATATGAACATCTTCATATAATATCGTGGAATAACTCTTCAATATCTCCATAGATGCATTCTCAATGCCATCATGCTTATAGTTATAGCAAGATACATATGTACACAAATTGTACTTAGGATGTGGTACTTCAGGACCAAGAATTGCATATGCTTCAAGCAACTTAAATCTTTCAAGTTAAGTCATGTAAGTCACATAATAGACTTTAGCTGCATATCAAAGTTTCATGTCATGCTAAACAAATAAGATATCGAAAATTGACTATACATACCTTTGCCTTTATACTTCCAAGCATTTGAACTATAGGTTCAAAACTACATATCTTTCATATGGAATCAATTCTTCTTGAATTGTATCTCTTCCATTTAGTTACTTTCTTTGAGTCAGTAAATGCGTAAAGCATGCTTTGCGATATGTTGCAATTTGAATTATCCCTTTTATGAACTTCAGGTTCATATCATGATATTCGGGGATATACATATACAAATGAGAATTCATCCCATGTAACACTTTCTCAAGTGTTTATCATGTCTCCCCCTCATGTTAGTAAAGCTAACATGTTTCCTCAAATTTTGGGAAATCATCTTTGTGCATTATGTCAATATACACAGCACCTTAATATAAGATGAAATTATTTGGTTCCTGACCCTGAACCACTTTTGAGGGGAGAATATACTCTCGTATACAACTTATATCAAACTGATATATATATATATAGCTTAGTTCTCATAAGAAACGGTTTAGCTATTAAGTGGAAGCACTCAATAATTATCTTGCTAAACCAACTTTAATATAAACCAACTTATCAAGATGAACTGTCTTGAGTAGAGAATCTGGAAACTATGCTCGAAGTTAGATTACTGAGCGATTTACCTCGCAAGCACTGCCAGGCTGCGGGTTAATAACAATGGCGCATGTAACCATATCATAGATGCATCATATGTGGTATACATGGCAGGTGAATGGGCCCATACTCACCTTTCATATTTCCAGAATTTATGGGCTTCAACCCGAACTCTTTAGTTGGTCCGTTCATTAATGAGAACAAGAACTTCTAGTTCTTTGATATTCACCTATGTGAATTTGCACATCATACTTCAAATGAGATGGCTAACACGAATGTCAACTGAATAAATTATCAATATTGGTAAACTTCAAATTTACACCATGACATGTGCACTTATCAATAAACTTCGGGTTTATTATGACATGGGTTTTATACCAATAGATATCCACTTTATTGTGGCATTCTTTCGTTTGTGTAGTACAAACTGGAGAACAAAGCGGGTAGCTTTTCATATACAAATTACCCCGCTACAAGTTGTAGTAATAGGAGAATCAAAGCCTTCCTTTATTTATAGTCTCAATATAATCAGTCGCTTTCGCGTGTACTTTGGAAACTGAATAAGTTTCTTTGAGACTTACTACAGCACAATACTCAATTGTGTTTCTCCAACATAGTAATAATTGGCTCTTCGAGAGCTCTCAATTAATTTTGTACTACCACAGACTGAGGTTCGAGATCCTCACATTCTTGCATTCCGTATTTTCAAGAGTCTCAGGCTCAATAGATTCTTCGTGAATCTCGGAATTAATCAAATCATGAGCGTCCTCATGTGATTCTTTCATAGTGTCATTTAGATCGTTCTTTTTCCTCTTTCTAGGATTTCGATCTTTGGAACCTAATGGTCTGCCACGCTTCTGGCGTGCATTTGACTCATTGGATATGACACTAGATATTTTTCCAATAGGGACTTCAATACGGATCAGAACATTTTCCGCGTGAATGTGGGATTTCGTTATCCTCTTCAAGTCCGTAAATGCGTCAGGCATTTGATTTGCTATTCTTTGCAAATGGATAATCTTTTGTACCTCTTTCTTTCAAATAGAGGTATGTGGATCAAGATGAGATAATGATGCATTTTTCCACAAAATTTCCCGTTTGGTTTCACCAACTTCTCCCCCTAATTTTGGGAAAAGTGTCTCATCAAATTGACAGTCTGCAAATAGTGCAGTGAACAAATCTCCTGTCGATGTTTCGAGGTAGCGAATAATGGAGGACGATTCATACTCAACATATATTCCTAACCTTCTTTGCAAACCCATTTTGGTGCGGGATGGCGGTGCTACAGGCACCTATACTGCGCATCCAAAGCTTCTTAAATGGGATATATTGGGTTCATGACCCAAAACCAATTGCAATGGGGAATATTTGTGTCAATTTGTCAGTCAGAGACGAACTAGCATTGCTGCATGCAACATGGCGTGACCCCAAACCGAAGTGGGCAGCCGACGAACTAGCATTGCTTCATGCAAAATGGCATGACCCCAAACCGAAGTGGGCAGCCGACAAACTAGTATTGTTGCATGCAAAATAGCGTGAACCCAAGTCGAAGCGGGCAGCCTCGTTTTCATGAAGAATTCAAGATTATTCTCATCTATTGTCTCAATATGATATCCATTTTGAATGATATCTTTAAAACTCAACAAGTTCCTTTTAGACTTGGAGGAGAACACTTTGATTGATATCATTAAAACTCAACAAGTCCTTCTTAGACTTGGAGGAGAATATTGCATTCTCTATGATTAACGTCATGCCTTTGGGCAGAGTTACAATTGCTCTTCCGGAGCCTTCAATCAATTTACTACTTCCATAGATTGTAGTAATGTTTGCCTTACACAATTACTCTTCTTTTCTTTGAGTATTGTATGTGTAGTACATGAATCAACTAGGCAAATACTTTTACAATTGGACGTTGGTCCAAGTTCGCTTTGTGAGATATCCATATTTGCTATCCCATAGTTTAACATACAAAAGAAATACACGAACATAGGAATAAACAAGTTCAATTCTTTTGTGTCACATAATATCTTCAAAATCTGCTACTAACAGTTGACAAACAAAATAAGATATGTTGTCCATAATCAATTACTATGCAGTTTGAAAATGTCAGCGTTTTTCATAAGACAATCGATTATTAAACACACACAATCGATTGTTGGAACATAGACAATCGATTGTTAAACACACACAATCGATTATTTGTTATTTTTGAAAAACATCAGATCACACTGTTTAAGACAATCGATTGTTAAACATCGACAATCGATTGTGGATGATTTTTGAAAAATTCCGGATTACACTGCCTAACGACAATCGATTGTTAGATATAGACAATCGATTGTGGGTGATTTTTGAAAAATTCCAGACCTCTGTTTCAAGACAATCGATTGTTAGACAAGACAATCGATTGTTGGCTATTTTTGAAAAATTCCAGCACACTGTTTCAAGACAATCGATTGTTAGCCAAAGACAATCGATTGTTGATCAATTGTTTTTCAACTTTAATGCGAAAATAGTTGATAATCGACTAGTTTTTCAGGCTAGTCGATTACCCCCACTGGAAAATAAAAGTTTTATTGATATTTGAACATATTGAAGATATTCCAAAGAACTACTGCTAACATTGCTTTATGAACTAACTAATACGAGCTAATGCTAATGACTATTAGTTTATTCACTAACTAATACAAATAAGTAGAACAAAATCAAATAACTCTATCTTCTTTCATCACGGGTCCATCGCCGATTAGGTGGTCTATTTTTCCATCGCGTTGCTCAAAGAAGTCTGCCACATCCAGGTGGGTGATATCCTCATTGTCGTCATAGACAAAATTTGTTTCAGGGCCTTTTCTCTTTCGAGATGCTTGATAAAGGTCAACCAAGTGTCTTGGTATACGGCAAATCCTAGACCAGTGCCCATTTCCACCGCAACGATAACATATAGTTTCTGAACTATTTGCCTTAGGATCTTCTGGACCCCGTTTCTGCTTTCGGTGGTTATCTCTCTTTGGGGGGTGACAGACTTCTTTGGAATTTCTTCCTTGTCCACGTCCTTGGCTTTGACCCCGTTTATGACCGTGATCATGGTCCTTTTTATGTTTGGCATAATGCGAGTGCACCATATCTGCTTCAGGCAGTGGTGTAGACCCAGTTGATCTATTTTCGTGATTTCTCATGAGCAGATCATTATTTCGCTCAGCCACTAGTAAGAGAGAAATCAGTTCAGAGTACTTCGTAAAGCCTTTCTCTCGGTACTGTTGCTGCAGTACCATATTGGAGGCATGAAACGTTGTAAACGTTTTCTCAAGCATATCGTAATCGGAGATGTTATCTCCACATAGCTTCAGTTTAGAAGTAATTCTGAACATAGCAAAATTATATTCAGAAACGGACTTAAAGTCCTGTAGCCTCAGATGGGCCCAATCATATCGTGCTTGTGGCAGAGTGACCAACTTCAGGTTGTCATATCTCTCCTTTAAGCTGTTCCACAAAACGAGTGGATCCTTGACGGTGAGATATTCAATCTTCAAACCTTCGTCAAGGTGGTGGCGCAAGAAAATCAAGGCCTTCGCACAATCTTGGGTGGATGCTTTTTCTTTATCTTTGAGGGTGTCTCCGAGACCCATAGCATCTAGGTGGATTTCAGCATCCAACACCCATGTCATATAGTTCTTGCCCGAAATTTCAAGGGCAACGAACTTTCTTTTCATAATGTCAGACATACTCGAAAATTAAATTAGGAAGAGGGAAAATACCTTGGATTTTCGAGAATGATACTTGAGACGGTAGAGTCTCGTGCTGACGGATTATAAACTAAAGCAAAAGACAAGAACAATAGAACAAGAACAATAGCAATAGAGAGAAGAGTAGAGAGAGTTCTTCTTATTGTGTTGAGAGGGGTGAATTACAATGGTAGAGAACACCTCTATTTATAGGGAGGAGGAAGATCTTGCTACCAATAATAGGACTCTAAAATCTCTCTAATTAAGTATATTAAAGACATTCACCTTAAATAGAAGTGTAAGAATCTTCTATTTCATAACAGGTTAATTCTTCTTCTTTTTTTTCCCGGTGTCTATCTTTCAGAGTAAAAAATTCATCAGTGTTTGCTCTTTAATTCTTTCTTTTGAGTGCGTTTTTTTGGGCAATATTGTTTCTTTTGTTACTGTACTTCCGTTGATGCTAATCACTATTTGTCGAGTATATGTTAGCTTTCCTATACTTTTGGTAAGTACCTGTTAATTATTTTCATATTTTTGTGTCGTTTCTTGTAGGATTTTCTACATGCATGTCAATAATTTTTCTAATTTGCTTATACATGCTAGGAAATTAATTAATACCCAGCTAAGCTTGTGAGAATAGGTATATAAATTATAATGGAATTTTCTAACGTGTAACCTTCATATTAATTTTTAAATTTAAGCGTACCACCTAAGGCACACCTTTCAATTTAATTCTATTTGTTTATTTAGTACTAGAAAATTTTACATTCTTAACTGGTGGAGTATTTATGAAAATAAAAATTTTAAAAAGAGTCTCTGCTATTAATTTGCTTATCAAATGTGACGTGACTAGACTATAAATTTTGCCATTATTTGTAAGGAGCACACAACTGAGAAAATTAAACTTTAAGGCTGGACTTCAGGCTTCTTATATGTTAAAATTTTGTTTCAATAGACTGTTCCTAAAATATTTCTCAGTACATGTATAAATAATACGCAAAATACTTTTATACTTTCTCCATTCATTTGTAATTGTCAACTTTTAACTTGCACCCCCCTAGCTTTAAGAAAAAATAAATAACATTTCGAAAAATAATTTTGGGAATGAGTAGATAATGATACAGGTAAAACAGAAAAAATAAAAAAAAAGATTGTCTTTCTCTACATTTGCTAAAATGGATCGATTGACAATAAGATATTTTTCATTTTTTTCAAAAAAATTCACTTTTTTCGGAATACATGTTTGTTTGTGAAATTTCAAATTTCATTCGAAGTTGTATTTTAAAATTTTTGAAAATTTGAAAAACTACAAAAAATGATTTTTCAAAATTCACTTCAAATCCATCACTAAATTCAAAAATAACTTCAAATTGTGTTCATGTCCGAATTCAACCCTAATTATCAAATATCATTTTTACTTAAATTTATTTTTACTTTTCCGGAATTTCACAATTCTTATATCCAAATGCCCACATAATATATTGAACAAGTAAAAGCCAATGAAGATAATAGTAAAGACGGACCACCACAAGAGAAAACATACCTCTTGGTCTAGTGATCCAGTTAACGCTTGACTCTCAAGATGTTTTACGATAACAATAATCACATTTTTTACAAAAATATTGAATTTAAATCAAAATTAATTAGCAATCATAAGTAGTTTATCTTTTATTATTTGATATCAATTACTTCATGCATAAGTAGGTTTCGTACTCAAAATAACATAAGAATAAGTAAATTTTGTAGTTTCTCATTAAAGTACGTTTTTGTGCAATTATAAATAAAAATATTTCTTGTGGTGAGGGTGGTTGAGAGTCAAAAGTGTGAACCAAAGAGTCTCATACTTAAGAAATTTCCTAGAAACTTTATCAATGCATCACAAAATAGACATATTTGTTATGTACGTAATAAAAGTAACTACTGCTTTGAACATATAACCAGCTATAGCAAAATTAATATATACCACTTTTTCTTGTTAGATCGAAGCTCAAATGAGCTATGGAGGATGAAGAAATGAGAAAACCCTAAAAAGATCGAGAAGAAGAGAGAGAGACAGAGAAATATGTAAAGAGAAAATAAACCATTTGAATTTTATTATTCAATGATGAGTATTTATATTTATAACTATAAAATGTAATGGAAAACTATAACATGTAAATTGGGCCCGGGTCCTGTACAATTATCTATTGGGCCTGTTGCATAGAAAAGCTATCAGATTGGGCTCTAACTCCTCCCTTCAAGCTTGAGGGTAAGGAAACACCAAGCTTGCCAAGAATGACATAATGGAGCTGAGTAGATAAAGCCTTGGTCATGATGTTAGCCAACTGAGTAGAACTGGAAATAAAATGCAAAGAGAAAGACCAACATGTAAACATCCATGCACATAATGACAATCAATTTCAATATTCTATGTGCGTTCGTACAAAATTGGATTTTTATCAATATATAATGCAACCTGACTATCACAATACACAGGAACGGGAGCAGTAATAGGCAGACCAAGGTCACCCAGCAATCTGATCAACCAAGCTATTTCAGCAACAAGTTTTCTTAGAGCTCTATACTCAGCCTTTGCTGAGAACAAAGCAATAGTAGGCTGTTTCTTGCTCTTCCAAGATACAGGACTGCCACCAAGAGTTATATAATAGCCACTGACAGACTTGCAAGAATTAGAGCAAGAAGCCCCAATCAGAATAAGAAAACCCCATAACAGACATATCAGGAGAGTTGAAGAGTAAGATGCCCTAGGCAGAATCATTCATGAGATACCTCAAAACATGAAGTGCAGTCAACATGTCCCGAGGATGTTGAAGAAATTGACTGAGATACTAAACAGAGAAAGAGACGTCATGTCTGGTATGTTGTAAAAGATTCAACTTCCCAATGATCCTCCTATGCAAACTAGGATCAGAAACAAGCGCTTCCATATCCAAATGAAGCTTGCAGGAAGGATCTAGAGGTGTGGACACAAGAGAAAAATGCTGGTAGTTGAACTCAACTAGGAGATCAGAGGTATACTTGGACTAAGACATAAGGTAACCTTGATGAGTAGAAGAGATCTCCAATCCAAGAAAATAATGAATGGTGCCCAAATCCTTGATTTTAAACTGGGAGTCCAGAAACAATTTCAAGGAATCCAATTCAGCAATATCATCCCCAGCCAAGAGAATGTTATCAACATAGACAACCAGAACAATAAGAGAACTAGAAGGACACTTGGTGAATAGCGAATAGTCATTGAGACTAGAAATATAGCCCCCAGAGTGAAAAGCTTCAGACAGTTTAGAAAACCACTGTCTGGAAGCCTGCCTGAGGCCATACAAAGATTTCTTGAGTCTAAATGCCAACAGAGGAGAGGCAGAAGTAGAGGAGACATACAAACCAGGAGGAATCTTCAAATAAACCTCCTCATGAAGGTCACCATGCAGAAAAGCATTGCTGACATCTAACTGATAAACAATCCAACCCCTCTTAACAACCAGAGTAAGAATAACACTTGATAGTGGTAAATTTAAAAACATGGGAGAAGGTTTCAGTGAAATCAATACCCTCTTTTTGAGTATTATCCTTGATAACCAACCTGGCCTTGTATCTCTCAATGGAACCATCTTCCCTCTGTTTAATTTTATAAACCCACTTACAGGGAATGGCCTTCTTGTGTGGAGAAAGAGGAATAATCTCCCAAGTCTGGTTGGACTCAAGAGCTTGAAATTCCTTTAGCATTGCCTTCTGCCAAGCAGGATGTGAAGCTGTCTGCTGGTAAAATTGAGGTTCATGCATATGCAACTCAGATTGGGACACCTTAGGGGCAGGAACATAGGGTAGGATAGAAGAACAAATGTAATCCTTGAGGTAAGGAGGTTGAGTGGCAGTCCTAGTAGATTTTCTGACAGCCTGGACAGGTGTAGAAGTTGAGGGAGGAAGGAGTGAAGGTGTAGAAGGGGTGGCAGAAGAAGAAGTGGGAAGTTCTGTAGAAGAGGGTGGGGAAGAAACAAAGAATGAGGGGAAAAAACAGAAGGAGAAGAAACAGGTGGAGAAGGAACATCTACAAAAGGTGGTGGAGGAGGAGAAATAGGTATCGCGCCCCCTTTTTCCTCCGTGAAAATTGGGTTTATGACATTTGGGAGGACAACTTATTCCCTTTTAAGAATTTATGTTTGAATTGAAGAGTCATCACCTAATGATTAAGGTGCATTAGGACACTAAGAGAATTTGATTTGAGTAATCAGAGATTGGGTAAGGGCTAGAAGTTATCCCAAGGGGAAGGTGTTAGGCACCCCTCAGGATCCACTAGTGTGGTTCCCAACCAGACTGTTGTTGTGAATTTAGGTGCAAATACATGTAGGCAAATGAAACTTCAAATAAGAGGGGATTGTCACATAATGGTTTACAAATAAATAAAGTTGGAAAGAACTAAAAGAAAACTGATTTTTTCTTTAAAAAAATAGTTTGAAATCTTTAGAAGAAACAAAGAAACAAAGGGAATGGGGGTGGTGGTGGTTGTGTTGTCCTAGGTTTATTAATAATATGGATCACCCCACACAATGCCCGGTAATCACTCCTCAATGAGGGACTACGCGTGACCCTATCACGTGGTCATCATATCCATATCTACCCTTCCCACCCCGTTAAGGTATTAAAGCGTGAAATAGTCTCGACTACTTATTGCTTGCTATTACCCGAACCAATTCTATCAGTCCCGGAGGCATTTAGGACTATCTATCCAAAAGGAGAGAGATGTTAGGCTTATTTGTAGTTTCAAAGGTAAAATTCTAAGGCGACACATAAAACATGTATAACAAGTTGGGGGAGGGGAGCACATAATAAGCAAAAGGCTCAGATATACCTCCTTTAAACAAAGAAGCACGTAATTAGCATGACTTACACATACTGCTTAGGGTCTAATTAAATACTAATCATGAAAGAACTTAAGGGTTGAGACCTACTGATTTATTATATAATTCACATAAGAAGCCCGAATTAGGTCTGCCTGCTGGTTGTAGTTAATAGAACAAATTCAGTTTACAATTTTATCCTAAGGCTTGCCTAAGCATTTGGACAGGGATCCTATAGGCATGGTATCTACTAAATTCAAAAAACAATGAAAGAACAAGGTCTTAAAATAAAATGAATACGTACTAGTTTACAAGAGGTAGTCCATCTAGGAACATGATATCTAGATGCCGAAATTTGTTTAAGACCTATGGACATGATATCTAGGTGCAACTAATCGTGTAAATTTAGACAATCCTATGGTCGTGATTTCTATATGAATGTAGGATATACAGAATTCAGAAGGACATATAGGCATGACTTCTAGATGAATATTTAAAATTCCTATAGGCATGCTTTCTATACATTGCTGATTTTAAATCTTTGTAGATATGGTATAAAAAATGTAGAAGCCTTATATACATAGTATCTAAATGCGTAGGACTGATTTTAAACCTATAAATATGGTATCTAGCTTGCATAATTTTTTGAGACCCATGTGCATTATATCTAGGTGTAACTTTACATGCAGAATTGAACAATCTTACATGCATAATTTCTGTACGAGGTTGAATATGTAGAATTCAGAGTGGACCTATAGACATGATTTCTATATGCATTCTTTAAATATGCAGAATTTAGAACACCTATAGACATGGTTTCTATATGAAAATTGGATATGCAAGAATGTAATTGTCCTATAGTCATGATTTCTATATGAAGGTTGGAGATGCAGAATTTAGAATGACCTATAGGCATGATTTCTATATGCATTTGAATATGCAAAATTTAAATATATTTATAGACATTGTATCTACCCTTTTGCATACATAGTTTCCCACCATTTTTCACTATCCATCACCAAGTGTTTATTATAACTTATTACAAACCAGAAAGAATAAAAGTTTCATAAGAAAAAGTAAAAAAAAGTACAACCAAAGGAGAGCCTGATTCAGACTTCCTGTTTGAAATATGAGATAAACCAACTCAAAAACCATTGATCCAAAGCCTTTCTCCGATTTGAGTATGTCAAAATTCCCTAAGAGCCTCAATGAGACTCCGGGCAATGCTCACACCCAAATTGTATTATCAAAATGGGGACAAGTACAGTGTGGAAGGGCCAAACCTCAAGTGTCCAAGTTCAGAGGGAGCTTAATGGGTCCCAAGACAAGCCTCACAAGAGGGCGAGGGGGGGGGGGGGGAGCAGAACTTAAAGGCTAAGAGAAAGTGCAAGTGTAGAAGCAGATCTTGAAGAACCAAGGAAGTAAAGGAAAAGGGAAAAAGGTGCTGGGAAATAGTTACAGAATTAACAATTTCACATAAAAGGGATTCAAGGGTTGGGACTGGTTGCAGAGAGCCCTTGTGCTTGGGCATTAGTTGAATCTGGGCATGCACATCAATAGGGAATGCTGTTTTGCTCCAAAAAACAACTAGAATATACAATATTCAATGATAACATGAGGTTAAGATCCTACAGGGATCAAGTTTAAGTCATAGACGATAATACTTTAATGTTGTCATGCCTCAAACAACCATCAGTGTCAAACATACTTAGGATACATAATAAAGGTAGAATAGGAAGAAAGAAAAATGCTAAACAAGTACTGAACCAAACACATAAGTAGGCATCCAGGAGGAAAATGGTGTTAAATAAACACATACTTGGGATGATGAATCTTAATTAGAATATACTAGTTCAAAGAAAGCAAATAAAGAAAGAAGTAGGCAGAATGACTTGCAAATAGGCCACAAGTAACATGAGAGAATACGTTTGAGTATGAGTATAAGTTAAGAAAATCTATGAGTGTTCGTGTGTGTTTATGTCAATGAAAGAGCAGGGTATTTATAGTGTGAAAACAGGCAGAAAATAAAGTAAGGATTGTAGTTCAGAAATAATTAGGGAAATATATGTCAATTAGAAACAAATTAGTATCAAAAACTTCCTTTAATTAAGGAATTAAATAAAACAGTAGCATGCAAATGCTAAATAAGGAAAGAAATCACATAAGGTTGAATATGGCCAATAAGGAAATATTTCCAGCATAATACGAGTATACAATAGGTAATAGAGGCTAGGTTCGTCAGACTTTAATCAAGGAAAAGTCAGTAAGGATCCCATGCCAATGTAATCAAGGTAAGGGTACCAAATCAACTTAAGTAGAAAAGGTAGGGGTCGGAAGTTAAAGGAAAATATTCCACCAAATCCAAGAAATAAGGGAAATCAATACAATAAGGAAAGAATCAATTACAAGAGTGCAATATGAATTAAAGAGAGATTTGAAATCGATCCACAATCATGGGTTATTTTGAGAGGGAAACTTAGCCTATAAAGAGTCCATAAACATTAGGCATGCAAGGCTGAATCTATGACAAAGAGAAGTGTCATGCAATCACAAGATCAGTAAGTAGTGGACTATAGGAACTTGGTAGTCACCTAGGTCAGTCTTAAGTAGCTCAGTAATAGAGAAAAGAGAGTATCAAATAGCATGCAAATGGGTCAAGTAGAAAGACCTTTCTGAAAATATGGTCGAGTTCCAATAAAATCAAAATCACATAAAGCAACAGAAGTTGAAACAAAGATTTCAAAACTCAGTCGAGCAATAGATGAAACAACTTCAGAAGCTCGACTAGGTCCGAAGAAATTAGGATTTTGAAGACAAACAAGTTTAGAGATGAGGAACAAGCAAGTCACAGAGCAAATAGTCTCAAAACTCGAATGAAACCCAAATTTTAGGGTTTTCACCATCAGTCGAGAATAGAGATGAAAATAAATAATACTAATAAAAAATAAATTTGGAATATCTCGAAAAGGAACTAAGACCTTTAAAGTGCACACTTCAATTTGAAGAACAACCCAAAGAAATACAGTAGAAGGACAACATAAAGAAACACGGTAGAAGAACAACATAAAGAAGCACAACAAAAGAACAACATAAAGAAACACAGTAGAATATGTTAAAAATTATAAAAGCTTCGAAATAACTTGACAAACCCCTAAATCGGAAAAGATAAAAGTTCTACAGGTAAAACTTTGAAAGAAACCTTGAGAAAACGTTTAGGATTTCAGAGTAAACACATATTTAAAACGGATCTAAAGGGATCAGAAGAACCTTGAAGGTTATGGTTTCAGAAAAACACTAGATGGTGAGAATGGCTTGGAAAGTCATTGATCTTAGAAAGAGGAGTCAATATTAGACTTGAACAGCCATGGATGGCCGCACCAAGGTCGAAGATGATTGGAGATAGCATAACACTAAAATAGACCAAGGTCTGGACCAAACTTCTTCAAGGTATGGCCTTGAAACTATGATAATCGAGCATGTAGGAGTCATATGACGTAGTTATAGGCCTTCAATGGCTTTGGAGGCCATGGATTTTGTTGAATTTGGAGTGGTGATTAAAGGCGGCGGCTAGGGTTTGAGAGGAACTTGAGAGAGAATTGGGAGAGGGGGAATTCAAAGGCAGCTACCGATGAAAAATGATTAGGGTTTGGCGGTAATGGGAAATTAAAAAGGAAAGGTTAAATGATGGCCGTTGATTATTTTGATCACGATCTGGATTAATATGGATCTGGGCGAGTTATTTTAAAAGGGTCGTGGGTCAGATAGATTAGGATTTGGGTCAGGGTAATTGGGCCTCAGGCGGACTTTAATTGAGGTGCCAAATCTGGCCAAAATTGAAATGAAAATGGGCTAACCCTTATATAGCCACTTTTCCCTTGTTTATTTTATAAAAATAGTAAAATAATTTTTGAAAATAAATTAAAAGTACTAAAATGATTAATAATGCATAATTATTGAATAAAAAAATACTGGAGTAAATTTTATTATTATAAACACAATTAAATCTTAAAAGAGGCGAATATTGCAATTATATTTAATTAGCTTTTAAAATACTAAATAAGTTTATAAAAATATGAAAAACTTACGTTCGCTATATTTTAATATAAATATAAGAGTCCAATAAATGAATCACCAAAATGATAATTTGGAGATAATTATTGGGGTTTTCCTTGATAAAATAGGGCAATAAATTGATTTAAAATTCTTCGAAAATGAAGAAAAAATAATAAAACCTTGGGACATGCTTATATATGCATGTACAACCTATTTTAAAAGTATTTTGCATATTAAAACTATATAGGGAAAAATTAGATATCAACAGCTGCGCCTCTTTACCCTGGAAGGACTGAAGAGTTGTTAGGTAAAGATATGATGGCCAATTTTGACCAAACGAAATGGTTCGAAGAGGTTTGGCCGTGCTCTGTCTTCTGAACTTCCTACATATCCTCGGTCTTACAGGAATCAGGCCATATGTTGTTCAGGATCCGTCGGTGGAGTATGCTGTTGGAGATTTTCAAGAACGGATGTCGATATTTAGGACAGGTTGAACAGTTAAAGTCTGATGGGGTTGTGGGAACTGGAGCGGATTCACTCCTGTCAAGATGGCCGTTGCTCACCGGTTTAACTTCAAATAAGCAATACACGCATATATTGTGCGAAAATTTAAACGTGATACAAGTTCCCGTCGGACCATGAATATTGTCTTTGGACGGTTGGAATGACGTCTTAGACCATGATATCCTGGGCCATGAAGCATATAATAATTAAGGATTCGCAGGCCATGAAATGATGCTCTTGGTCTATGCGAATGATGCCTCCGAACCATGATGCCTTTGAATAATCATATGCAAAAGATTAAAGGGATCTTTGGGCCATGGCATGGTGTTCTCGGGCTATGCAAATGGTGCCTCTGAACAATGACGCCCTCGGATAATTTGGCGATCTTTCAGCCCATGGGATGCAGGCGATCTTTCAGCCCATGAGATGCTATAGGTGGAGATCATTCAGCCATGCAAATGTAAATAAGGTGGCGTTTTTTCAGCCCATGAGATGCAATTAGTGGCGATTTTTCATCCATGCAAGTGTAAATGAAGTGTTGATCTTTCAGCCATGCAAGTGTAAATGAAGTGGCGATCTTTCAGTCATGCAAGTGCAAATCAATTGGCGATCTTTCAGCCATCCAAGTAAATGAAGTGGGTATCTTTTATCCATGCAAGTGTAAATAAAGTGGTGATCTTTCAACCATGCAAACATAAATAAAGTGGCGATCTCTTCGCTATGCAAATGTAAATAAAGTGGCGATCTTTCAGCCATGCAACTGTAAATAAAGTGGCGATCTTTTAGCTATGTAGATGTAAATAAAGTGGCGATCTTTTAGCCATACAGATGTAAATAAAGTGGCGATCTTTCAGCCATGCAGATGTAAATAAAGTGGTGATCTTTTAGCCATGTAGATGCAGATGGAGACAGTGTTTAGTCTCGGAAGGCAAAATGTTGGCCTTATGCAATGCAGAAAATGCAGATGGAGACAGAGCTTAGTCTTAGAAGGCAGAATAGTAGTCTTATGCAATGTAGAAATGCAGATGGAGGTAGAGCTTAACCTCGGAAGGCAGAATAGTAGCCTTATGCAATGCAGAAATGCAGATGGAGACATAGCTTAGTATCGGAAGGCAGAATGGTAGCCTTATGCAAAAAGTAAGAAGGCAAATGATAATAGAATTTTCTTGCCTGATAGCGGATTGCGATATTGTGGTTGCTGGGCACATTGCGCTTGCTGGGGACACTGTGTGCGGATAGCAATTGCGAGTAAGTATAACGGTTCTGAGAGTTGTATTCCTAAACAATATGAGTGTATATTATATTCGATGATTTTACGGCTCAAGTGCCTGCATCCAAAGAAAAATCGTGAGTTTTACAGGGAAGGGAAGGTTAGTTTGTATCCCTGCTGGCTCTACTTGACCTGCTTGGCTTTGATATGCTGCTGTTGTATGTATCGTTAGGGTAGCGTTGCTAAACAAAGCTATTTCAGAGATAGACATACATGATTTAGTAAAAATATAATATAAATACATAATAGAGAGTATTTTTTTAGATGATTTGATGACTGCGACGTGGTTCAAGACATCGCAACCCTTATTGATACGGAATTTTGAGGGTCCTCCTCAAAATTTTTCCCCAGATTACAGGGTTGATGCTTCCTACTGCTGCTTGCAGCGATTGGTTAAAATCCACTTGGGAATTTTGAGGGTCCTCATCAAAATTCTACCCTAGTTTCCAATCGCGGGGGGAGGGGGGAGGGGGAAGTGAAAATTTTATTGAATTGTGACCGAACCCATAAGGCTGCCTACGTATCCCCTCTTAAACGGGGATTAGGTTAGACGTAGTTCAAATTACATCATATAGGAAAGCATAAGATTACACATAGTAGCGGTTGGCTTCATCTGAATTGATTGGTTTTGGCCAAACTTCTCCATCCATTTCTACAAGTATAAGGTCTCCTCCTGTCAGAACCCGGCAAACCATGTATGGACCTTGCCAGTTGGGAGAGAACTTCCCTTTGGCTTCATCTTGATACGAGAAGATTTTCTTTAATACCAACTGCCCATGTATGAACTGTCTCGGCTTGACTCTCTTATTGAAGGCTTTGGACATTCTGTTCTGGTAAAGCTGATCATGGCAAACTGCATTCAGTCTATTTCCATCTAAAGAGCTAGCTGCTCATAACGGCTCTTCACCCTGTCACACCTCCTTTTTCACTATACCCCGGAAGGGTATATATAATGGAGTTTTTCTAATTTAAGTGACAATCAAAACGAGATTATTTATTTGAAATTCAGAATCGCCACTTGAGATAATTAATGGTGTCCCAAGTCACCTGTTTAAAATCCCAATTCGAGGAAGGTTGACTCTATTTACGGACCGTGAACAAAGAAATCAGGGTAAGAAATTTTGTTAACCCGAGAAAAGGTGTTAGACACTCCCGTGTTCCGTGGTTCTAGGACGATCGCTTTGATCATACTTGGCTTATTAAAATTGTTTAGTTGCTCATTTTAGAACCTATGTGTATTTATCTTTTACCTCTTTTAAATTAAGAAAACTATCTTGAAACGGGTCACGTGTACGTGCACTCATTTGTTTGGCGCGTCAAAAATCATATCAGATGAACGTGTCCAAAATTAATAACACATTATTATTATTAAGAAAATTTGATCAAAGTTGCGCGAACGCATACTCCGAATTGGTTTTTAGGATCACAATTATATTACACGAACGTGTACACAACAACAATAATAGATTAAAATTGTGCCTAGACGTATACTAGCGGTGTTCATGAATTATTTAACTTATTCAATTTTGAACAAAAAGCATAAAAAATTGCAATGTCCCATCTCCCATATTTTGGCACCTTATGCTAACTAGATTAACGTGTGCCCCCATTAAACAACAAATAAAGCAGATACTTAAAATTCAAAGATGCCAAAGTTTAAAAATTCTCTGCCTTTCACTCTTACTCACTTAAATTCAAATTATCACATTAGCCATCTAGTTAATAATGTCATATGAATAATTAATCACACTAAAATAAAGTCAATATGCTAAGATTCTTTGAGCAATGTTCAACGCCAACAACACCGAACGTTCAAACAATGAAATACAAAGAATCATTCATGGCATATATGATAAAATAGTGATGTAATAATGAGATAAACCTTAAGCAGGATCCGAATTAGAAAGTTTACAGCTGGGGAAATCCAAACGTAAATAAGAACTCCAAATCAGACCTTGATGAACTAGAAGCCTCGTCGGACACAACTCGGACCTCGACTAATCCTCAAACTTGATTGAAGAAACGAAGACCGGGCAGTGAATAGGATTCACGAATGGATCTCGACAGACCGAAACTTCGACTTAAAGCTTTACTACTTTGAGGACCTTTCACGTGCTTGTATGAGAGGTCCGAAAAGATGTTTTGGCAGTGATTCGGTGCCTGTTTTCGGTGGCTTAATGGCCGTTTCTACAACTATTTTTGAGGTGATTTAAGTGAGGTTTCAGGTAGGTTTAAGGTCCTTTCATGGCTGCTATGGAGTTGTTTTCTGAAGAAGAAGAACGACGTAGGGCTTGTTCCGAATGACGCTTTTTTTTAGCTCTTTTGGTTAGCTATTTTTCAGATCTTACGCATTAACTCCTGTATCCAATTCCTGATCCCTCTTTTTGTATAGGTTCTGTATTGTGTGGCTAACATGAACAAGAATACAGGTCCCTTCCTAAAACGGCACTGATTTGATTGCCTCTAGGTCCCTAGGTTTTGTTTCTAGCGTATATTTTCAGCCCGTCAGGCGTTATTCTTTGTTTTCTTGTTGTTGGTTCAGCGTTGAAAATGAATGAGAAGCTGATGGGGTGTGAGGAAGATAGAGTATGGGGGGTGGGGTCGTTTCTTTTGTGTTATGCGGCTCCTCCCCCTCCTTCAGCTGATAAGCATTAGCTTATATCAGGAAATTAGGTCTAAGGTCATTTTTTGTATATTTACTCTTGGGTCCTTAGAGTTTTTTTATTTATTTTTTGTTTTAAAGAAGAGTCTAGAAGGGTCTCTAGGGTTAGCTTAATGGGTATTGGATATTGAGCTTAATGAATGGGCTAGAAACTTGGGCCTTTATGACTAGCCATGCTTAAAATTAGCTTAATTAACTAAAAGTATTATAAAAAATATTAATTAGCTCTATTTAAGTTAAAATAATTATTAAAATAAGACTGACCATTAAAACAAAACTATTTTTGGTATTTTTCAAGATTAAAAATAACAATAAAACATTTTTGAACCTATTGTTTTTTTTGTTTTTTTTGTTATTTTTGTTTTCTTGTGATAAATTAGAGTAAAAGAGTAAAAATAAATTAAAATAGCTATATTAGGCGTAAATTAAATATTTATGTGCTAAAATATGAAAAATCTTAGTGAGGGTAAAAAATCACATGTCTACACACCCATTCTGCATCGTCGAGCTCAGCTTCTTGTATGATTCTTAAGGAAGAAATTTCTACTTCGGTGGGAATGACGGCTTCCGTACTGTAAACCAACCTATAGGGGGTTGCCCCTGTTGATGTGCGGACTGTGGTGCGATACCCCATTAGAGAAAATGATAGCTTTTCGTGCCATTGCTTATGCTTCTCTATCATTTTTTTCAATATCTTCTTGATGTTTTTGTTGGTGGCTTCTACAACTCCATTCATCTGAGGTCTGTAGGCTGTGGAATTCTTGCGTTTGATCTTGATGGTTTCACAGATAGCTTTTGTTAAGTTATTGTTGATGTTGGAGCCATTATTAGTAATGATTGACTATGGAATCCCGAACTGACAGACGCTATGGTCGCAGACAAAGTTTGCCACAACTTTCTTAATCATTGCTCTATAAGATGCTGCCTCGTTCCATTTGGTGAAATAGTCGATTGCTACCAGGATTAACCTATGCCCATTAGAAGCAACAAGCTCGATTGGTCCAATGACATCCATTCCCCAAGCGACGAACGGCCATGGCGAGCTCCTTGCATTAAGCTCGTTTGGAGGTACCTTTATCATGTCTGCATGTATCTGATAATGGTGGCACTTCCGGACATACTGGATGCAGTCCGTTTCCATAGTCATCCAAAAGTAACTAGCCTGAAGTATCTTCTTGGCTAAGACAAAACCTTTCATATGTAGGCCACAGGTCCCAGCATGGATTTCTTCTAGCAGTTTAGATGCTTCTTTTGCATCGACACACCTTAATAATCCCAAATCCAGAGTCCTCCAATACCGGATTCCTCAATTGTGAAAGAAATTGTTAGACAACCTTCGAAGTGTGCGCTTCTGAGTATGATTGGCAAGATCTGGGTATTCTCCATTGGATTAATATTCCTTGATATCATGAAACCAAGGCTTTCAATCTGCTTATTCTTCAACGTGAGTACAGTAAGCTGGATGATCATGGATCTTCATTGGAATGGGATTAATGAAGTTCTTGTCTAGATTATGTATCATGGATGATAGGGTGGCCAATGCATCGGCGAACTCATTCTAGACGCTAGGAACATGCTGGAATTCAGTCTTTGTGAACCTCTTTCTCAATTCTTGTACACAATGCAGATACGAGAGTATCTTTGACTTCTTGGTTGCCCATTCTTCTCGGACCCGATGTATGAGCAAGTCTGAATCTCCAATCACCAGAAACTCTTGAATGTTCATGTCTATGGCCATTTTAAGCCCTGGAATGCAAGCTTCGTTTTCGGCCATGTTGTTGGTGAAGGGAAACCTGAGTTTGGCAGACACTGGATGATGCTGACCGGTTTCTGATACTAGGACTACTCCTATGCCAACTCCCTTTAAATTTGCTACTCCATCGAAAAATATTCTCTAACCGTCATTGGGTTTTGCGATATCTTCCCCTATGAATAATACCTCTTTGTTAGGAAAGTATGTTTTTAGGGGTTCGTATTCTCCATCTAAGGGATTCTCAGCAAGGTGATCTGCTAGTGCTTGTCCTTTGATTGCCTTCTGAGTTACATAGGCAATGTCGAATTTACTCAACAGGATCTTCCACTAGGCCAGATCAAAATATTGCTTTTGATAATATGTCTTTTGGGCTCTGAAGTTATTAAAAGAGGATAATGGTCTGAATATGTTCTAGGTAAGTGTTGTACCGTAGCCTCCGGGTACATATTTATCCATTCATATTTTGCTAAAAAATGATCAAGTCTTTCACGAATTGTATGACCATTTCTATGTTTATTAGTCTACGTAAAACGACTACCCTTAAAACTTAAGTCAATTAACTTGCAATAATTAATGCAATTTGTAAATCTGTCTACTCTATTAACACTAATAGGTAGCCCTCCAAATTTTTCTCATGCATACAATATGTCATTGAAATCACCCCTATTAGCCAAGGAATATTAAAAGTGTCATGCAGATTCATTAAGCTTTCCCAAATTATTACGTGTTGATAAGATCTGCTAGTATATGTTGCAGATAGGAGCCATTTAGGTTTAGTGAGACATACCAGGACAATGTAGTGAAATTTTTGTTCAGACAACCTCAATTCCTCCACAATAATTAAAGCGTCATTCCATATCATAACCAAACCTCAATGAGTCCATTGGTAGACACCTAGGCCATGATTGTGAAATTGAACTCCTCACGAAGCCTCTCATGATCTTACATGTGTGTTTCTAGAAATATTGCTAGAATCGATCTATGATTATCTAATGGATACCTAAAATAACGTATGAACTCCAGATTGTGAGAACCCTTACAATTCCATACTATAAGATTCATCATACTAGAGAAGGGGTGTTGTGACTGGAGGAGTTGGGATTAGAGGATTGACAACATTGTTTGTCATTTGATTCTGAGGATCTATGTCTGGAGGAGGTTGACAAAGTGTAGGAATGATCACCATTAAGTACTTTCATGCCTCACGATTTGTTGTGACTCGAAAATTTAGGCTGCAAGTGATCATTCTCGGAGGACACTTAAGAATGAACTTTTTTCATACTGTTCCTTGAGGTTGTAGAGCTAAATTCCTTTTAACCATAAGAACTCCGTCCTTGTATCCCGTAATTTCACTAGAATCTGAGCTAATTCCTACCTTGTTTCTATATCTAGTGCGTTTGGAGATAGAGATGAAGTCTGTCGTGGACTTTATTAAGGTGTCAGTGTTTCTAATAGGCTGTTGGGATTGGAGTACGGAGATTGTGGATTGAAGGATTTGGGATGCTGGAACCATGGTGCATAAATCTGCCTCAGGTGATGTGGAGGATAAAAAGGTAAGAGACCGGTTGTTAAGTTGAGAACTAGAGTTAGGGGATGCATGAGATATGACCACTGTTGTGGATTCAAAAGTTGATGCTTGGTGCTCTAGTATAAATGGTGTTTAAGTGTTGTACCATTGATTTTGAGCAAACGCTTCCATCCCTAGTCTCATCCCTTCTATTACTATCTCTACCAAGTGTGTTGGATTTTGGAGGAGGAGAACAACTTCCTGATTTTTGAGTTCCATGGTGAATACTTGTGCATATCCCTGTAATATCATCTCCAATCATGATTGAAATGGGAGGTCCATGGTGATTGTAATGACCTGATCGGTTATTTTGAGCTCTAGCATATAGTTCAGCAGTTTGAGGCTATGAGCAGCTTCACTTCAGATATTATGACTTGTGCGTATGGTCGGAATTGAATTTCGAAAAATTTAGGGTTAAATTGGAAAGAGAATTCTCATTTCGGAAGCCTTAAGTTGAAAGAATAGACTAATATTAGATTTTTGTAAACAACCTTGGAATCAGGATTCGAAGGTTCCAACAGGTTCGTATGATGATTTCAGACTTGGGCGTATGTCCAGATCAGGTTTTGGAAGACCCAAAAACGTTTCAGCACATATTGTGGAAGTTAGCATTTTTAAAAGAATTTCATAAGTTTAGGTTGAAGTGCATTTCAGTATTACCAATGTCCGTTTGAGGTCCCGAGTCTAGGAATAGCTCCGTATGGTGATTCTGTTATTGGGAGCGCGATCTGAAGTGAATTCGGAGGTCCGTAGGTCGTTTTGGAGTAATTTGGCTAAAGATAAAAATTTGAATGCTTTTGAGAAGTTTGACCGGAAGTGGAATTTTTGACATCGAGGTCAGATTCTGATTCTGAAAGTCGGATAGGTTCATAATGTCGAATATGACTTGTGTGCAAAAATTGAGGTCAATCTGATGTGATTTGATAGGTTTCTGTATCGAATGCAAAAGTTTGAAATTCTAAAGTTCATTGAGCTTGGATTGGAGGTTGATTCATGATTTTAGTGTTGTTTAATATGATTTGAGGCCTCGAACAAGTCCCTAATGTTCTGGGAGTGGTTGGTATGATTGGTTGGGGTACCGGTGACCTTGGGTGATTTCCGGATGGTTAATGGATCGAATCAGAACTTGGAAGAAGAACTAAAGCTACTACCTGCTGATGTAACCGCACCTGCTAGACTTGGGCTGCAAGTGTGGAGCCGCAGAAGCGGGCCATTGGGTCGCAAAAACAAAAATGAGTCGGCCAGGCTGGGACAGTAGGTGCGATGGATTTGTCGCAGATGCATGACTGCACTTGCTGAAGGGGAAGCGCATATGCAGAAGCTAAGGCTAGGAGGAGGATCTCAGAAGTGGATGGTAGCTCGCTCCTGCGAAACCGCAGAAACGGTCAAGTGACCGCTGGTACGGAAATGCTAGAAGCAGTAAAGTTGTTTAAAACGGGAGTTTAGCTCATTTCAATTCCATCTTCTCCATGGGAACCTATCTTGGGGAGATTTGGAGCTCCATCTTTGTCATCCATGTCAATGTAAGTGGTTTCTACTAGTTTTGAGTTAAATACTCGTATTATATATGGACTAGAACATGAAAATTAGTGAAAATTGTGGGTTTTTGGTGAAGACATAGAAAAATTATATTTTGGATTTTACCACGATTTTGGACATGAAATTTAGAGTATATTATATATTTGAGTTTGTGAGGAAATGGGTAAACTTTATCTTCGAAATTTTTTGGAATCCAGGCACGTGGGCCTGAGGGCATTTTTGTTAACTTTTTGATTGGGGTTAGGAGTTGTTATAAATTGGATGATTATAGTAATTGAACATATATGAATGGATCTGCATAATTATTGGCTAGTTTTGGAGTGTGGTGCATCAATTTAAGTCTTCGGAAGGGCGTGAAATGTCGGTTATGGAACTTCGGAGCGAGGTGAGTCTTCTTTCTAACCTTGTAAGAGGGAATAATCCCCATTGGTGCGTTAATTGGTTATGTGCTCCTATTTGTGGGGACTACGTATGTACGAGGTAACAAGTGTCAGTGCATAGCTGCTATTATGCTTAAGTCTGAGTAGTTTGGGGCCCAAAAGCATGTTTACTTGTAAATGAATTTCTAAAAGGCTTGATATCATTTCTTGACTTTTGAAAGAGAAACTTGCCTTTTCCTGGATATTTGCTCTTTGATGAATTATTGATTTGACTATTTGAATGTGTTTATTTATTGTAGAATCGACCGAACGCCTCGGTAGATTAAATAAATATATCTATGGTTCGCTCCATTCGACCCACTGGCAGTGCATAGTTTAAATATTATTGGATTGGGCTGTATGACCTCGGCATGGTTTGCGCATGCTTGTATTGCTTGCCTTGAGATTTATAAATGTTGATAATTGTTCTTCCTGTCCTGAGATAAATGCTTAAATGATAAAAATAAATCTGGAAATTTCTTATTAATAAAAGAACTGTTTATTTGCTTCATGCTATTGAATTAAAGTCATTTGATGAATATCCTCGATTCACTACATTTATATATATTATTATTAGGTCACTAACAAATGTTGAAGTCGACCTCTTGTCTGTACTTCTTCGAGATTAGATGGTATACTTGCCGAGTACACGTTGTTTTCGTATTCATGCTACACTTATTGTGCATTTTGCTGCACATGCACATGCATCTCTAGTGGCTAGTAGGCGTAGCAGAATGGTTGATATGGAGACTTAGGTGAGATGTAATTTTCGAGACGACCCGCGTCCATGAAAGTCTCTTTCAGATTATTGCATTTACTTTCTATCAAGTTTGTATTCCGAACGGTTGTTGTATTATATTGCTTCTAAAAGATAGCCCATGCACTTGTGACACCAGGTTCTGGGATGTCTATGGGATTATTCAGTATTTTAAGATTGTTAAAGGTATCGTTATCTATTCAGTGAAATTAATTATTTATTGTTTAATGTTTAAAAGAAATGATTTCAAGAATACTAAAACAAGAAATTACTAGTTTTTTGGTGTTGGCTTGCCTGACAACGATGTCCGGAATCATCACGACTCTTAGTAGATTTTGGGTCGTGACAACATGGTATCGAAGTACTAGGTTCCCTTAGGTCTCACGAGTCATGAGCAAGTCTAGTAGAGTCTCGCGAATCGGTACAGAGACGTCTGTACTTGTCTTTGGGAGGCTATAGGGCTGTTAGGAGCACTTCCCTTCTTGATTTCCTCATCATGCGATTTGATTCCTTGAGGCTTATGCCTTTATTTCCTTCCTATTCAATCTTATGTGACGTGAAGCGCTTATTATAAATTACGAATTGAGAAATTTTAAAGATACTGCAGAGGTGGTGTAGGATGTTCCTCCCTGCATAGTTGATTCGACTATTGTTGTTGCCTTGTAGAAGGAGATTCTGTCGTTTCAGCTCAGTAGTTGTACTTCTGAGAGTTCTGAGGCTAGGCACAAGTTACCATAATGCATATGCATGATTGTCACTCGGTATTGATGTGATGGTAGGATGCTTGCTTACATATTAGAGTAGTGGATGACTTGAAGGGAGGTTTACTCAGTGCATGATTTATAGATTCAGTATTTTATTCCCAGTGGGGGAAAGGCAGTTGGGCTAAGAATATTCAAATTCGGGTTAATGGAATAGCGAGACTTGGTATTTGCGAGCGTGGTGGAATTTTCATCTGTGATGAGGTGTCATTATCCTTGTTGAATGTACTAAGTCCGTAGGTGTTAAGACCTTTTACAATTCGCCCTGGGACAGGATATCGTAAGATAGTATCAGAGAAGTGGCTGCCAAAGATCGCGGTGTGCCGTAGTTCAGGATTGAATCGATGTTCTAATGTCGACAGTTCAAGAAAGGATGATCTTCGGAAAGGTTTAAGGTTAGTAGCGGTGTATTGGTTCAAGTGCTACTGAGACAGACTTTGATCTAAGGCATCAGTTGAGCAGCAAGGAAGAGGAAGAACATGTAGGAAGTGTCATTGGTTAAACTTCTAGAAAGCTAGGTGTAAGAAGTGGAGGTCAAGTAGTTTCTTAAGGAAGTGAGTCTGCCCAAAATGGGAGAGTGGAAGAGTAGTATGTGGGTTCAGTTGTAGGATAAATACACCATTGAGGAAAGTTTGCAGTGATTTGGGAGTCTTAGTGGACAGTGGCTGGGTCTACAGACTTAATTTGAAGTATCTGCCATTATACACCGGGAGATTTGATTTGGCGGAAAATTATTGCTTGATAAGAAAGAAGATACAACATAATTTTGAATTGGAAAATATTGTCACACATTTAGCTGATGTCCACGAGGAGTGAATGGATTGGTGCAACTGGTAAATGAGCATGGGCTCAGGTGGCTTATCTCCTATAAGCAGGTCGTCGGCTGCATGGTTGGTGAAGCTCCTGTGAAGGATTTACTGGCAATTCGATAAGAGGTATGATATGTGAATGTTGGTATAGATTCAGAGTGTTCATGAAATGCAAACATTAAGAATTTCGAGGAATCTAGAGGTCTGATAACACAAGGTTATATCAATAAGAGATAAAGAATCTTGGTCGATTCTAAAGTTGTGTAATAGAGGCTTCAAGCTAAGTGGGAGAGTCCCATTGCCTAGGGTTGTATTGCATGGTCGTCTATTTATCAAATTTCCGATTATTAGCATATTGATGGGTTATTTCAGCTAAGGGAAAAGAACATAAGAGGTAATATAAGGAAATTAATTGTTAAGGGTATGCTAGGGCTAGCCTTATTGGGTCATGTTAAGATTTGGGGAAGGATTCAGGATTTATGCCTTGTTTAGATGCGGGTTTCAAGGAGAGTGATTTGGCCGGGTGCTTCGTCGAGAGGGTATTCAGGTGCTAGAAGATTTATAGAGTTGATTATATTCAGGACCAAATTAGACTGGGTGGTTCTTAGCAACGGTCCTAGTGTATTCAAAAGTTAAAGTGTGGTGCCTAGGATTTCGAGCCTATAAGTATGGTTAGGATCTCGAGCCTATTAGTATGGTTAGGAATCGAGCTTTTATAGAAGATTATGATAAGAGGCTCGAAGTGTTCTATGATACTTTTGTCTTGCAGTGTAACATTGGGAGGAAAATGAGAAAAAGACTTCGGATTCGTAGTGGAATTATCAGAATAGGTGTATTAGTTGAGGATGCGAATGTGCGTGCAAGGAGGGTATGAAATAGTTCATGGGCTTGGAGACAATTTTGTCTCGAGGAATGGAGTCGCTCAAGATTATTGCGGATTTAGGATTGGTGATGGGAGGAATGGAGCTATTATTATCTCTAAGGCAAGATAAGGATGAATTCGAAGAAATTTGATTGATTATCCATGGTCGAATTGGCATAGTGGTGGCGATACGTGTGAGTCTTGTTGGCTGCCGTATTTGTTTTTATTTAGAAGTATCCTAGTGTTATAGCCTGTTATGTGTAGGCGGATCCCGGAAGGTCTATGGTGGCTTAGACCACTACTCGAAGATTTGTATATACTACGGTTATTAGAATTCACTTTTGTGTTGCTATGATTATGCTAAAATGAGTTAAGTGAAAAGTTTCTATATAGTATTAATCTACTAGTGGTTTCGGAGTAATGATAGAAATCATGTGTTATCGCATGGCTTGTTAGGTGCAGTGAACTGTATGGAATTTGAAGGTGAGGATCAAGGTTGCGGTTCGGTGTTTGACGGGGATGTAACAAGCTCGGATGAGCAGGTAGAGGATTTAGATATTTGGAGTAATTTGGTATTGTCTACACCGTCGCTTGAGATTGATGATTTGTAAAAAAGGCTTTGCATCCTGGTTAAGGATTCTTGATTTTCAGCATTATTAAGGCCAGTGGTATGGATGTACATACCTGTTATCTATTACGGAAGGTCGTGGGAGCGTACCCTACGAGGATGTTGTATAAGTTTTGCATATAGTATTGATTGATTGAAGGATTAAACCAAGTATGAATATTATGGAGATATCGCTAATTTGGGAATTTATGCTTGGAGGGCACTCGGTCTATTGGGTTATGGACTGTGGAGTTTTTCTCCGGTTATGATGGTTGTTCTTGTGTGTTATGGGAGGAAGGGGTTATTATTGCCCCAGAAAAAATCATTGGCCTAGTTTGCTACAATCAGAATCGACTTGAGATCTCTGAATGGACCTAAGTGCTAATATGGGCTCTATTAGGCCGGATGTGTTCATTTCGGCATAATGCTCCTTATGGAGGATTATTCGGACATTGGATGTTATTTCGTCGTCGGCTATCTCATGTAATCCTGTATTGTGCCGTGTGAGTTTGAAAGGATTGATAATTTTTATATGTGTTGAGATTATGCGTAGCGCTAGTGTTATGTCGCAGGATGGCTCTTTAGTTTCAGAACATATATTGCACCTCTGTTGTGCTTTAGTTTGTTAGCTTATGGCGCTATGTGTTCCCTCAAGGATGGTATTATGCACTTAGCATGCTTTTGACCAATATTCGGTATTGTGTTGTAATGAGTGGTTTAGATCGATGTGTATCTCCTTATGTGAATTTTATGTGTGGATCGGGTGGCATGCCAACATAGGTATGTTGTTTGGACCGGGTTTCGTGCCACAACTGTGTGATGATAATTACTGTCCCTTATATTCTATTATGTGTGTTTTATTTCCCATTTTTTGAGGAAAGTTTACTTAGGCTACGCGATTTGAGTAGTCCCTTCCAGAGCTCATTTTTCTTATGTATCCATCTCGCTTGAGTGGGTAGTCTATTGACACGTTGTGTCATTATATGAGACTTCCGATCATGTCTGGGTTGGCTTGTTGCCTGAGCAGTTTGTATAGGGTGAGACAAGGTTATTGAATCTAAGATCAGTGCAATCAGATTGTATGAAGTATATTAAAGAGCAAAGATCCTTATTTTGTTCAAAATGACGTAATGTTCTTGTCAGGAGTGTAGCCTCAATGATGTGTTGAATTGACAGTTGGTTATGAATTTCTACACATCTCTTCTGTCGTGGCGGTATTGCGAGCTTTGGAACAAGACTTATATATATATATATATATATATATATATATATATATATATATATATATATATATATTGAGGTGTGTTATGAGTAGGGGTGTTCATGATTCAGTTTAGATCGGTTTTTTCCTAAAAAAAGAAACCAAACCAAGTGAATCAGTTTTTTAAATATTAGAACCAAACCAAACCAAACCAAACCAAACCAAACCAATTAAGTCAATTTTTTCTCGATTTGGATTATGTCGGGTTTTGTCAGTTTTTCGGTTTTTTCGGTTATTTATCGATTTTTTCTTAAATATACGACATATACTACCAATGACATTCTGGCAACCACATTTTCAACATAACACTCTCAAATCAATTGACCTTTGAGAAATCTATTATTTACCAAGATTATTGATGATAATTGAATTAAATAGTGATGAATAATTTAAGGACTCAATTAAAAATATATTATTTTTAACACGAAATGGATTCTTGCACTTAACCAAAAAAACTATCAATAAAATTAGTATAAAGGTAAAGAACTATACTAAAAGTACAACCTATTAACACATTTACCATAGATTTTTTAAAATTTTGTATAAAAACACACACACACAAGCACACACACATATATATATATATATATATGTATGTGTGTGTATATATATATACATATATATGTATGTATGTTTATATATATATATATATATATATATATATATATATATATATATATATATATATATATATATATATATAAATATATAAACATACATACATATATATATATATATACACACACATACATATATATATATATATATATGTGTGTGTGTGTGTGTGTATTATGATTAATTTGAAATAGCTACCCCTATAGTCGGTTTGGTTCGGGTTTTTTTAGTTGTTTTCTTATTAAAACCATAACCAAACCAAACCAAAAAGTATCGGTTTTTTGGTCGGTTTGGTTCGATTTTTTGGGTTTTTGTGAACACCCTTATTTGTGAGCATCAGATTCGGGGAATATTCATTATATGATCAGAGAATGTTATTATGGTCTTGTGAATGATGTGGTGCCTGGTGAGGATTTAGAAAAGGTATACAGTCATGTTCAGGTACCTCGTATAGCGATTGATACAGTGTTCATATATTGGAAGCATGCTTAATTGAGAATTTCAGATGTTGGGATTGGGCTCTAAGCTTATTTGCTTGAATAAAAGGGGATGTCTTCAGAATTGATCGAACTAATGTGCTCAACTGAGTTGTGGTGGCACGGATAGTTGCACGAGGGGTTAAAAAGTGATTTCGGACAACTCCATTGCATAACGTTCGAGGATGAACGTATGTTTAAGTGGGAGAGATGTAATGACCCGACCGGCCGTTTTGAGCTCTAGCTCATCGTTCAATAGTTTGAGATCGTGAGCAGCTTCACTTCAGAAATTATGACTTGTACGCATGGGCGGAATTGAATTTTGAGAAATTCAGGGTTGAATTGGAAAGAGATTTCTCATTTCGGAAGCCTTAAGTTGAAATAATTGACAAATATTGTATTTTTGAGTAAACAACCCTGGAATCGGGATTCGAAGGTTCCAACAGGTTCGTATGAGGATTTCAGACTTGGCCATATGTCCAAATCGGAAGACCCGAGAACGTTTCAGCACCTACTGTGGAATTTAGCTTTTTTGGAAGAATTTCATAAGTTTGGGCTGAAGTGCATTTCAATGTTACAAATATCCGTTTCGGGTTCCGAATTTGGGAATAGCTCCGTATGGCGATTTTGGTATTGGGAGTGTGATCGGAAGTGAATTCGGATGTCCATAGGTCATTTTGGAGTTATTTGGCTAAAGATAGAAATTTGAAGGTTTTTGGGAAGTTTGACGAAGTGGACATTTTGACATCGTGGTCAGATTTAGATTTCGAAAGTTGGAGTAGGTCCATAAAGTTGAATATGCCTTGTGTGTAAAATGTGAGGTCAATCGGATGGGATTTGATATGTTTCAGCATCAAATGTAGAAGTTTGAAATTCTAAAGTTTATTGAGCTTGAATTGGAGGTCGATTCATGATTTTAGCATTGTTTAATATGATTTGAGGCCTCGAGCAAGTCCGTAATGTGTTTTGGGACTGGTTGATATGATTGGTTGGGGTACCGGGGGCCTCTGGTGAATTTCGAATGGTTAACGGATCGAATTGGAACTTGGAAGAAGAGCTGAAGCTGCTGCCTACTGATTTAACCGCACCTGCGAGACTTGCGCTGCAGGTGCAGAGCAGCAGAAGCATCCCTTGGGTTGCAGAAGCAAAAATCAGCGGGCCAGGCTGGGGGTGCGGTCGATTTGACACAGATGCATGACTGCACTTGCGGAAGGGGAAGCGTAGATTCGGAAGTTGAGGCTAGGATAAGGACTATCGAAGCGAATGGTAGCTCGTACTTGTGAAACCGCAGAAGCGGTCAAGTGACCGTCGGTGCGGAAATGCTGGAAGCAGTAAGGTTGTTTAAAACGGGGGTTTAGCTCATTTCAACCGCATTTTCTCCATAGGAACCGATCTTGGGGTGATTTGGAGCTCCATCTTTGTCATCAATGTCAAGGTAAGTGGTTTCTACTAGTTTTGAGTTAAATACTCAGATTATATATGGACTAGAGCATGAAAATTTGTGAAAATTATGGGTTTTTGGTGGAAGACCTAGAAAACTTATACTTTAAATTTTACCACAATTTTGGACCTGAAATTTAGAGTAAATCATATATTTGAGTTTGTGAGGCCACGGGTAAACTTTATCTTTGAAATTTTTTGGAATCCGGGCACGTGGGCCCGAGGGAGTTTTTGTAACTTTTCGATCGGGATTAGGAGTTGTTATAAATTGGATGATTATGAGTAATTGAACATATATTAGTGGATCTGCATAATTATTGGCTAGTTTTGGAGCGTAGTGCATCAATTTAAGTCTTCGGAAGGGCGTGGAATGCCAGTTATGGAATTGGGTTGACAGTGCACAATTTAAATATTGTTGGATCGGGCTGTACGACCTGGGCATGATTTGCGCATGCTTGTATTGCTTGCCTTGAGATTTATAGATGTTGATAATTTTTCTCCCTGGCCTGAGATTAATGCTTAAACGATGAAAATAAATATGGAAATTTCTTATTAATAAAAGAATTGTTTATTTGCTATAGCTATTGAATTAAAGTCATTTGATGAATATTCTCGATTCACTATATTTATATATATTATTATTGGACAACTAGAAAGTGTCGAAGTCAGCTTCTCGTCTCTATTTCTTTGAGATTAGACAGGATACTTGTTGAGTACACGTTATTTTTTGTACTCATGCTACACTTATTGTACAGTTTTGCTGCATATGCACATGCATATACATCTGTAATGACCTAGTGGGCGTAGCAGGATGGTTGATATGGCGACTTAGGTAAGTTACACTTCTCGAGACGACCCGCCGCCAACAGAGTCTCTTTCAGATTATTGCATTTACTTTCTGTCCAATTTGTATTCCGGACGGTTGTTGTATTATATTGCTTCCTAGAGATAGCTCATGAACTTGTGACACTGGGTTCTGGGATGTCTATGGGATTATTCAATATTTTAAGATTGTTAAAGGTATCATTATCTGTTTAGTAAAATTAATTATTTATTGTTTAATGCTTAAAGGAAATGGTTTCAAGAATACTAAAATAAAAAATTACTAGTTATTTGGTGTTGTCTTGCCTGACAACGATGCCCAACGGCATCATGACCCTTAGTGGATTTTAGGTTGTGACAATGATGGACTTAGGGTACTGTATCATGCAAATTAGTATTACTGCTATCTAAGTGGATTCCATGTGTAGTATTAGTGTCATGTGAATAAGTAGACATGTGTATTGTTGATTGGTTAGTAATAATGTTATGGTTGTGATCTGTTGGGGGTTCCGGAGGTGGGTTGTGTGGAATATTAGGCGTGCTATGATGTATAGTGTCTATTAAATGTGTAGGAGTCGGCAGAGTAGTATGAGTAGATGTAGAGGATGTGTGATTGGAGGAACTGGTCTGTGGTCCTATCTCTAATAAGTAGGGTTTTGTTAATTTGTCTCCTACTGGATCAGTTTTGGGCTTCATATTTGGTCTATCCATTTTTGTGCTTGTGCTTTTGTTATTGTCCATGTCCATATGATTTTCCATGTTTTCATCCAAATCCGCTAATTCATTATATTTGTTAGCAATGTTTTTAGTAGAAAGGGGTTTGATTAATAGTTGATGGGCCTCAGAAGGTCCAATAGAGATAGAAGACTTACCTGTATGTTGCCTTGGCTTTGCCACCTCCTGCGCCGCCCTATTGATGATTTAATGGTGGTAAATGTTGTAGCGTGGTAGGAATTTCTTGAGAAAATTTACAGTTTTCCATTCAATTTCATGTTCTATTTTTGTATTGGATGAAGTAGAAGAGTGAGAACTAGTATTTGGATCTAGAGGTTGTTGTGATATTGAGATGACTGGCCGGGTCGATTCGAGGTGAGTAATGATTGTAAATGATGTTTTGAGGGTTGAAACCCCGGATTTGCACATAGTAGTGCTATATTGAGGTGTGGCACATGCTTTATGATGAGCGTGGGGTCATGTAACTCCATTCTTTTATAGTCTTCATTGATGATATTTCGGTATATTCGTGTAGTTAGGAGAAGCACACGGAGCATTTGAGGGTTGTGTTGCAGAGATTGAGGGAGGATAAGCTTTATGCAAAGTTCTCCAAGTGTGAGTTTTGGCTCAGTTCAGTGGCATTCTTGGGACACATGGTGTTCAGCAAGGGTATTCAGGTTGATCCAAAGAAGATAGAGGCGGTGCAAAGTTAGCCCAGACCGTCCTCAGCTACTGAGATTCGCAGTTTTCTTAGTTTGGCAGGCTATTATCGCCGGTTTGTTCAGGGATTCTCATCTATCGCATCACCCTTGACCAAGTTGACTTAGAAGGGTGCTCTATTTGTATAATTGGACGAGTGTGAGGAGAGCTTTCAGAAGCTCGAGATAGCTTTTACTAAAGCTCCAATGTTGGTTTTCCCTTCAGCTTTAGGTTCATATATCTTATATTGTGATGCTTTGAGAGTAGGGATTGGTTGTGTGTTGATAAAAGAGGGTAGCGTTATTTCTTATGCTTCTCTTAAGTTGAACCTCATGGGAAGAACTACCCAATTCATGATATGGAGTTGGATGCCATAGTTCATGCATTGAATATTTGGAGGCACTACTTGTATGTCGTATATTGTGAGGTGTTTACCGATCATTGTAGTCTTCAGCATTTGTTCAAGCAAAATGATCTTAATTTGAGGCAGCGGAGAAGGTTGGAGTTGGTTAAGGATTATGATATCACTATATTGTACCATCCGAGAAAGGTAAAAGTGGTAGCCGATGCTTTGAGCCGAAAGGCAGTGAGTATGGGGAGTTTGGCGTATATCCCAATTGGGGAGAGACCTTTTGCAGTTGATGTTCAGGACTTGGCCAATTGGTTTTTGAGGTTAGATATTTTGAAGCCCAGATGGGTATTGGCTTGTGTGGTTTGTCGGTTTTCCTTATATGATCGCATCAGAGAGTGCCAGTATGATGATCCACATTTGCTTGTCCTTAGGGATAGAGTTCAACATGATGATTCCAAAGATCTAACCCTTGGTGATGATGGATTATTAAGGATGCAGGGCTAGATTTACGTGCAGCTCTGGGAGTTGATTCTGGAAGAGGCCCACAGTTCGCGTTATTCCATTCATCCGGGTGCTGCGAAGATGTATCAAGATTTGAGGCAGCACTATTAGTGGAGGAGAATGAAGAAAGACATTGTGGGATTTGTAGCCCGGTGTCTCAATTGTTAGCAGGTGAAATATGAGCATTAGAGACCGGGTGGCTTGCATTAACAGATGGTTATTCCTGAGTGGAAGTGGAAGAGGATCACTATAGACTTTGTTGTTGGACTTCCATGGACTTTGAAAAAGTTTGATGCCATTTGGGTGATTGTGGATCGGCTGACCAAGTCCGCACACTTCATTCCTATCTGTATTAATTATTCTTCAGAGCTGTTAGCAGAGATATTTATCCGGGAGATTGTTCGGTTGCATGGTGTCCCAATTTCCATCATTTCAGATTGGGGCACTCAGTTTACTTCCCAGTTTTGGAAGTCTGTTCATCGGGAGTTAGGTAATCAGGTGGAGTTGAGCATAACTTTTCATCCTCAAACGAGCGGGCAGTATAAGCGCACTATTCAGATATTTGAGGATATGCTAAGTGTTTGTGTTATTGTTTTTGGAGGTTCATGGGACCAGTTTCTACTGCTTGCAGAGTTTGCTTATAACAATAACTACTAGTCGAGTATTCAGATGGCTCCATATGAGGCTTTGTATGGGAGACGGTGTAGATCTCCAGTTGGTTGGTTCGAGCCTGGTGAGGCCAGACTATTAGGGATTGATTTGGTGCAAGATGCTTTGGAGAAGGTGAAGGTGATTCAGGAGAGGCTTCATACAATGCAGTCAAGACAAAAGAGTTATGCTGCAGGAAGGTGCGGGATATGTTGTACATGGTTGGTGAGAAGGTTCTGTTGAGATTTTGGAAGAAAGGAAAGTTGAGTCCGTGGTTCATTGGACCTTTTGAGATACTCCGGAGGGTTGGGAAGGTGGCTTATGAGCTTGCCTTTCCACCCAGCTTGTCGAACGTGCATCCAGTATTTCATGTCTCTATGCTCCAGAAGTATATTGGGGATCTGTCTCAAGTTCTGGATTTCAGCACGGTTCAGTTAGAGGGTGACTTGACTTATGATGTGGAGCCAACAACTATTTTGGAGCATTAGGTTTGAATGTTGAGATTAAAAGGTATAGCTTCAGAGAAGGTACAATGGAGAGGTCGGCCCGTGGAGGAGGCTACCTGGGAGACCGAGGGGTTGATGTAGAGTAGATATCCTCACCTATTTGAGGCTTCAGGTATGTTTCTTAACTCATTCGAGGACGAACATTTGTTTAAGTTGGGGAGGATGTGATGACCTGGCCAGTCATCTCATGAGTTACCGCTCCATTTTCCCTATTTCTGCTTCTTTATGCTTCATTATCCGTGTTTTGTGGTATCGATATGGTTGGATCAAATCCAGAATGATTTTGATAAGGTTTGAATACTTAGTCTCTTTTAAGAAAACTTAAGTTGGAAAAGTCAACTAGATGTTGACTTATGTGTTAGAGGGCTCAGATGTGAGTTTCGATGGTTCGATTAGCTTCGGAAGGTGATTTATGACTTAGGGGTGTGATCGGAATAGGTTTTGGAAGTCCGGAGTAGAATTAGGCTTGAATTGGTAAAGTTGCTATTTTGGCGATTTCTGGTTGATAGGCGAGATTTTGATATAGGGGTTGGAATGGGATTATGAGAGTTTATTTAGCTTTGTTGTTTCATTTGGGACATGTTTGTAAAATTTCAGGTCATTTGGACGTGCTTTGGTTGGGTCTTTGATCAAAAGAGTATTTCAGAAGTTTTTAGAAAACTTAGGCTTGAATCCAATGTGTTGTGGATGATTTGATGTTGTTTGAGGTATTTTGTGGATTGGAACAAGTTTGAATAAGGTATTAGGATATGTTTGTGCCTTTGGTTGAGGTCTTAGGATCCTCGGGTAAGTTTCGGATGGTCAATCGGATCATTTTGGAGATTGGAAAATTGCAGAAAATGTGCTCAACTATTGCAGAGATTTATCTCTTCGCGTTTGCGGGTGGAGACTTGCGTTCGCGTAGAAGGATTTGAGAATTGCCAAAATTAAATCTTCGCGTTCACGAGAGGAGCTTCGCGTTCGTGGAGGGTTGGAAAGTTGGCCATCGCATTCGGGAGATGGACTTCGCGATCGCGTAGAGTAATTTGGGTCTTATGGGTTCGAGGTCAATTGCCCATTCCGTTCGCGAGGTTGAGGACGTGTTCATGAAGAGTGGTCTAAGTAAGGCATCATGTTCGTGACTGCCATGCCGCATTCGCAAAGAGGAATAGTTGGTCAATGTAAGTTTGTGCTTCACGAACGCGAAACTTTGACCGTGTTCGCGAAGAAGGAAAGTCAGGCCTGGGCAGAATGTTTTTACGTCGTTTTGTCCGCGATTTGAGGGCTCATTTCCTCCATAGTTGGTCATGTTGGAGCTTTTTGAAGGATACTAACGAGGGATTCAAGGGGAAACAATTTGAGTTAAGATGTTTGAACTTAAAACTCGATTCTACTGTGAAATCAACCTAGAAATACATGAAAGCTAAGCCTAAAATTTAAGAACTAGGGATTGGGAAAGTGGACTTTTGATTTGGGATTTGGAGGACCATTTTGGGCCGGATTTAAGAAATTTTGGTATGTATGAACTCGTGGGAAAACGAGAAATCTATTGATTTAAAAATTTCTGATTTTCGAGAAGTGAGCCCGGGTTCGGGTTTTGGCCAATTTCGGGAATTTTGGCATTTTTCGATTGTTTTCGTTTGGGCTTTGTTCCCCTAGCATATTTTAACGTCCTCGTTCTGATTTTGGATAGATTTGACGCGTGTGGAGGCCAATTCAAGGGGCAAAGGCATCATGAGCTAGAGATTTAGCCGATTCGAGGTGAATAATGATTGTAAATGATGTTGAGAGAGTTGAAACACCGGATTTGCACATCATAATGTTATATTGAGGTGACACACATGCTTGATGACGAGGGTGTGGTCGTGCACTATTGGAAATTGTGACTTGGTCCGTCCCGTTTTGATAATTTTACCACGTATTGATTGAAAACTATTTTCCATCATCATTACTAGGGCTGAACGTCATGTCTGGGCCTAGTGTTAACTATATGAACCCTTTGGGATTTTATTAGATATTTTCTCACTGTTTTGACTTATTACTTTAAACTCAGTCATGTTATTTTCCACTAATTTATTACTCATCCATTTTTTACTCAGTTTTGAGACTTAAATAATATTCTAAATGATGTTCTGGGCTGAGAAATATTGTTTTGCTAATGCTCGAGGGGCTTGTGATGATTTTTGAACTAAGTAAGGCCAAGGGCCTAGTTGTGAGGATTCACTGATACTGATTTGAGGCAGAGGCCTGAGATACATATACGCCATGAGGTGACTTGATCGATATGAGGCCGATGGCCTAGATGTGATGCCACGAGATGGCTTGTTATTACGTTTGGGCCGTAAGGGGATCTTCCAGGAGTCTGCACACCCCAGTGAGCGCGAGTACCCATTTAAATATGAGATTTAGCCCGAGAGGCTGGTAATGTTTCTAACATCGAGCCTGAGGGGCTGGTACTGATATGGAGTGTGCAATACCCTTCAGATAGATTTCTATCTTGGACCTCCCGACTAATGCTCAATAATCCAGGAATCTGTGAGGGGACACCGGTCTTGGTGACAGAGGATATCGACTTCTGAGATTTGAATTCAGACCCACATAACCAACAATTTCATCAAATGTAGGTATGAGATCGAAGTCAGAGAAATGGAACACGTTGCAAGTCGAGTTCCTAAATGGTATTAGAGCTTCAATTATGTTTGACCTTGGCTTGATGTTTGATAGTCCAATGAGGCCTTCCAGAACTCTTACCACTGTTTCTCTACTGCCTTTCCCTAGATCATGCCACCACATATGGAGCTTCAAGGGGATCTTATTAAGGACCGTGAAGGGTTCAATTTCATTTGTGCTCATCCCGAATATTATTAAGGTGATTTAATGACTTATTTTATTCTAAATGGACAAATGACAATATTTTCGAAAAGTTTTAGTTTTCCTGGCTTTGCAGATATGGCCTTTTAGTACTTCGGGAAGGAAGATTTTAAGGCCGTGCCTGGTAGTCGTTGGAAATGACCCAATGTGGATGTTCTTGAAAAAAAAACCTACCGGCGCCCTTTTCGGGTGAAAATCAAACTGGCGTAGTTCGGGCAGATTTGACAAAACCAACTATAAAAAAAACTTTTCTTACTCTCCTTTTGTTTTTCTTTTTTTTTTCAAGAGTTTCGGTATGATTGGATATTGGTTTTTATCGAAAAATGCAATCACCCTATGCTATTCTTTTAACTCTCTCACATTATTTATAAGCCAGTCAACATGCAGATCCGAAGGAAATAAATGCACAAGTAGCAAGTAAGATGCATTAGGATGGTCTTTTCATTTCAGGTCACATGTCCTAGACGGACCCAAACCATGTGTTGAGTCCCCTAAGTCAAATGCACATGATGTAGCAATACGTTCCTACTAGGGATCCGGCATGAGGTTTTGTTATACTAGGTTAAAAAAACCTGGGTTTATTATTCTAGAATTGGCTTGCGCGAGCGAACAACTTGAGCCGGGGAGGGGGGGGGGGAAGCGTACCGGGGATACAGAAGCTTCGCCGTCTTAGCAGCTTGTCCAAACCTCATTCTAAATTGGGATAAGACTCTACACAGAAGAGAAGTCACATGAAGTGAACCCTTCTCCATGATGTATAAGACTCGGATAGAGGAAGGGTTTCATAGCAGTTTATATATACAATTCACCCAATATCAAAGCGGTAAAGCATTTAGCATATTTAACATGAACATGCAGGAAAGTCAGATAAATCGAAATGTAACAGTTATTCTAAGCTCGAATTCTTGAACCCTGGACCGAAGTTCTAGGTTCTTTTCCCCAGCAGAGTCGATAGAGCTGTCACACCACCTTTTTTACACACCTACCCCGAGGGATAATGTATAAGGGAGTTTTTTTCAATTTAAGTGACATTATTCGAAATGAGATTGTTTATTTAATTTTTATTTAGAGTCTCCACTTATGATAATTTTGGCTTTTGGAGTCTCAAGTCACCAGTTTATCTTAAATCCCAAATCGAGGAAATTTTTGACTTTCCAATTGAAGTTACGAACTAGAAATTCTTGAGTAGGGAGTTCTGTTAACCCGAGGGAAGGTGTTATGCATCCCCGAATTCTGTAGTTCTAGCGTGGTCGCTTAAAGTATCATAATTGGCATAGTATCTGATTATAAAACATGTTCATTCTATAGTGCATTTTAAATTATTTACCGCTTTTAACTGATTTGTTAAGGAAGATTGAACATTGTTTAAAACGTAATTTCGGAGCACGTAACATGAAATGCACCTGGGTCCGACACACATTTTATCCAATGTTTTAGGACTTGGATTTGGGTCGCATGAAATGCGCACCTGAGTCTAAGAAGGTAGATTTATTAAAATGCGCCTAAAGCAACTAGAGCGTTGATATCTTTGTGAGAGGCCATGAAAGCTAGCTAAATGGCTCACCCCGTATTCTATGTATTTTAAAGGAGTAATTAAAGAGGGCCATGCAATTTTGTGCTTTTTATTTGGCATGCGCACCTCAATTTCAATTTTTAAAGGATATTTGACTAAGTCTTGAAGTCCATGAACTATTATTATCTAGCATAATTGAACTCCTATTATGATTAAAGGGTTAAAACAATTAACATTAAACTATTGCTAAGGTTCCAATTAATTTTTTGTGGTAATGCTAATTGCTCTAACAAGACTGACCAGGCCCCATAAGGAGGGCAGGTTGAGCCCATTAAATCAGGCCCAGATTTCAAACAGAGGCACTTGCCGCTGCTGAAGTTTTATTTTTGGATCCACTACCTGAAGTGGAGCTAAATATTTGGGCTTATAATTGGCCAGAAAAGACTTCGAATTTCATGCACACAAACCATCCAGTTTTGACGCAAAGTGAGCCCAAACCAATACTGCTCAATCTTATAACAAATGAACAATTTAAAATTGCTTAAATGAAATATTTGCTTATTTAAATTCAGATTTCAGATTCAAATCATAGTTAAGCTAAGAATTACTACTCTCCTTTCTGAAATTTAGTAACAACTAAAGTGATCATCATTTTTAAATAAAAAGAGGGGCATGATTCAATATTAACATTAGAATACAAGTTGATTCTGGACCCAATTTAGAACGAACACCTTATTCCAAATTTATGTCTCAAATGAACATGATAGAACAACTAGAATTAGCCATACTACAGCTAACATTACTAACCAAATATTCACATAATTTTTGAAAAACAGTCCCAAACTGTCCAATATAAAGTCCTTTTATACATTTTATATTCAATACACAAAACCTTAATCAATATGTATTGTTATACTTCTAATTCAAGGGTGTGAGAGAACATGATAACAAAATCAGAATACTTCAACTCCAACATTCTCTTCATTTAGCATGAATTTCAAATCCTTTACATACGTAAAGAGAAATCCTCAATTAGGAGCTTATGAATATACCTGGAAATTGAAACAAAGGAAGACAAATGGAGATAAGCAGAGTGATTCAGTAGTCAATAAAGGTTTAACATCAATTTTAACCCCATATAATGATATTAGGCAGTCCAAGAATAAATTTCAAGCAAGTTACACTGTTAAGCATCAAATTGAACTTAAATGACCCAAAATCAACTCGAAATAACCCCAGGAACCTCTAAAACTTCGATTACTTAGAATCACAAGGAAACTTAAGCCATTGACCTCGGGTGAGCTAATGTTTTGATTTGAAACTGGGAAAAGCTAAATGAAATAGTGAATATTCCAGTTTTAGCCGCCTCAAATTTTGCAGAGTTTTTAATGCCTCCAAATTCTGAATTGAACCCCAAATAACAATTCCTTTATAGGCAAGTTACTAAGGCAAACATCAGCTTTTGTTTTTTTAACACTTAGTCCTTTTATTTTCTATTTTTAGCCAGCTAGCCCCTCTTTCAATTTCCATTTTGGCCTAGGTAACCTTCAATTTCTGACTTTCTACCCAAGTTACACTACCTAAAAGCTGAAATTCACATTGACACCATTACCTAGAAGCTTCTTATTTCAGTTATGTAGAGATTCCTTAAGCTAGAATTCCTAAACTACCCCTGACTTCCCCTGTTATTTACCCTGAAATTACTGACCCAGGTTAGACCAAACCTAAACCTCTTAACTTGGTCAAATGTGACCATGATTAGTTAACAGGTCATGAGCTTCTAATACACCCTTTGATTTTAACCAAACCCTCATATTAAACTACTTAATTCAAATACACCTATTTTAAGCTAGAAAAATCAGAGATAAAACTACTTTTACCAATTATTAATCAACTGAAATTTAAGAAACGAAATGCATCAACATGCAGGCTCATGTTATTAGTGGGAATGTATGAAGAAGAAATTAAAACTCAAATGAACTTGACAAGCCATAAACGAGGCATCAATTGATCAAACAAAGAAATAGATCTAAATTAGTTCAAGAGAACTTGACAAATATACTCGAACATGGCCGTTTTACACAAAAATCTAATTCCTATTATTTTAAGCACATGCATATCTCTGAACCTTAGCTAATCGGACTCAGAACAAAAATTAAAAGAAAGGGAAGAAAATTGAACTAATGAATTTAAGAAAAACTAACAAGATCAGGTTTGAACTCACCGGATGGAACCCTAAAATCTTCATGAAAGGTTTTTTAGGTCCGAGCTTCGAGCTGATGTTCGAGCCGCTTGGATGCGATTTGAGAGAAGCTACACATAGGTTGCCATGAGAAAAGTGAGGGCATTGGTTTGGAGGTGGTACGATTTTGGACAAGTTTTGTTTTGATATTCGAGACGCTCTGCATAGATTCGAGGGAGGAGTCTGATGGATTTGGGATGGGAGAGGTCCGGTAGCTATGTAGTGTTATTTTGGGACCGGTTGGCATCAGCGGTTTAAGGTTTGAAATATGGTGATAGCAGATTGTAAAGGGGAGGTTGAGGGGAGGAGATGGTGTTAATTTGAGGGTCATCTGAGAATCGCTGCCGGCGGAGGCGATTTCCGGCTGGCGGTTTGTGATGGAAGGTGGCGGCGTAAGGGTTCGAGTCTCTGATGTGTTAGAGGCGGTGTGTTTTGGGTGGGGGGGGGGGGGTTGTTTTGGACAAATAAATACTTATTGGACCTAGGATTCCCAGCCGCTAGACCATGAGACCTCGACGGCTCAGATCTTACGGCTAGGAACGACGGCGTTTTGGTTATGGGGTATGTTGGACCGGGCTATGGCGTGGGTATGGACTGGGTAATGGGTTTATTTGGGCTGGCCTTGAGATGAGTATCAGGGGTTTGGCTTAGGCTGCTATTTGTTTGATATTGGCCCAACACTTGTAAGGCTTAACATGCCAGATTTTTCTTTATTTTTCATTTTTGTTTTACTTTTAAAACCAAACTAAAATTAAACCTCAAATTAATTCAAACTACCTAATAAGCTACAATTAAACTAATACTAGTTCAAAGGAAATTAATAAACCTAAAACTAAAATTAACCAAATAAAACAAATCAAAGTTTTCTTTGTTATTTTTGTATTTTTTGAACAAGCCTAATTATTAATTAGTCTAAAAATATGCAAAATTAAATCCTAAATGCCCATGCAATATTTTTATATTTTTTATGAATTATTTGAAACTAGAAATACACACACACAAAAATAAAAAAAATAAAAATCCACACGAAATTACGCAATTAAGTCCTAAAAGTCAAATAATAAAAGAAAAATCCTAATTTTTAAGAACTCTATAGAAGTAATTCAAGCAAGGAAAAAATCACGTGCTCACAGCTGCCGCTCGAAGACACGAAGGGTTTTTAGGTAAATATAAATGAGTAATTATGAGGGATTTTTGCCTGCTTGGCACTCTATGAGAAGCATTTTTGAAAACGTCTGACTGAACCTTGCTTCAGAGGTTGCCTATATATCCTTGGCTATAAAGGAATCAGGTCATTATATTTCTGGAAGTTTTGGTAGCTGAGACTACCGGGAGTTGTGATTTCATTGCTACTGCTGCTGCTACTGCTTGCTGGCCTCCTTATTACACCAAAAGAAAAATCAATGCTAAGCTCGCTATGCCTATCAACTATGAGTTACAAGATTCCTATGTATAAATCTCTTGAAGCTTGATCTTGAGTCTTAGCTACTTTTGTTGTGGACTCCGATCTGAATCTTGATGCTCGCAGGTTGTAGGTGTTGGTTTTTTCTCCAGCACTGGATCAGAGCGGGACAAGCGGAGCTTGTGACTTTAGTCAAGTTTTGAGCAGTCTGTATCCTTGTCCGCTTTGACATTTTGAATTCACTTCTTTTGTTCTTTTTCTTATTCTCTTTATTCTGGATTGAGACTTGGTCTTTTGGTCGTCTGAACCCTATGCCTCGAAGTCAAACCTACTCAGACAACAAAACAAATAAGCGAACGAAATTTTTCTGCCCCAGTTTTCACTAGGAAAATTTCGTGAGTTATTTGTGATAAAAGTGTGAACTCATTCTCTCTTTATTTTTCATTTTCAAGAATTGTATTTGTCTATGCTAGAACAAATTGGGGGGAGAGCCCTACTGCTAAAATGTCAACTCAGGGATTAGAGCCCTAATGGTGGCAAAAGGTGACTAGGGAATCGAAGCCCTATGTCTGAAAGGCACAACTCAGGGATTGGAGCCCTAATGTAGGCTGAAGGATAAAAACTCAATTCAAGGATTTGAGCTCTAATATTGGCAAAAGGTGACTAAGGAATGGAGGCCCTATGTCTGAAAGGCGAAACTCAAGAATTGGAGCCCTAATGTTGGCTAAAGGGTAAAAAGCTCAACTCAGGGATTGGAGACCTAATGTTGGCAAAAGGAGGCTAGGGAATGGAGGCCCTATGTCTAAAAGGCGCAACTCAGGGATTGAAGCCCTAATGTTGGCTAAAAGGTAAAAAATTGAACTCAGGGATTGGAGCCCTAATGTTGACAAAAGGCGTCTAGGTTATGGAGGCCTTATGTCTAAAAGTTGCAATTCAGGAATTGAAGCCCTAATATTTGCTAAAAGGTAAAAAGCTCAACTCAGGGATTGGAGCCCTAATGTTGGCAAAAGGCGACTAGGGAATGGAGGTCCTATGTCTAAAAGGTGCAACTCAGGGATTGGATCCCTAATGTTGGCTAAAAGGTAAAAAGCTCAACTCAGGGGTTGGAGCCCTAATGTTGCAAAAGGCGACTAGGGAATGGAGGCCCTTTGTCTAAAAGGCGCAACTCAGGGATTGGAGCCCTAATGTTGGCTAAAAGGTAAAAAGCTCAACTCAGGGATTGGAGCCCTAATGTTGGCAAAATGCGACTGAGGAATGGAGGCCCTATGTCTAAAAGGCACAACTCAGGGATTGGAGCCCTAATGTTGGCTAAAAGGTAAAAAGCTCAATCACGGATAAGTGCCCTAATGTTGGCAAAAGGCGACTAGGGAATGGAGGCCCTATGTCTAAAAGGTGCAACTCAGGGATTGGAGCCCTAATGTTAGCTAAAAGTTAAAAAGATCAAATCAGGGATTGGAGCCCTAATGTCGGCAAAAGGAGACTAGGGAATGGAGGCCCTATGTCTAAAAGGCGCAACTCAGGGATTGGAGCACTAATGTTGGCTAAAAGGTAAAAAGCTCAACTCAGGGATTGGAACCCTAATATTGGCAAACGACGACTAGGGAATGGAGGCCCTATGTCTAAAAGGTGCGACTCAGGGATTGGAGCCCTAATGTTGGCTAAAAGGTAAAAAGCTCAAATCAGGGATTGGAGCCCTAATGTTGGCAAAAGGCAACTGGGGAATTGAGGCCCTATGTCTAAAAGGCACAACTCAGGGATTGGAGCCTTAATGTTGGCTAACAAGGTACCGAGTTGATATTGGGAATTCCAAACTAACCTCTGTTGGGATTTTCTTCTATTGTTATCTCATTTCCCCATTTTTTTGTTCATTTTGATAAGATGCAGGAAAGAACTTGGAGGAAACTTCCCTTTTGTACTGATTATTTGCTGCAAAGTTGTTTCAGCACTTGCGCGTTTTTCTTTTGGATGCTCCTACTTATTGCACAATTGCCTGGATTTGACCTGTTTCAATTTTCAAACAAAGGAAAATTGTTAGCTTGAAACGGTGGTTGGATTTGTGGCCTTGATTGCTTGATCCTAGCCCAACTTCTATCGAGAATCTCTGCTGTTTGATTGTTTTGAAGATTAATCTCTCTTTCAAACCGAGGGCCTAAACCTTCAGGATTTCATGACAGCTCACGCGCGTGGGGCTCCGACCTTTCACTTTTTTCTGCTCTTAGGACCTTTGTCTTTGGACATTCTTTCCTTTTCAATATCTTTGCTTTGAAAGCATCAGCAATCATGGCCGATCAGGATTGGCTTGATGCACCTGTTGATGCTGGGTACCTTTCTTTAGCTCTTGCTAGGTGGAGCCCTGTAAAACAGCACTGCCACCTTTTCTTTGTAATAGTTTCAGAATTAGAGTTAGACGAAAAGGGATTCAAGGAAAAAGTAAACAGAGAGCAAGAGGATGAATTTAAATAGAAGCGCCTATTTCGGGGGAAAAGAAGGACTTATCTGGGGTGCATGTAGGCTTCAAATGGACATGACATATTTCTTGGACTGGATGCCCGACCCACACAAACATTCCCAACTTCTCATAAGCTCATTGACCCGTATTTCAAAACCAGGGAACCTTGACATGACTATTTCAGTGGTGGGAGGTATCTTCTTTTCGGCCGACGGTGCCTTTTGCGGGCTTTCGCCAACCGACCTCTCTCATTTCTCTTCTCACCATTGCGCGATAGTGTTCTTACAAGTTTTCACCAAACATACTCTCTCATTTTCAATTTCTCTACTCACCGTCGGCTTATGATGCCTGTAGGTTTTCACCGATAAGACTCTCTCATTTTATTTCTCTCAATTTGAATTGCATCAGGTTCCATCAATGATGTTTTTCAATTCCCACGCCATTGCCAATTGGTCGGAAGGACTTGGACAAGGTTTTGTTTGGGTGAATAGAATTTTGGACGGAATTACAACCTTGGAACCGTTTTGGCGGGCTCATGGCCGAGCAATTATATCATCTGCCCCAGTTTCACCTGCTTCCTTTTTTCGAGGGAATTGGGATTTTTGATTTGGTGTGACTGAACCATAGAAAGAGGCTGCCTATGTATCCTTTCGATATCAAGTCAAACGTAGTTCATAAGTGTTTGTTTTTTGTTGTTTGTTTTTGTTTTTCTGTTTTGTTTTGTTTTTCTCTTGGTTTTTTTTTTTCAATAACATTTCCAGGTTCCAAAGAGGGTAATCAAGGAAAAGTAACCGGCTCAAATGGGTTTGCAAAAGGGCTGATTGTGTTTGGATAGAGGGAATGAAAGCCTTCGTCATCCGAACTGGACAAAATCATTATTACAGGGAGCTTACACATAGTACTTTTTTACTGTGTCTGCGTTCACGACTACTTCAGAATCATCTTCTTCGATGTCGCCCAGATACAATGCTTCTTTCGCCAATATCTTTCTGATGATGTACGAGCCTTTCCAATTAGGAGCAAATTTTCCTTTTGCTTCCTGGTGGTAAGGAAGAATACACCTTAACACGAGTTTCCCACCATAATTTATGGGCCATGCTTTCTTGTTATAAGTACGGGCCATCCCTTGTTGGTACAACTGCCCGTGGCAAAACGCAGCCATTCATTTTTTATCAATTAAGGTTAGTTGTTCCAAACGAGTCTTGACCCATTCAGTTTCATCAATATCAGCTTCAACGATTATCTGGAGAGAAGGGATTTCCACCTCTGCGGGTATCACAGCCTCAGTTCCATAGACTAAGAGGTATATGGTCGCTCCTAGTGACGTGCGCACTGTGGTGCGATATCCCAGTAGTTCGAAAGGCAACTTTTCATGCCATTTCCTGGAGCTCTGAATCATCCTTCTAAAGATCTTCTTGATGTTTTTATTTGCTGCTTCGATGGCACCATTAGCCTTGGGCCGATAAGGAGTAGAGTTCCTATGTGTTATCTTGAATCGTTCGCATATCTCTCCCATCAATCGACTGTTCAAATTTGCAGCATTATCTCTGATGATAGTTGCAGGAATGCCAAAACGGCAAATAAGATTGGAATGCAAAAAATTAACCACTACTTTATTAGTAAATGATTTAAGAGTGATGGCTTCGACCCACTTTGTGAAGTAATCAACGGCAACCAATATGAATCTGTGCCCATTTAAGGCTTTCGGCTCGATTGGCTCAATAACGTCCATGCCCCAAGCTACAAATGGCCAGGGTGCCGACATGGGATACAGTTCTGTGGGAGGTGCATGAATCAAATCACCGTGCACCTGACACTGATGGCATTTTCGGACGAAGCTAAAACAATCTTTTTCCATGGTTATCCAATAATAGCCTGCTCAGATGATTTTCTTTGCTAGCACATACCCATTCATGTGCGGTCTCTATATACTCCGGCATGTACTTCATGCATGATCCTTCCAGCCTCTTCGGCATCAACACATCTTAACAAAATAAGGTCAGGGGTCCTTTTGTACAAAACTTCACCGCTTAAAAGAAACCACTTGTTTGCCGTCTGATGGTTCTCTTTTGGTCCCAGTGGCTTTCCCGGGATATTCTTGGGTTTTTAGAAACATCTTAATATCATGGTACCATGGCTGGGTGTTTGGTTCTGCCTCAGCCGTATTACAGTACCCATGCTTTTCCCTGATTTAGATTTCCAAGGGATCAATGTAGGAATTTCCTGGGTAGGGCAACATCGAGGCCAAAGTGGCGAATGCGTCACCTAGTTCATTGTGACAGCGAGGGATGTACCTGAACTCTATCATGTTGAACCACTTGCTAAGATCTTCCACATGTTGCCGTTAAGGGATAAGTTTGACATCTTGAGTTTCCCATTCTCCTTGGGCTTGCCAGATTTTAGATCTGAGTCCCCCATAATCAATAACTCATCGACATTTTGGTCGACTGCCATGTTCATACCCATGATGTAGGCTTCGTTCTCAGCTATATTGTTCGTGCAGCAGAACCGAAGTCGAGCTGTGGCTGGATAGTGCTGACCGATGGATAAAATTAAGACTGCCCCAATTCCCACACCTTTTGCGTTTACCGCTCCATCAAAGAACATCTTCCAAGTAGCGGTATCTTCAAATATTGCCTCCACCGAGTTCACCTCTTCATCTGGAAAATAAGTATTTAGAGGTTGGTACTCATCATCAATAGGGTTTTCGGCTAAATAATCCGCTAATGCGTAGGCCTTCGTTGTTGTACGAGTGACATAGACCATGTCAAACTCAGTGAGCAGGATCTGCCATTTTGCTAATCTCCCTGTGGGCATTGGTTTTTTAAATATGTACTTCAATGCATCCAACCTGGTTATGAGGTAAGTGGTGTAGGACTGCAGATAATGCCTCAGTTTCTGAGCAACCCAAGTTAAAGCACAACATGTTCTTTCTAACAAAGCGTACTTGGCCTCATAGATAGTAAACATCTTGCTAAAGTAGTATATTGCCTGCTGTTTCTTTCCAGTATCTTGTTGCCCAAGGACGCAACCAAAAGAACTTTTCAAGACTGTCAGGTATAGAAACAGTGGCCTTCCTGGCTCAGGTGGAACCAAAACTGGTAGGTTGGACAAGTAATCTTTAATCTTATCGAAAGTCTCTTGACATTCATCCGTCCATTTGACCGCTGCATCTTTTCTAAGCAATTTGAATATAGGCTCACATATGGAAGACAGGTGAGCGATGAACCGACTAATATAATTCAATCTTCCCAACAAACTCATTACGTCTTTTTTGGTCTTCGGAGGAGGTAAATATCGAATAGACTTTATCTTCATCGGGTCTAACTCAATACCTCTCAAGCTGACTATAAATCCCAAAAGTTTGCCCGACGGGACTTCGAACGTACATTTGGGTGGATTCAATTTCAAATCATATATGCGCAGTCGTTCGAAGAACTTTCTCAAATCCTACACATGGTCATCTCGAGTTTTAGACTTGACGATCACGTCGTCCATATATACCTCTATTTCTTGAGGCATTATATCATGGAAGATGATAGTCATGGCTCTCATATAGGTTGCCCCAGCATTCTTTAGCCCGAAAGGCATGGCCCTGTAGCAGTAGGTTCCCCAAGGTGTGGTGAAGGCTGTTTTCTCTACGTCCTCTTCATCCATCAACACCTGGTGATATCCTATGTAATAGTCCACGAAAGTCTGTATCTCATGTTTGGCGCAGTTATCAACAAGGATGTGGATATTGGGCAAGGGGAAGTTGTCTTTGGGGCTTGCTTTTTTCAAATATCTATAATCCATGCATACTCGGGTTTTTCCATCTTTCTTTGGCACTAGAACTACGTTGGCTAGCCATGTGGTGTACCGAATGACTCGGATCACTCCTGCTCCCAACTATTTCGTGATCTCTTCTTTGATTTTATCACTAACATCAGTTTTAAATTTTCTCTATTTTTGCTTGATTGGGGGGAACTCAGGATAAGTTGGCAATTTATGCACTACCAGATCAACGATTGGTCCTGGCATGTCGTAATACGACCAAGCAAACACATCTTTAAAATCAAATAGGAGTTGGATTATGGCATCCCCGATTTTCTCATATGTGTGAATGTTTATCTTGGTTTCCTGGATTTCTTTAGAGGTTCCCAGGTTAACCGACTAGGTATCATTCAAGTTTGGCTTAGGTTTATTCTCAAATTGTTCTAATTCTCGATTTATTTCCCTAAAAGTCTCTTCTTCATCATATTCCGATTCTTGGTTCATTATTTCACAATTAGACAACGTGTTTGAATCTAGGCATGACGTACCCAAGCGTGTCATATTATTTAAAGCCGCGTTATTAGAACTGAAAAGAAATGAAAGAGAAAAATAGTAAAATCAGAAAGAATAAAGAAAAATGAAAATGAAATATTGATTTAATTTCTTAAAATTTGAAGATATCAGGGTTTACATTTGGAAATTTAAAGACAAGAAACTAAAGAAAACATCCAAGTTACACCCTGGATTAACTTGGGATGTAGAAAATAATAGCAGGACAGGTCTACCGGGACTCCCACCTGATCAGAATAGGCATAGCCTTCTAATTTTGAAGCTTAGCACTTGGTCCCATGTATAGCACCTTAGCGGTGCTTGTGCCCTCTCCCGGCTAAACCATGTGGGTTTCGTAGAGTATTTTCCTCATTGCCCCACATATTTCTTCTATTTCTTCAGTTGTGAAGGCCTCATCCTCTTCCTCCTCACTGTACTTCGGCTTGACAAAGGTTTCATACAAAAATATGGCAGTGATTGAGGCAGAACCCCCATCACGCTTTCTATCTTTTGCCCATTTTATATCATTTGGCATCGGGTGGTAGCCTAACCCGAAGAACTTTTCAGTGGTGGGCAGAGTCACTGGTTCAGATATTCCTTGCAATGCCTTTTCGAGTCCCTTTCTGGGCTTGAAACCATGTCTGATCATTTCCTTGGATACCATAATTGATGCATTGGATAGGAAGGGTTGGGGGCAAGAGTTTTCTTCTTCATACTAGTCTGCCACCACAACTTCGAAGGTTTGGCAAATTATGTGCTCGCTACCTTCCCTCGTTTCAAGACATGGGAAAAACGGGTCCCGATTGATTGATTGTTCATCCTCTCTGTGGACCACGATCTCCTGATCTTCCTACTCAAATTTCACCATTTGATGGAGAGTAGAGGGTACAACTCCTGTTTCATGGATCCAAGGCCTTCCCAAAAGAAAATTATAGGACGTGTCCATGTCTAGCACTTGGAAGGTTACCTCAAAGTCCACCGGGCCAATGATCAGAATCAGATCGATTTCTCCAATTGTATCCCTTTTGATACCATCGAAATCTCGCACACAGACATTGTTGGGACGAATCCTTCAAGTCCCAATTTCCATACGCTGGAGTGTAGAGAGTGAGAAAATGTCTACCCCAAAACCTCTATCTACCATGACCCTCTTCACATAATATCCCTCACATTTGATAGTTAAGTACAAAGCTTTGTTGTGAGCAGCCCCTTCCGGAGGCAAGTCGTTTTTGCTGAATGAAATATAATTGATAGCAAAAAATCTTTCCGCCCTTCTTTCTAAATGTTCCACCAAAGTTTCAGCTAGCACGTAGGCTTCATTCAAGGTCTTCATTAAAACCTTCTGGTGTTCGGGAGACTTCATCAGCAATGACCGCAAGGACATTTGTTGAGGATACTTTCGCAGTTGATCAACCACTTCATAGTCCGCCATTTTCATTTTTTGAAAGAAAGCTTCTACCTCTTCGGCACTTACATGTTTCTTAGATGTGAAATGCTTTCTAGTGGCTTTGTTTACTTCTTCCATGTTGGAGTACTTCTCAACAGGACGATTTTCTTGAAGCTCCCTCGAGATCTCTTTTCCCTTGTACATAGCCACTGTTTTATGATAATTCCACGGTATTGCAGTAGGATCCGTCATGGGCCTCTGTGGCGCGCGGCCAATAACCACGGGCTCAATCAGCCTTGGTGGATTAGTTGGCCCCTGCACCACATAAGCTCCCTTGGGCATGTACATTTAGGTTGCCTTTTTCATTTCAAGCCTCTTTGGAGGGCTCAAAGTCAACTGATTTTCTTTAAGGCCTCGTGGGACATAGAGAATTCCATCTTTGGGAGGCATTACCTTTGTTCCCGTTTCATCTTTCTTTTTTGGTTTTGTCTTGGTGACTTTGTTCTTCTTTTTCCCTTTATCTTGCTTCGAGGCACTTTTTGGATTTCTATTTGCATCCGCAATGGCAATTATGGCCTTTAGCGCCGGATCAAATTCTTTATCTTTACAAATTATCACAATCACTGGCCCGTTGTTGTGGGCTGACAATGAATTATTAGTCATGTTAGGGACATCCTCATCCTTTAGCACTATTTTGCCTTGCTCTATCAAGTTCTCCACTACTCTTTTCAAGGTCCAACAATCATCTGTATCGTGCCCTTCTGCTCCTAAATGATAGGCACATCTGACACCGGCTCTGTAAGCGGGCGATGTTGGTTTTGCCTCGTTTGAGGAACTGGTTGCAGCAGACCCATTTGGACAAGTTTTGGAAATATATTGGAGTAAGACTCACCAATTGGAGTAAAAGTTTGCCTCCTGGGTGGCTCACGAGGAGGAAAATTATTTTGTGGAGGGCGGGATTATAGTGATTTTGTGGAGGAGGTTGATTTTTTGGAAATGGAGCTTGGTTTCTATTGGCATGCTGCTGCGATCGTACAAAAGGTTGAGGATTCATGACCGCATATGGTTGCGGAGCATAGGACATGTCTTGATGAGGGTAATAATGCTGAGGGGGTCTTTCTGAGAACATGGGTCTAGGAGCGCGATATCTTTTTGTACCTGAGGTTGCCATGGCAGTTTCTTCTTTCTTCTTACCTTTGGCCACTCCTCGAGGCCCACCTTGGATGGCTTGGGAAGTTTCTCTAATAGTCGATTGGCTCAGATTCTGCATGTCTTCAGTCCATTCTCCACCATTTCACCAATTTTAATAGTCTTTGCGAATGGTTTGCCTATAGCTGGCATCATATTTTGGAAAGAATCAGCCTCCTGAGCTTAAAGAAATACCATGACCATTTCCACTTCGTCCATTGGAGGTTTTACGCTTGACGCCTATTCATGCTATTTGATTGCATACTCCCGAAAACTTTCTGAGGTCTTCTTCTTTAGATTTTCCAATGAGTTCTAGTCTGTAGAAATATCTATATGTAATGGAATTGTCAAACAAAATCTCTTGCGAGATCGTCACAGATGTGCCATCGAGAAATATCCTGATCCATGTACCACTCGGAGGTGATACCCACCAAACTTTCCCCAAAGTAAGCCATGGGCAATTCTTCTTTTCCTCCAGCTCTGCACAATTGATTGTAGTATTTCTTAAGGTGAGCAGTAAGATCACCATGCCCATCGTATTTTTCAAACTTTGGAGTTTTGAATCCAATAGGAAAATGCACGTGAGGGAACATGCACAAATCAGTATATGACACACTTTTCTGCCCACTCAGCCCCTGCATGTTTTTGAGGCTTTGCTCCAGGCTTCTCATCCTCTTTGCCATTTCTTCCTACTTCGGAGTTTTCGGAGTCTTTTCCTGTCCCGTTGTGAACTCAAATGGAGGTGGCTACGAATAAGTATAGGTGGGGTACTGAAGAGGCTCCATTTGGGGGGGGGGGGTGAATGTTTGGAATGTAAAGGTTGAATGATCACAAGTGGGACTAGGAAATTCAGGCTGTATTGTAGCTGAGCATGGGGGAGGGGGGAGGGGGGGGGGTAAAGATGTTTGGGACTACATTGGATATGACCATCTGGGGGCGAACCTCTGAAGGTGTTCCCACAAAATGAGCTGAGATGGTTGGATTTCCTAGTAGGATACTGGGATGACTGATTGGGACAGTGGAAGTTCCACCCATTCTAGGGAAAAGTTCGGGAAATCCAGGAATTGCACTAGGCGGCTCTTTCCCATTTGACCAGGCGTCCCAGATCTCCATCATGCGGAGACACAATAACCTGTTTTCCTCGACGGTTGCTGATTCTGATACCGGGATTCCTGAGATTGGGCTCTCCTCCATGATGGGAATTGTTGGCAGCGCGATTTCTAAAGACATTCCGATGCTTGATTTTGATCTGGTGAAGTATGGATGTGAAGCCAGGTTAACACAAATACCAACCACCATTTACATAAACCCTGGACTGGATGTTACAAACAGCAAACGGTTAGTTTGGGACAGATAACAGATAGGTAATCGCACGTTGGGGTGTGATGCACCTATACAGTTACACGGGTGTCTACATGTCTTGCAACGCTTGCATGCTTCATCCCGGCTTTTTTCTAGTCCCTTCCTATTTCCTTCTTTTATTTTGTACTCTCTTTTCATTTTTCTTTTCCCTCTCTTTCCCTAATTCTTTTCTTATCTTTTTTTTTTCTCTCCTTTATTTTAGGGATACAGTCGAATCTTATAGAGATTGCCTATGTATCATGACCCTGCATGAATCAGACCAAGCGTAGTTCTTGAAAAATAAGTGCCAAAAATTAGGAAACAATTTTTGAGGATTTTCAAATTTCATTAATAAAACTTCTATTACAAAGATGCTAAATTAATCAATTTCTTGGAAATAAACTACAGACTCAAAATGAAACAAAATACAGACTCAATACTTGAAAAGTCAAGAATACATTAAAGCTTCCATTACTAGGGCCCGCGAGGTATCATTCGGCCTTGTCACAGGCTTATGTGCGAGACCCCCTTGTAGTTGCTCCAAATCAGTCATTACTTGACGGACGAAAATCATCACTGCAAGAAAGAAGGTGGTTCGAGTCATATCCTCGCATGCCTGGCATTTCATGGTGATGTAATCAGCGATGGATCTGATCCTCTCTCTGATCCTGCCCTTTTCCTGAAGTAATCGCTCTATCTGCTGGTTTCGAGCCTCCAGCACTTGGGAATCATAAAAGTGCTGACTTTGCAATTGTTTCATATCTTTCTCCATTTGGTCCATTAGCTTATAACAATGTTCCTTATCAGCCTTAAAATCTTTAGCCCGTTTGGCTGCTTCATCCTAAAAATTAGTCACTTTTCTTCTTAGACTAGTGATGGTCCCTTCATAGTTTCTCTTCATTTGTTGTACAAACCGTGCCTGCTCTTCTGCTTTCTTTGGCCATTGCTCCCGTAGTTTTACCTGACTAGCTTCGGACTTTTCCAAGTCTTCTTGGTATACGAGGACTTTTTTTCTTAGACCACTTAAAATCTTTTCATCGGCTACTTCTTTCTGGGTTGTTGACGGCTATCTTCATCTTCCTGATTTGAGCTTTGAGTGCCTCATTTTCCTGGGCTAGTTTCTTCTTTTCTCCGTCGTTTGCGGCGGCTTGAACTAGGGGTGTTCATTGGGCGGATTGGGCGGCTTTTTACTTTAACGGTTTGGCTTAACGGTTATCGGTTTTAAAATGTATTCATCCGTTAGCCACCCGATAAGATATCGGGCGGATTGGTATCGGGTTAGCTCTTATCGGGCGGTTAATGGGCGGTTTATCGGTTTAATATCTAAGGGCTCAAATGTATCCTGTCCGCACACTATACTGAAATATCAAGCTCATAGCTTTGACAATTTGTTGATCAGTATATTGATGAACTTCTTATGAGGTCACCAACTAGGACGCAGCATACCAAATAACTTTTATTTGCTATCTGTATAGACTATAGAGTACAGAAGTGACGGTGGGGGGTTTTCTTTTTCTAATTTATTTGTATTATAGTATTATACACTTATACTTATTCATTTTAAGGTTTTTTATTTTTATATTTCATATATATAATTATGTAAGTAAAAATAAATTATATATATTTATATTCTTAATGGCTTAACGGATTAGCCGTTAAGAAAATTGAATAATCCGCCCCAAACCGCTAAGCCGTTAATAAAAAAAATTCAATCCGTTCTCCGTCCGTTAAGCCGTTAAGCCGTTACCATTAAGCCATTAAGCTTCGGTTCGGTTCGGTTTTCGATTTCGGATCGGTTTTGAACACCCCTAGCTTGAACACCATTTTCAAATTGAAGCTCAATGACTTGCCTTTCCAATTTATTTATTTTGGCCTTGTATTCATTCTCTTTAGTCAACCAGTCCCATTGTGGTTAGGCCTAAATAGTGAATTGTTGGACATGTGGTCTTTTCGCGGGCCTTTCAGGAATTTGATACCTCTTACTGAACCATTCAACATATTAGGGGTCCACTTCACCTTTGGCTTGGTCTCGCACTATGGTCTTGGGTTCTAGAAATCTACATTCATTCCACATTTGGCGATTTTTTCCTTCTGGAAATGCAACTTTTGGGCACAACTCAATGGCATGCTTACTCAGATCTTCGTCATTGTGGACGGTTTTGGAATCTTCCTAGTTGACGCAATACCCTGTAAGGAGAATACGGTTGGATGCTTCGAACGCCCATTAAGAGGATATAAGACACTTCAACTGTTGTGTATATTGCTTCAGCGGTAGGCGGCTATCCAAATGCCCATTCAATTTTATCAACAGTCAGGGCCCTTAGATGTGCAAGACAGGTTTTCGTACCTCTAGGAAATTCAATGCCTGCTACCCGGCTTACGAATTCTTCGATGCAGTTTAGACCGGTCAAGCCATAATTCATCCAACCAAGTGACAGAGGTGTTCTTGCATCCATAATTGTAGTAGCAAATTGCAACCCTAGAAAAATTTTCCTCATTCCTGACAGATGGTCAGGGCTTGGTTAATTTCAGACACAATCAGAGGATCCACGGTGCTGTTAGCTTTTTGATTGCCACGTCGATCATTCCCAAAAGACCTATCTCGATATTGGCATCCTTTCGTGGACAAACCACAACACCTATAAAGGCCAACATGAAAGCTAGACTCCGTCTTGCCTCCCATTTATCTTTGTTTCCAGCATGGGTTAGCCCAGTTTTTGGTTCTTCGAAACCTTGGGGGTTGCAATATCGATGATATAAAAACTAGAGTGTGCAATACCCTTCGGATAGATTTCTATCTTGGACCTCCCGACTAATGCTCAGTAAATCTAGGAATCTGTGAGGGGACATCGGCCTTGGTGATAGAGGATATCGACTATTGAGATTTGCATTCAGACCCACATAACCAACTATTTCTTCCAATGTAAGTGTGAGCTCGAAGTTAGAGATACGAAACACATTGCAAGTTGGGTCCCAAAATGGTATCAGAGCTTCCATTATGTCCGACCTTGGCTTGACATTCAATAGTCCAGCGAGGCCTCCCAGAACTCTTACCATTGTTTCACTACTGCCTTTCCCTAGATCATCCCACCACATATGGAGCTTCAAGGGGATTTCATTAAGTACCGTGAATGGTTCAATTTCATTCGTGCTCATCGTAAAAATTATTAAGGTGATTTAATGAATTATTTTATTCTAAAGGAGAAATGAAAATATTTTCAAAATTTTTTAGTATTCCTGGTTTTGCAGATATGGCCTTTTAGCACTTGGAGAAGGAATATTTTAAGGCTCTGCCTTGTACCCGTTGGAAATGACCCAAGGTGGTTGTTCTTGAAAAAACAGCCTTCTGGCGCCCTTTTGGGGACATTCGGCTTATTTTAGATAAGAATGGCATCACCGGCCTTATTTGTAACTAAAATTTTTGTTTGCTTTTTTTCTTTTTTTTTGGGCTATTTTTGCAAAAAGGAAGTTGGACCCCGTGGGGGTTGCCTGCGTATCTTACATCTGGTGAGAATCAAACTGGCGTAGTTCGGGTAGATTTGAAAAAACAAACTATAAAAAAAAACTTTTCTTTCTCCCTTTTTGTTTTTCTTTTTTTTGGTAGAGTTTCGGTATGATTTGGATATTGGTTTTTCTCGAAAAAGGCGATCACCCTCTACTATTATTTTAACTCTCTCCCATTATTTATAATCCAGTCAACATGCAGATCCGAAGTAAATAAATGCACAAGTAGCAAGTAAGATGCATCAGGATGGTCTTTTCATTTCAGGTCACCTGTCCTAGACGGACCCAACCAATGTGTTGAGTCCCCTAAGTAAAATGCACATGATGCAATAAAATGTTCCTACTAGGGATCCTACGTGTGGTTTTGTTATACTAGGTTTAAAAACCTGGGTTTATTGTTCTAGACCTGGCTTGCCCAAGTGGAAAACTCGAGCCGATGGGGGGTAACGTATCGGGGATACAGAAGCTCCATCGGCTTAGCAGCTTTCCAAACCTCGTTCTAAATTGGGATAAGACTCTAAATAGAAGAGAAGTCACACGAAGTGCACCCTTCTCCATGATGTAGAAGACTCAGAGAGTGGGAGGGTTTCCTAGCAGTTTATATATACAATTCACCAAATATCAAAACGGTAAAGCATTTAGCACATTTAGCATGAAACATGTAGGAAAGTCATATAAAGCCAACTGTAACAGTTATTCTAAGCTCGAATTCTTGAACCCTGAACCGAAGTTCTGGGTTTTTGTCCCCAGCAGAGTCGTCAGAGCTTTCACACCTCCTTTTTTACACACCTACCCCGAGGGATAATGTATAATAGGGTTTCTCCAATTTAAGTGACATTATTTAAAATGAAATTATTAATTTAGTTTTTATTCACAGTCGCCATTGGGATAGATTTGGCTTTTGGTGTCCCAAGTCACCGGTTTATCTTAAATCCCAAATTGAGGAAATTTTTGACTTTCCAAACGAAGTTTGCGAACCAGAAATTCTTGAGTAATAAATTCTGTTAACCCGAGGGAAGGTGTTAGGTACCCCCAGATTCCGTGGTTCTAGCACAGTTGCTTAAACTATCATAATTGGCCTAATATCTGATTTTAAAATATGTTCATTCTATAGTGTAATTTTAAATTATTTACCGCTTTTAGCTGATTTGTTAAGGAAGATTGAACATCGTTTAAAATGTGTTTTCAGACCACGTCACATGAAATGCACTTGGGTCCGACACACATTTTTATCCAACATTTTAGGACTTGAATTTGGGTCACATGAGATGCGCACCCGAGTTTAAGAAGGTAGATTTATTAAAATGCGCGCCTAAAGCAACTAGGGCGTTGATATCTTTATGAGAGGCCATGAAAGCTAGCTAAATGGCTCACCCCATATTCTTAGTATTTTAAAGGAGTAATTAAAGAGGGCCGTGCAATTTTATGCTTTTTATTTGGATGGGCATACCTCAATTTCATTTTTTAAAGGATATTTGACTAAGGCTTGAAGTCCATGAACTATTATTATCTAGCATAATTTAACTCATATTCTGATTAAAGGGTTAAAACAATTAATATTAGACTATTGCTAAGGTTCCAATTAATTGTTTTTGGTAATGCTAATTGCCCTAACAAGAATGACCAAACCCCATAAGGAGGGCAGGTTGAGCCCATTAAATCAGGCCCAGATTTCAAACAGAGCCGCTGCTGAAGTTTTATTTTTGGATCCACTACCTGAAGTGGAGCTAAATATTTGGGCTTATAATTGGCCAGAAAAGACTTCGAATTTCATGCAGACAAACCATACAGTTTTGACGCAAAGTGTGCCCAAACCAATACTGCTCAATCTTATAACAAATGAACAATTTAAAATTGCTTAAATGAAACATTTGCTTATTTAAATTCAGATTTCAGATTCAAATCATAGTTAAGCTAAGAATTACTACTCTCCTTTCTGAAATTTAGTAACAAACTAAAGTGATCATCATTTTTAAATCAAAAGAGGCGCATGATTCAATATTAATATGAGCATACGAGTTGATTCCGGACCCGATTTAGAACTAACACCTTATTCCAAATTTAAGTCGCAAATGAACATGATAGAACAACTAGAATCAGCCATACTACAGCTAACATCACTAACCAAATACACGTAATTTTTGAAAAACAGTCCCAAACAGTCCAATATACAGTCCTTTTATACATTTTAAATTCAATATACAAAACCTTAACCAATATGTATTGTTCTACTTCTAATTCAAGGATGTGAGAGAACATGATAACAACATCAGAATACTTCAACTCCAGCATTCTCTTCATTTAGCATGAATTTCAAATCCTTTACATACGTAAAGAGAAATACTCAATTAAGAGCTTAAGAATATACCTGGAAATTGAAACAAAGGAAGATAAATGGAAATCAGCATAGTGATTCAGCAGTCAATAAAGGTTTAACATCAATTTTAACCCCATAAGATGATATTAGGCAGTCTAGGAAGAAATTTCAAGCAAGTAACACTGTTAAGCATCAAATTGAGCTTAAATGACCAAAAATCAACTCGAAATAACCCAAGGAACCTCTAAAACTACGATTACTTAGAATCACAAGGAAACTTAAGACATTTGACCTCGGGTGAGCTAATGTTTTGATTTGAAACTGGAAAAAGCTCAATGAAATAATGAATATTCCAGTTTTAGCTGCCTCAAATTTTGCAGAGTTTTAATGCCTACAAAATCTGAATTAAACCCCAAATAACAATTCCTTTATAGGCAAGTTACTAAGGCGAACTTCAGATTATGTTTTTTAACACTAAGTCCTCTTATTTTCTATTTTTTAGCCAGTTAGCCCCTCTTTCAATTTCCATTTTGGCCTAGGTAACCTTCAATTTCTGACTTTCTACCCAAGTTACACTACCTAAAAGCTGAAATTCACATTGACACCCTTACCTAGAAGCTTCTTATTTCAGTTATGCAGAGATTCCTTAAGCTAGAATTCCTAAACTACCCATAACTTCCCCTGTTATTTACCCTGAAATTACTGACCCAGGTTAGACCAAACCTAAACCTCTTAACTTGGTCAAATGTGACCATGATTAGTTACCAGGTCATGAGCTTCTAAAACACCCTTTGATTTTAACCAAACCCCCAAATTAAACTACTTAATTCAACTACACCTATTTTAAGCTAGAAAAATCAGAGATAAAACTACTTTTACCAATTATTAATCAACCGAAATTTAAGAAACGAAATGCATCAACATGTAGGCTCATGTTATCAGTGAGAATCTACGAAGAAGAAATTCAAACTCAAATGAACTTGGTAAGCCATAAAAGAGGCATCAATTGATCAAACAAAGAAATAGATCTAAATTAGTTGAAGAGAACTTGACAAATATACTCGAACATGGCTTTTTTACACAAAAATCTAATTGCCTATTATTTTAAGCACATGCATATCTCTGAACCTTAGATGACCAGACTCGGAACAAGAATTAAAAGAAAGGGAAGAAGATTAAACTAATGAATTTAAGAAATACTAACAAGATCAGGTTTGAACTCACCAGATGGAACCCTAAAATCTTCATGCAAGGTTTTTTAGTTCAGAGCTTCGAGCTGATGTTCGAGCCGCTTGGATGCGATTCGAGGGAAGCTACGCATAGGTTGCCATGAGGAAAGTGAGGGCATCCTTTTTGGGATTAATTTTGAGTGGTTTGGAGGCGGTGCGATTTTGGCCAGGTTTTTGATTTGATATTCGAGATGCTCTGCATAAATTCGAGGGAGGAGGCTGATGTATTTGGGATGGGGGTGGAGTGTTATTTTGGGACCGGTTGGCATCAACAGAGGAGCTGACATTATAAATAAAGATTCGAGGCATTTGGTTAAGGTTTGAAGGATGGTGATGGCAGATTTGGAAAGAGGAGGTTGAGGGGAAGAGATGGTGTTTATTTGAGGGTCATCTGAGAATCGCTGCCGGCGAAGGCGATTTCCGACAGGCGGTTTGCAGTGGAAGGTGGTGGCATTGGGGTTCGGGTCTCTGATGTGTTAGAGACGGTGTGTTTGGGGTGGGGGTGGTTTTGGACAGTTAAATACTTATTGTACCTAGGCTTCCCAGCCGTTAGACCATGAGACCTCGATGACTCAGATCTTTCGGCTAGGAACAACATCATTTTGGTTATGGGGTATGCTGGACCGGGTTATGGCATGGGTATGGACCGGGTAATGGGTTTATTTGGACTGGCGTTGAGATGGGTATCAGGGATTTGGCTTGGGCTGCTATTTGTTTGATATTGGCCCAACACTTGTAAGGCTTAACAAGCCAGATTTTTCTTTATTTTTCATTTTATTTTTGTTTTATTTTTAAAACAAACTAAAGTTAAACCTCAAAATTAATTTAAACTACCTAATTAAGCTACAATTAAACTAATACTAGTTTAAAGGAAATTAATAAACCTAAAAACTAAAATTAACCAAACAAAGCAAATCAAAGTTTTCTTTGTAATTTTTGTATTTTTTTTACAAGCCAAATTACTAATTAGTATAAAAATATGCAAAATTAAATCCTAAATGCCCATACAATATTTCGTATTTTTTATGAATTATTTGAACTAGAAATACACACACTCACACACAAAATAAAAATAAAAATTCACACGAAATTATGCAATTAAATCTTAAAAATCAAATAATAAAAGGAAAATCCTAATTTTTAAGAATTTATAAGAGTAATTCAGACAATGCAAAATTCACGTGCTCACAAAACTTTCATCTGATAGGCCAAATGTATAATTGACACACTGCTGTATATCTTGTCGGTGGGTGATTGAGACTAATGTTTGATGATGCAGAAGGATTGACTTGGTTTTTGTCATCTATTTACATAGTGCCAATGTCAGGTGGTTCAGTAATAACATTGTTATAATCAAGCTGTTGTGCAGGAGTATTGTTGCTGGTTATTAGTCATCACTGTTTAATAAATACTAATTATTTGTACAACTTTATGTATTAGAGTTCCTTTTTTATATTATCTTTTAATTTAAAAAAAAAGAAAGTCAACAAGAAAGCATAAAAAGTTAATTGAGCTCAAGCACATTGAAGCAATTAAAGTGGAAATAGCCACAACTCCAATTCATACTTGCCTAGTGTTTTACCTTAATAAGTGCCTATTTGATTTTGGCACTGACTAATTGAATGCATTTGGATTGTAGCCTGTGGGGCAGCTAAGCGGTGTTTCACGCTAACCAGTTAGAGGGATTATTTTAATGGTAAACAATTTTTACTTTTAATTAAGAGATTGTGAGTTCGAATTTAACAAAGAGTAAAGTGAAAAGTTTTTGGAAGGAATGATGCCGATGATCTATTTGGAAACAACCTCTCTATCCCAGGGTAGAGGTAAAATCTGCATACATAATACCCTCCTCAAATTTCACTAAATATGATTATACTGGGTTGTTGTTGTTATTGTTTCTTTTCTTTCTTCTAATTCTCTTTATACATAGGCTTATTATCTTCTGTAGCAAATATTATATCTTATTTATTTCAAATAAATATTTTTAAAAAAATTGTATTTTATAGTTATTTTTTAATTTTTATAACTAAATATATATTTATGATCATCTTTTACTATTAAGCCATCATAAAATAATTTTCTGAAATAATAATTACAACTAATAGTAACCACTAAAACATAATAGTTTCCAAAAGCTCCTCTTTCTTGATCTAACTCTAAATTATGTGGAAGAGTTACAAAACAAATATTGTACTCCATATAAGGATATATATACAGATCGTATTAAGTAGGAGATCGACGTAATTAGTATTCTTTTCCTATTTCGCATGCCTCTTACGGCTTGTTTGGATGGTTGTTACCCATTATATCGTATTGTATTATTATTTTAAATATAATATTGATTGTTTTAAATTTTATTGTGTCGTATCATTAAATTTATTATCACGTAACGAAAAAAAATATCACTTTATGGAATGACTGATTTGGTGTGATCGCGTCGTTTTCTTATCTTTTTCCCTCATTTTGCCCTTCCTTATTATTAAATAATCCTATTTTATCTTTTGCCATACCTTTTTATATCATAATTTTACCTCGTACTTTTCTTTTCTTTATAATATTGCAACTTTATTCTTCGTATTGTTGGTGCATGATATCATAAACGACGACAAACAATACAATCTATCCAAATATTGTATACGCCAATACAATACAATACAATACTATGAGATCAGAAGCGCACCCATGATTTTAATGTGACAGGGGCACAATATTCTATTCAATCAGTGCTCCCTAAAGGCTTTTAGCGTTATGAGGTGCCAAGTGATTTAAATTAACCATTTTTAAAATATATATATACATATACATATACAAAATTTCTGCCGACGTTTATAGGTCTGGTGATCCTTAACATAAGCCATATGCCCGCCTCTGTATGAGATACATTATCAAACGATACATAACGACCATCCAAACAAGCTATATATCATGTACTCGGAGGCTAAAATAGGCATTTGGTAATTCAAAAAATATATAATATTAAAAAGTAAAAAAAGATAAAAGATGAAAAATATTTATAATTTAGAGGCTAAAATGAATATTTGGCAATCCAAAGTTTTGAAAATCTATTTGAGTGACCTTTTGAGTACTATAGGCATAATTAAGTGGCTTTGTTGTTACAAACAAAAAAAGTGACTTTAGTAGATAATTTAGGATAATTGAATCAAATGACCAATTAAATTATGAACTTGATAAATAGTTACATTTTATGAGTTAAAATATATTATATTTTTAAAATTATAGATTCATATCTATTAGTTCTTACAATTTTAGCGAATTTATAGGTCACGTTAAAAGTTCTCATGAAACTCGGACTTACTAGCTACATCCAATGCAAGTATGAAATGGAGTTGGGGGCTATTTTCATTTTAATTGCGTAATCTTGAGCTCAATTAACTTATTGTGCCTTCTTGTTTTTGTCCCTCTTTTTTATTTTTAATTAAAATATATCTATTAAAGAGGAGCTCTAAGATACAAAAATATACAAATAATTAGTAATTAAATGCATTATACATGGTTATTAATGGGGAAAGATCACTTTTAGCTCAGCACTCGAAACTATTCATGTTCGATAGCAAAAAAGGTATATAAAATTTATATTTTATTGGATATAACATATAAAAAAAAAAAATATATATATATATATATATATATATATATATATATATATATATATATATATATATATATAAAATATGTATTCGGTTAATATTATAAAAGCGGCTATATATTATTATTTTTTAATAATTTATTAATTAGAGATAACTAAGTTAAGGGCTAAAAGAAGTCAATGAAAGCTGAATTAAGTTAAATATTGCCCGTAAAGCAAGATGAAAATTTATTGTTTAGGCAGCCAGAATAAGTTGGGCAACAAAACTACTTAATGTCAAGACGCTATTAAATATGTCATTCCTTAGGGTTCGTTTGGTATAGGGATAAAAGATAATTAATTTTAAAAATTAGAAATGATTTATTTTATATTTAATTGGAATAAAATTACTGGGATTATAAAATTTTTTATCCTTAATTGATCAGGGGATATATTTTTTCCCAACTAAACGACTCCTTAGTGGCTAATAATGGGAAAGGCAAAACAGTACAAATTAAAAATAGAGAATAAGTAAAAAAAATATTAGTTGAGTTATGTTAAGATAAATATCAAAGGATTTAATCCATAAAATAAAGGTTTTCTCTCTCTTCCGACTCTCCTCTCGGCGCACGTTAGTAAATGTACGCCGAGCTGGTTTTCATGGCGAGACGAAGAGGACGAGGCAGGGGTCGACCTCGGAAACTGCCGATTACCACCATAGATCGAATCATTTCAACGATAAAACATACATCCAGTGTTAATACACCCATTGATAATGTTCTAGTATCTGCTACTGTTCCATTGAATATCACTGTTCCATTGACACAATCGGATGAGATATCTGAAGCAGATGAAGTTCCTTTGCTTCCTCAACCCCAGATGGTACAAGGAAATGGAGGAATCGACCACATGCAGAACCCATCTCAACCACCAGTGACAGAACAGAGGAGAGGACTACTGAAGTAGCCAAAGGTTGGGCAAATCTCTCCAGAAGAACAGATTTGCTTCTAATGGTATGGCATTGGAGTATATCCCACCGACTCTGATTGAGGGCAAACATGTAGGTCATCTACTTAAAGAGGAAGTGGAGGTGGAAGAACAGAAATGGAAATGTGCCCTAGTGATTTTTGTGTTAGGGACTGGACCAGGGTACAATGCAATGAAACGTTTCATTAACCTACATTGGTCCCATGTTCCAGAACCAGATCTATAATATCATGAGGGCTATTATGTAGCCAAATTTCGAACCATGGAAGATGCCAAAGAAGTTCTCTGTGCTGGGCCATACTCTATTGCTAATAGACCTATGATACTGAAACAATGGACTGCTAATTTTGATTTCAATGCTGCTTTTCCTACTGACATTCCTCTGTGGGTAAATTTTCCTAAGCTCCCTATGTCATGATGGGGAATCAGGTCTTTGAGCAGGATAGCCAGTGTCCTTGGTAAGCCTATTTTTGCTGATGAATGTACTACTAAGCAGACCAGAATTTCTTATGCACGCATGCTTATTGAGTTGAATGTCTCTAAAGAGTTGCCAAGTGAGATTGAGCTAATAGATCCAAATGGAAAGAAATTTGTGCAGGAAGTGGCATATGATTGGAAACCAACATACTGTGAGAAATGCCTTATGGTGGGACATAACTGTCTGACTATTCCCAAACCTTCCCAACCAAACCAAATGCAAAAGCCTAGAGTAGTCCAGGAATAGAGAGCTAAAATGCCAAACCAGAATGGTATGCAGCATCAGGAGACTCCCAAACAACATGTAGGACCTAAGCAGAATGAAGTACCTCCTAAGGATGTTGATCCTTTAGGAAGCACAGATGTGACAAACAGGAAGATAGAGGCAAACAGGTGCAATCTCCAGTTTTCAATCTTGCAAACTTTCCCCCCTTATCTCCTGTTGTGATGAGTAACAGATTCCAAGTGATGTCAGCTAGTAGACCAGGAAATCCCCCAGATGAAGGGGGTCCTAGTCATACCCAATGAAGTTTTTATTTTGGAACATTAGAGGTGTAAATAAGAGATATAAGCAAAAGGAAGCTAAGGAATACTTTAGACATAATAAATTTAACCTTGTTGGTCTGGTAGAGACAAATGTTAAGGAGGGAAATGCAGAGGGAATAGCTAAACTGTTGGTTCCGGGTTGGGATATGCTATCTAATTATAGGGACTCTCCAATGGGTAGAATTTGGATCTTATGGGATACTCAGAAGATTAGAATCACTAGTATTCAAGAGGAGGCCCAATTCCTTCACTGTATTGTTAACACCCTTGCAGCTGATCTGGTTTGCCTCCTCACTGTGGTGTATGGCTTTAATGGCTTGGATCAAAGGAGAACAATGTGGCAACAACTACAGACTCTTGCTGCTGGTATTACTGATCCTTGGCTAGTAGCAGGTGATTTCAATGCTGTTATGTCTATCAATGATAGACAATCCTGTAATCAAGTTAAACAAGCTGAAATTCTGGATTTTCCTCAATGTATTCAACTGGCTGAATTATCTGAACTTCCTTGCAAAGGGGAATTCTTCACATGGACCAATAAACAAACTGGCAATGATAGAATTTGTAGCAGATTGAACAGAATATTTGGTAATTATGACTGGATGGTTAAATGGAGTCATGTACAAAATGTATATGACCCCCCTCTAATCTCTGATCATAATCCAATGGTGCTCACTATGACTGAAGATACTATGATCAAGAAGGCCCCTTTAAGATTCTTTAATGCATGGGCTAATCACAAGGACTTCCGGCAAATTATCAAGGAGAATTGGAGAAATACTACTCAAGGTACTGTCAAGGAGGTGTGGAATAATCTCAAGGCACTGAAACCTGTTTTAAAATCTCTAAATGTGATTTTAAGAACATTGCACAGAAAATTGAGTCTAGCAGGGAGGAGTTGAAGGACATTCAGAACCAGATAATGCATTACACTGATGATTTGCAGACTAAAGAGAAGGAACTGGTCTTGAAGTTAGAAAAATGGTCAATGATAGAAAAGAGTATCCTACAATAGAAGTCCAGAGCCAGAAGGATTCAATTGGGAGACTCTAATAATAAGTATTTTAATGCTGTCTTGAAGGAAAGGAATCAGTACAAAAGCATAACATAAGTGATTACAGCAGGGGGAACCAGACTTACCAATCCAGATGACATTAGGGATGAGATCAAGGATTTCTATAAGTCTTTGATGGGAACATCAGCTGCCTCACTTCCAACAATTAACAGGTTGTATATGAGTAATGGTCCAAAGCTCACACATATCCAGAAGCAACAGTTAGCTGCTGATATCACTACTGATGAGATTCTGGATAGTCTAAAATCTATAGGTGATGACAACGCACCGGGGATTGATGGATATAATGCTGATTTCTTCAAGCACACCTGGAGTATCACTGGCAATCATATTACCAGGGCAGTTCTGAATTTCTTTCAGTCCAGCAAAATGTATAAACCAGTTAATTGTGCCTCCCTCACCTTGATACCTAAAGTTGCTAATCCACAATCAGTCAAGGAGTTTCGACCAATTGCTTGCTGCTCAGTCTTATATAAAATAGTTTCTAAGATATTGGCCAACAGACTACAGAATTGCATGGCCAGTATCATTTGTGATGCCCAAGCAGGATTTATCCCAGGCAGGAGGATTGCAGATAATGCTATACTAGCCCATGAACTGATTAAACACTATACAAGAGCTCATGTGTCCCCTATATTCATGATTGAAATAGATTTACAGAAGGTATATGATTCTGTTGAATGGATCTTCTTACAGCAGGTAATGGAGGCCTTAGATTTCCCAAGCAGATTTATGAAGTGGATCATGGAATGTGTCCAAACAGTTAGCTATACAGTGATGGTGAATGGGGAAACTACTGAACCCTTCCAAGCAGCTGAAGGCTTGAGGCAGGGTGATCCAATCTCCCCCTTTCTATTTGCCATAGTGATGGAATATCTAAGTAGAGCTCTTGCTGAATTGAAGAAGGATATAGAGTTCCTGTTTCACCCTAGCTGTAAAAAGCTAGGCATTACTCATCTTAGCTTTGCAGATGACCTTTTGCTGTTTGTTAAAGGAGAGCATCAGTCTGTAGAAGCCATGTTTAAGTACTTTTCTCACTTCACTGAAGCCTCTGGGATGAAAGCTAATCTGAGTAAGAGTTCTGTTTATTTTGGTGGTGTTCCCACTGATATACAACATCAAATTGTAGACCATCTTGGCTATGTATATGGAGAGTTACCTTTCAAATACTTGGGAGTTCCTTTATCTACCAAGAAATGTCTTTAGTGCAATGGCAGCCATTGGTGGATAAGGTCACTGCCAGGATCACATCCTGGACTGCCAGAAAACTGTCCTATGCAGGTAGAGTGCAACTGGTTCAATCAGTCATATTTGGCATACAAGCTTACTGGGCTCAACTCTTCCTTATTCCTTCAAAAATCTTAAAGATGCTAGAAGCAGTATGTAGGTCCTTTGTATGGACAGGTTCAGCCAGTATATCAAAGAAAGTTTATATAGCTTGGGATAAGGTATGCTTGCCTAAATCAACTGGAGGCTTAAATGTTATGAACCTGCTAGTATGGAACAAAGCTGCAATTACCAAGCTTGGATGGGATTTGGCTCACAAGAAGGATGTCCTATGGGTAAGATGGATTCACTTAGTCTACCTAAAACCAAGCCAGTTGGATGGTCAGGAAGATTATTGAAGCTACTGTTACATTGCAACAATCTCAGTTGATGAATCAATCAGTGTGCACTATAAAGATGTTGTACCTACACCAGATTGGACAATTGCCTAGAGTTTTGTGGAAGAATTTAACCATCCAAAACTATGCCGGGCCCAAAGCAATCTTCAACCTTTGGTTAGTATTACAAGATAGATTACCTACTAAGTACAGGTTGGGACAATGGAACCTAACTGTGGACAGCACCTGTGCCTTATGCCAACAAGGTATGGAGACCAGAGATCATCTCGTCTTTCTCTGTCCCTTTGTTAGACAACTGAGGCATCAAACAATGCTATGGATTGGAGTAGCTCAGCTTGATTATCAGAACTGGGAGCAGTATATTCATTGGATCATTGCCAAAGCTAAAGGAAAAACTAGTCGAGCTCACATTGTCAAAATGATCATAGCAGAAATGTTCTATACCATTTGGTTAGAGAGAAACTCGAGGTTGTTTAAGAATGTTTCTTGTTCTAGTGATCAATTACTTAGGAATATTGCATATGTCTGTCATGTTAGGAGTCCCCCTAAGGTTAGCCTACAGCTTCAGCATTCTCTATTGTAAATAGAAATATAGGTATAGTAACAGTAGATGTTGGTTAAGTTTTTCTCTGTGATAGTCAGTTGTGTTTAGCTGAACTATGGATTTGTAAAGGAACCTCGTTGGTGATTAATACAAAATTTAATTACCAAAAAAAAGAAGATAAATATCACATTATGATGAATGTCTACCTTTTTTTCATGATCATCATCTCAAATGCTTAAGACATATTCAATGACATATTTGTATGTTCAATGACATATTCCATGATATATTTTCTTCCTTTGTTATGTCTATATAAAGGCCTTGTAATAGTTAAAAAAATACACACAATTGAAGAAGAAAATCTCTTCATTATCTCTATTTTTATTTCTATTTCATGTTACTAAATTGCTTTTATTTCATAACATGTTATCAGCACGAGTTTCCAACTAATGTATATGTATATACAAAATTTTTTCTATATCCAAAAAAATTGCAATTAAAAGCCATACATATCATCTCATGGTTAGATGTATAGAGAAACTACATATGGTAAGTAATGAAATGTAAGAAGGTGTGATTATCTTATATTTGTCATTCCTTTAATATCTCATATACATACAACTTCGTACTACACACGTATTGCATAAGATATTATTATTACATCTTTTATATCACATGAATGGAATAAAACTTTTGAAGTTCTATATGTGAAAATCATAGTAGCAGTTAGTTGTTGATATGATGCATGTCATGGTAACAAAGGATATGTTATATAAGTTGTCTTATGCATATGCGTGTGTTAACTATCTTCAATCTGTCATGTCTCTTTTAATATATTCTTTTACTTGGATGAATATTTTTCCTTTTAGGTTTTTGCCCTTGCATATAGTAAAAAAACGGAATAAAAAAAATTGTCCATACAGATTAAAAGCATAAATCATCTTGAAGAAAACAAGAAATACTTCATATCTTTATCTAGATTGATTAATTACTTCTTTGAAATTTATAAAATAAACCAGTTATTGAGAAAAGTATACTTCATAATTTATGATTGTATCATTTGAAAGCAAACAGTAATTAATATGACTACTAGAAGATGTATTTTCGAGTATCCATGATCTACTTGATGCTTGCTATTGACTTACCATTTAAAAATATTTTATATGAATGATGCGTAAGAAACAACTCGTAAGTTGTTATCTATAATATCACTTTTCAGGAAATATCTATGTTGAATTTATGTATTAGTACTATATATGTGTCGTTACCTATATGTTTTACTTTTGATAAATTTATTCACTAGTTGCTTGGTTGAATTGAGTGAAGGAAGTCATGGCGTTAAATCAAATCCAATAGGTAGACATACCCCGAAAACAACAATATTTTGAGAGATGCTCAATAAATATTATGACAATGATTTTATGATCCATTTAAACTCTTTTAAAATTTAGAAAGAAATATTCTGAATACAAACGATTGTATGTTATATAGACGCTATAAATAATTGATAAAATTTTATGATGATTTGAGATTTGTACACTTATTTAAGAAAGTAAATTTAATTTGCAAAGTTGCAAATTAGTTGTGTACAACTTTCTTGGCATGTGATTGAAATTAAGGCTTGAGAATGAATCTCAATATTATTTAGCCTATTATGCCATTGATTGAGGGTAAGACATCGTGATCAAGTCCTGATGCTCCATAATGATAACAATTGGGTTTGTCCCAATTTATTATGGCCTAACATGCCTTTATATACGTACGACATTAGGTTTGAGTCCTACTATACCATATTGATGATATAATGATGACTAAAGAAAAATAATATATTTTTCATGAAAAGTCATATATATTTTTTCACTTGATTTGCTCCATTCTTGAAGTGAATATGGTAGCTGGCATAATAAGTCTAAATAGAGACAAGTGGTTGGTTGACCAATGAATATTGTTGTGACAAATGAAAAAATAATAATAGTTATCATTATGGTAATTATTAAAGGGAGAATAATAATGGTTCTCAAAATATATCTTCGAAAAGGTGAGGGTAATGTTTACCATCAAATTGATATGAAAAAATAATAAAACACATCACTATGATTATACTCCATTCTTGGAAGAGAATGTGACTTGTGATAAACATTGAGAATGCATACTAATTCATGACGTTGAATGTGGCAGTATGTGATAAAAGTAATGTATAAAGACATGCAATACATGATTGGATTAAAACCACATAACTCACCTCTAAGGGAGTTTGAGTGAAATAAAAATAATAAATATTAATGTGTGGTTACATGAATGTCATTCGTCGCTTACATTTGATATGCAAAAAAATATTTCGCCATGCCTTATGAAAGTTATTAAATGCAAAATTAAAGCAAGAAATAATTTTTCTTATGATAAGTTTGACCATGATAATTATGATATAATTTTCTCCATAAAGGAGACATTCACCATATGGATAGTGTGATAAAAGATTTTATAGTACAAATTAATTAAGAGCTTTGGAAGAGCTAATTTATTACTGCTCGGATGAAATTATTCATAATATTAATATTGTAGTAAGTCTCAAAAGAAACTTTGAGTTTCAAATATGTTAGCCAAAGTGGTTGGCATATTGAGACTATAAATGAAATGAATATTGAATAACTTTTATATTACCATAATCAAACCGGGTAAATATGAAAGATTACCCTATTTATCTTCTATTTGTACTACTCAAGTATAAGCATGGTGATAGAATCACATGCCACAAGTAAACTAGAGATTTACTGAAATAAATATTAGTTGGCATCACCGGCCGGCCATGCCAATTCAATTATGATACGAAAAATTAATTGAGAATTACATTGGCATATATCGAAGAATAAAAGATTCTTCAAGAATTTTCTTCTACTGCTTATTCTCATGATATACCAGTTAAGGTTGGGATTGAATCCCTTGATTTCTGGAACGAATAAAAGGTGATAAATATATGGGCCCAGTTATCTACCATGTGGATCGTTTACTATTAAATAATTTTAATCGATGCATCTATTCTATGGTCACATGTACATTTGTTATCAACTTGCAGTTTGGCTTTTGCAAGATTGCTTGCTCAAATTATTATAGCACAGTTCCAAATTATAAATTATGATGATTTATCTTGATAATACTGGTTTAAATCCAAGTTGGTTTAGAAGAAATTGTATGCCTCCAATTATAGCTAAATCATTGGTTATGAGAACAAAACTCCCAAAAATGAAGTTTGGTATGAGATGTATTATTTAATATACAACAATACTCGTACGCATCTAGCCAAGTATGACGATTTCTCCCTATTACAATCGGTTCAGGGTCACGAACCAAATAACTTCTATATAAAAATATGGATGTGCTATATGATTTAATTATGCCACCACAATGCATAGAGATGAGTTCTCAAAGAAGGTTGGGGGATGTGTTGGTGATCCCAATATTAGGGTAAGAAAATGGACAATTAAGAAAGTGATACGTGAAATGAATTATTATGAATATATATAGATCCTCGTACAAGAAAATATAAACTTGAAGTTCAAGTGATAATTAATTTACAAATTATTTTCAGGCGCATTTTCTGACCCAAAGATAAATGTCATATTTCAGCTGCAAATGCTCTAAATAGAATAAAGTCCACGAGGGACAAAGTCTATGGCATGCATAAAGCATAATAGACCAATTGGTTCCAAAGATTAAACTCCTTGAAGAAGGAGAGGGGAAAATTTTTAAGATGATCATAATAACGAGGGAAGTGCTCTAGATGAGCACCACGACATAACACTTCGCAAGACCTCATTGAGAGACTCAGGTACCTGAAAATAATGAGATAAAGAGATCTGAATAAGTTATGTCTTTATTTTGTAATAACTGAACCGATATAAATGATCGTACGATGTTGTTAACATAATGTAGCGCTCAATATTATTAATATTGATGAGGATCTTGAGCTAACATCTATTATGAAATTTGGACAGATAAATGATTGTCCAAATGAGAAATACGCAATGAAAATTGACTTCACTTGAAAAGAATGTGAAATTGGACGGATAGTCCCAACACCTGAAAGTATAAAGCCAACAGTGGTACAAATGTGTTATTGTGCAAAAATTTCAAGTCGATAGGCATAAAGACGACTTGTGACACAAGAAAATTAGTAAATATCTTCACATTGATTATATGGAGACATGTTCTCTTATGGCGGATATAATCATTTCAGATTTTAATGTGGCAATACATAAAAACTTGATATGTGTATAATGAAAATCATTGAAGGATTAAAATCGTTTTGAAGCATATTAATGTTTCCAAAATTTTATTAAATAAAGCTTCAAAAATCCTTATACAGATTGAAACAATCAGGGCGCGTGTGGTATAATCGTCTGTCTGAGTACTTAGTGGAAATAAGGTACAAGAATGATTCAATTTGTCCTTGTATCTTTATAAAAAGATTTGGATTTGAATTTATTATAATCTCCGTGCATGTTGATGATTCAAATATCATTAGAATTCCCAGGGAGCTTCCTAAGGCAGTAGACTATTTAAAGAAAGAATTTAAACTGAAAGATATTAGAAAGATAAAAGTTTGTCTTAGTCTGCAAATTCAGTATATGAAAGATGAAGTTTTTGTCCATCAATTAGCACACAGTAAAAAGATTTTAAACTGATTCTATATGGATAAAGTACATCCACTTAACATCACTCGATATAAATAAAGATTCATTCCGATCTCATGCAAATAATGAATAACTTCTTGATGATGAAGTACCATATCTTAGTGAAATTGATGCACTAATGTACTTGCTAACATTACAAGGCGTGACATAACTTTTTCAATTTATGTCTTAGAAAGATATAGCTCTACTCCTACAAGGAGATATTGGAATGAAATCAAACACATATTATGTTATCTAAAAGGGACTACCGATGTAGGCTTATTTTATGACAATGATTGCAATCCCAATCTTCTTGGTCATGCCGATCCTGGGTATTTATTTAACACACATAAGGCTTGATCACGAACATGCTATGTGTTTACATTGGAGGCACTAACATATCTTGGCGATCGACTAAGCAATCAATAGTGGCTACTTCATCTAATTATGCTGAGATAATTGATACTCATGAAGAAAGTCGAGAAATGAGGTCTATAATACATCTTATTCGAGACAAATGTGGTTTGAAGTGTTGCAAACTACCTACAATTTTGTATGAAGCATAGTCCAATTGAATGGAGGATTCATAAAAAGGAGCCAGAGCAAAGCACATTTCACGACAGTTATTTTTCATACATGATCTTCAAAAGAACGGTGATATCCCTGTGCAACAGATTTGTTCAAGTGATAATATGGTTGATTTGTTCATCAAATCTCTACCAATGTCAACCTTCAAGAAATTAGTGTGCAAGATTGGGATGTGAATGTCATGACCCTAAACTTGAATCCGATCGTGATGGCGTCTCTCATGAAGAAAATGCCAGCTGTTTAAACCAAATTCACTTTTTAAATCAATTAAACAACTTAAAGTAGTCTAAAATATGATTTAATAGTACCAAGTAATGAATAATATCAATAAAGTGCGAAAGTACAACCTAACACAACCTTAACCAGGGTGTCTCAAGTTACGAGTATCTAACAACACTGAATACTCAAATGTAACTATAGAGTTTGATACTGAACTAAGAATATAGAAAAAGAGATAGGGAGGAGCTTCGGATGCGAATGCCAATAGCTACCTAAAGACTCATGGAAAAACTTCCTGAAGTTGGGATAAATTAGCACTCGGGAGCGGGACGGACCAGCTACGCCTGAATCTGCACACATGGTGCAAGGAGTAAAGTAAGTACTCGAACTCAATAAGTAACGAATATAAATAATGACTGAAAGTAAGAAAACACGTAAGACACAAGGCATTCTATAAAGTAGTAAAACCATTTAAAAGCAGCAAACCAGTGAAAAGTCAAATAAAATCCTCATTCAACAAGTAAATGGACAGGTAATTAAGGTAAAGTAAACAAATAAAAGTTCTCCCTTCGGGCATAGTATCACCACCTCCACCCATCGGGCAACATTTCAGAACAATAACAGCCCCTCGGGCTCAATCTCACATCACAATGGGTACCCGCGCTCACTAGGGGTGTGCAGACTCCTAGAGGGGCCCCTTATGGTCCAAGCGCAATAACAAGACATAATGTAGCATCAAATTTAGGCCCTTGGCCTCATATCAATCAATCCACCTCATGGCGTACATACCTCAGGCCCTCGGCCTCAAATCACTATCAGTGTCTCTTCACAATATAGCCCCTCGGCCTTACTAAACCAATATCATCACAAGCCCCTCAAGAAATTGTAAAAATTTCTCAGCTCAAACATCATTTAAAATATCGTTTAAGTCTTAAAACTGAGTAAACATGGCTGAGTACGAAAACAGTGGAAAATAATATGACTTAGTTCAAGTAATAAGTCAAATAGTGAGGAAATATAAATGAAAAGCCCCGAAGGGTTCAAATAGTTGGCACTAGGCCCAAGTATGGCATTCAACCCAAATACTAATGATAACAAAAAGTTATCAAGTAAATACTTGGTAAAAATCATCAACCGGGATGGACCAAGTCACAATCCCTAATAGTGCACGACCCACCACACTCGTCATCAAGGGTGTGTCTCACCTCAATATAGCACTACGATGTGCAAACCGAGGTTTCAAACCCTTACAATATCATTTACAATCATTACTCACCTCAAACCGGCAAAATCTCTAGCTCGTGATACCTTTGCCCATCGAATGGGCCTCCACACATGTCGAATTTATCCAAAATCAGAACGAGGACGTCAAAATATGCTAAGGGAACGAAGTCCAAGCAAAAACAATCAATAAAGGGCATAATTCCCAAAATTACCAAAATCGAACCCCTAGGCCCACGTCTTGAAATTCCGAAATTTTTACACCAATAGATTCCTTATCTTCCCACGAGTTCATGCAAATTAAGAGTACTAAAATCGGAGTCCAAATGACCCTTCAAATCCTCATTTAAAAGCATGTTAAACTCAAGCCTTAATTCCTCATTTTAACCCTTTAATTCCTTTAATTACAGCCTTAATCCATGAAATTCTACCATAGAAGTATGTTTTAGGTCCAAAATTCATACCTTAACGAAATTCCCATGAAATCCCTCCCTCAAATCGCCTAAAAAGCTCCAAAGGCAGGAAGTCAAAAATGGTGAAATGACCCCAAATTCGCGAAGGACTCCATTTAATTCTTCTATCCAGTTGTTCTGCATCTGCGACACAATAGCAGCTTCTGTGGTACCGCATATGCAGTCTCACCTTCGTATTTGCGGAAATCACTTAACGGGCAAAATATCGCATATGTGGTCAACTCTCCGCATCTGCGTCTTTGCAAGTGCAGTCAATCCACCACATCTGTGGTTCCTGACTCTTCCCCTCAAATTCGCTTATGTGGCTCCCTTCCTGCAGTGACCGCAGGTGCGAAAACACCAGAAGCAACAATCTCAGCAGCTGCAATAACATCTGAAATCACCCCGAGGCCCCTGGGACCTCAACCAAAAGTACAAACATATCCTAATACCTTATTCAAAGTTGTTCCAATCATTAAAACACTTCAAATAACATCAAATCAACCAAAACACCTCGGATTCAAGCCTAAGTTTCTTAAAAATCTTCCAAATTCCGCTTTCGATAAAAAATCCAACCAAGCCACGTCTGAATGACTTGAAATTATGCACACACATCCTAAATGATAGAACAAACTATTGCAACTCTCAAAATTCCATTCTGATCCTTATATCGAACTCTTGTCTATAAATAAGAAATCGCCAAAATATCAACTTCGCCAATTCAAGCCTAAATCTACTCCGGACCTCCAAAACCCATTCCGATCACACTCCTAAGTAATAAATCAACCTCAAAGCTAACCTAACCATCAGAACTCACATCCGAGCCCTCTAACACATAAGTCAACATCGTGTTGACTTTTCCAGCTTAAACTTTCTTAAGAGAGACTAAGTATCTCAAACCTTACCAAGATTATCCGGATTCGATCCAACCAACCCGATACCTTAAAATATGGATAAGAACGGATAAAAAAGCAGAAATGGGGGAAACAGAGTGGTAATTCATGAGACAATTGGCCGGGTCGTCACGTCCTCCCCAACTTAAATAAATGTTCGTCCTCAGACGAGTCAAGAAACATTCCTGAAGTCTCAAATAGGCGAGGATCGCGTCTCTTGTTTGGTCTCCCAGGTAGCCTCCTATACGGGCTGACCTCTCTATTGCACTTTCACTGAAGTTATATCCTTTGACCTCAACCTCCGAACCTGATGCTCCATAATAGTTGTTGGCTCCACATCATAAGTCAAATCACCCTCTAACTAAATCGTGCTGAAATCCAGAACGTGAGACGGATCTCCAATGTACTTCTGGAGCAAAGAAACATGCAACACCGGATACACACTCGACAAGCTGGGTGGTAAAGCAAGCTCATAAGTCACCTCCCCAATCCTCCGAAGCACTTCAAAAGGTCCAATGAACCGAGGACTCAATTCTCATTTCTTCCCAAATCTCATAATACTCTTCGTGCGCGAAACCTTCAACAGAACCTTCTCACCAACCATGTACAACACATCTCGCACCCTCCTATCAGCATAGCTCTTTTGCCTCAACTGCACTATACAGAACTCTCTTGAATCACTTTCACCTTCTCCAATGCATCCTGCACCACATATGTTCCTAATAGCCTAGCCTTACTAGGCTCAAACTAACCAACTGGAGACTTACACCACCTCCCTTACAAAGCCTCATACGGAGCTATCCGAATACTCGACTTGTAGTTGTTGTTATAAGCAAACTCTGCGAGCGGTAGGAACTTATCCCATGACCCTCCAAAGTCAATAACACAAGCACGCAACATGTCCTCCAATATCCGAATAGAACGCTCGGACTGCCCGTCCGTCCGAGGATGAAAAATTGGGCTCAACTCAACCTGAGTACACTACTTTTGCTGCACAAACCTCCAAAACTACGAGGTAAACTGAGTGCCCGATCGGAAATGATAGAAACCGGGACACCATGCAACCGAACAATTTTCTGGATATATATCTCTGCTGACTGCTCTGAAGAATAAATAGTACAGATAGGAATGAAGTGCGCGGACTTGGTCAGCTGATCCACAATCACCCAAATAGCATCGAACTTCTTCAAAGTCCATGGAAGTCCAACAACAAAGCCCATAGTGATATGCTCCCATTTTCACTCCAGAATAACCATCCGCTGAAGCAAGACCCCTGATCTCTGATGCTCAAATTTCACCTACTGACAATTGAGACGCCAATCTACAAATCCTACTTCATTCTTCTCCACCAATAGTGCTGCCTCAAATCCTGATACATCTTCGCGGCACCCCGATTAATGGAATACCGCGAGCTATGGGCCTCTTCCAGAATAAACTCCCGAAGCCCATCCATATTGGGCAAACAAATCCGGCCCTGCATCCTCAACACCCCATGATCACCAATGGTCACATCTCTGGCATCATCATGCTGAATTCTATCCTAAGGACAAGCAAATGCAGATCATCATACTAGCGCTCTTTGATGCGATCATATAAAGAAGACTGAGAACTACACAAGCCAATAACAGACTCGACTCTGAAATATCCAACCTCACGAACCAATTGGCCAAGGCCTCAACATCCAATGCAAGAGGTCTCTCTCCAACTGGAATATATGCCAAACTCTCCATACTCAATGCCTTTCGGCTCAAGGCATCGACCACCGTATTGGACTTTCCCGAATGGTAAAATATAGTGATATCATAATCCATAAGAAAATCCAACCATCTTTACAGCCTCGAATTCAGATCCTTTTGCCTGAACAAATGCTGAAGATTGCGATGATCGGTGAACACCTCACAAGATACGCATACAAGTAATGCCTCAAAATCGTCAATGCGTAAACTATGGCAGCCAACTCTAAATCATGAATGCGATAATTCTTCTCATGGGGTTTCAACTGACGAGAAGCATAAGCAATAACTCTACAGTCCTGCATCAACACACAACCAATCCCTGCTCTTGAAGCATCACAATACATGGTATATGAACCTAAAGCTGATGGCAAAACCAGCACTAGAGCTGTAGTCAAAGCTGTCTTGAGCTTCTGAAAGCTTTCCCCACACTCGTCCGACCATACAAATGAAGCACCCTTCAGGGTCAACTTGGTTAAGGGAAAAACGATAGATGACAATCCTCGAACGAACCGGCGATAATAGCTTGCCAAACCAAGAAAACTATGAATCTCTGAGGCTAAGGACGGTCCGGGCCAAAACTCTGAACCGCCTCTATCTTCTTTAGGTCAACTTGAATTTCCTCACTGGACATCACGTGTCCCAAGAATGACACTGAGCTGAGCCAAAAATCACACTTGGAGAACTTTGCATAAAGCTTCTCCTCTCTCAACCTTTGTAACACAACCCTCACATGCTCGCGTGCTCCTCCTGACTACACGAATATTCCAGGATATCATCAATAAAAACTATGACAAATGAGTCAAGATAAGGATGGAACATGCTGTTCATCAAATGCATGAATGTTGTTGGGGCATTGGTCAACCCAAATGACATAACCAGGAACTCATGATGACTATATCCAGTCCTAAAGACCGTCTTAAGAATATACGAATCCTTGATCTTTAACTGGTGATAACCTGAATGGAGATCAATCTTGGAGAATACCCTCGCTCCCTAATGCTGGTCAAATAAATCATCAATGCAAGGCAAAGAATACTTGTTCGTAATTGTTACCTTGTACAATTGCCTATAATCAATGCACATTCTCATTGTGCCATCCTTCTTCTTCACAAACAAAACTGCTGCACCCCAAGATGAAACAGTAGGCCGAATGAACCCCTTATCTAGGAGATCCTGAAGCTGTTCCTTTAACTCCTTCAACTTTATTGGTGCCATACGATACGACGACATAGAAATAGGCTGAGTTCCCGGCACCATGCAATATCAAAATCAATATCCCTGTTCGGTGACATGCTAGGTCTGGAGGAACTACATCAGGGAAATCCCTCACAACTGGAATAGAATCAATACTGAGAGCCTCAGCTCCAACATCCCTCACAAAGGCAAGATACGAGAGACAACCCTTCCTAACCATACGTTGGGCATTCAAGAAAGAGATAACTCTACTAGGAACATAATTAGTCACACCTCGCCACTCAATTCGTGGTACACCCAGTATAGCCAATGTGACTTTCTTAGCAAGACAATCTAGAATAGAATGACATCGAGATAACTAGTCCATGCCCAAAATGACATCGAAATCCACCATACTCAATAATAATAGATCAACTTAAGGTTTCTAGACCCATAATAGTCACCACACACGACTGATACATACGGTCTACAATAACAGTATCGTCCACCGGGATAGATAAATGAAGAGGTAAATCAAGAATTTTACGGGGCGTACCCAAATAACGAGAAAAGTATGATGACACATAAGAAAACATGGATCCGGGATCAAATAATACAGAGGCATCTTCGTAGAAAACTGAAACAATACCTATAATAACACCATCTGAAACAATAACATCGGGTCTTCTTAGAAGAGAACAAAAATGGGCCTGACTGCCCCTTGATCGACCTCCCCCTCTGGGGCGATCCCTGGCTAACTGACCTCTACCTTTAGCTGGCTGAGCGGGTGGTGGTGGAGCAACTGGCGCTGAAGCCGATGACTGACCCCTCTGCTGGGATGAACTAGCAACACGACGAGGACACTGCCTCCATATGTGTCCCACCTTGCCATTCTCATAACAGGTTCCAGGTGCTGGAGAAGAGGACCTAAGGGAACCCCTAACACCGGAGTGGGTAGCAGATGCACTCGGCATAAAAGAACCCTGAACTGAGGGATCACGAGATAAAATCTAAGCTAGAAGGGCACTAAGTGATGACTAGTCTTGATGTGAATTGTGAGAAGCTTGACGTGATGACACCCCACGATAACCTGGGTATGCTGGCTGAGTAGGCCTAAATGAATGTCCTCTATCGTGCTGAAACTAGCCCCTTAGAGGAGCACCACTGTAACTACCAGATCCTCGAGGCTGCTTGGCCTCTCTCTCCGCTCGCTTCTGATAACGAACATACTCAATCTCTTGGGAAATATCCACAACCTCCTCGAATGTAGCAGCAGATACCCTATCCCTGGTCATAAAAATATGGAGATGATAAGAAAAACTATCAACAAACCTCCTGATCCTCTCTCGATCTGTTTGAACCAACCAGATGGCATGACGAGCCATCTTAGAAAACCTCAACTCATACTATGACGCAGTCATCTCCCTCTATATCAACCACTCAAACTGCCTACGCAGCTCCTTTCCGCGAGACTGTGACACATATTTCTCCAAAAAGAGAACAGAGAACTGCTGCTAGGTAATGGGTTCTGCACCAACAACCCTACCCCTCTTAAAATCTTCCCACCAAGTGAAAGAAGGTCCTAAAAACTTACAGGTAGTGAAAGCGACCCCACTGGTCTCCAGAATACCCACGGTACGAAGCATCCCCTAAGACGTATCCAAAAATGCCTGGGCCTTCTCGCCCTCTACAACACCGAAGGTTGGAGGCTGAAGCCTACCAAATCTCTCCACTTATGTTGTTCGTCCTCTAGCATACAGGAACTACATAGTCTTGAGCAGCTGCAACGGGCTGGGCGGGGTGTGTCCCCGGCATCTGAAGTCCCTGTACGACTTGCACAGGCATGCAAGCGGCGGGAGTCTAGCTGCCTCCCCCCGCCTGAGAAGTAGTTGCGGCTGTAGTGGTTGAAACCGCCTGAGCTAGGCCAGTAAAAACTGATAAGATTTGAGCCATGTCCTCCTGAAGACCTCAAATCACAATGGGCACATCTAGTGCCAGAGCTGGTGCAGCTGGAGCATCCACAGGTGGGACCTGGTCCTGAACTGTCTACAGGTGCTGCCCTCGCTGCTATGTCTCTACCACGACCACGACCGCGTCCTCAATCTTTGGTGGCCACAACTGGTGGTCGTCTATCGTGTCCAGTAGCACATGTCCTCACCATCCGTGAGAGAGTAAAATAAATAAAATTTAGTACTGGGATCAACAGGTTCGCACGACAAGAATTTCAAGAATATGAAGTTTTTCCTAAAGGTTCTGTAGCCTCTTGAGGATAAATACAGACGTCTCTGTACCGATCCGCGAGACAATACTAAACCTGCTCATGACTCGTGAGACCTGTGTAACCTAGGCTCTGATACCAACTTGTCACGACCCTAAACCTGAACCCGATGGTGATGGCGCCTCTAGTGAAGACAAGGCCAAATGTTTAAACTAAATTCACTTTTTTAAAATATTTAAACAACATAAAGTAGTCTAAAACATGATTTGGTAGTACCAAGTCACAGATAGTATCAATAATGTGCAGCAGTACAACCCAACACAACCCTAACCGGTATGTCACAAGTCACGAGCATCTAACAACACTAAATGTTCAAAAGTGACTACAGAGTTTTATATTGAACTAAGAATATAAAAGAAATATTTAGGGAGGAGCTTCGGCTGCGAATGCCAACTACCTAAAAACTCCGCGAAAAATTGCCTGAAGCTGGGATGAATCAGCACTCGGGAGCGAGACCAGCTATGCTTGAATCTGCACACAGGGTGCAAGAAGTAAAGTGAGTACTCCAACTCAGTGAGTAACAAATATAAATAATGATTGAAAGTAAGAGAACACATAAGGCACAAGGCATTCTATAAAGAAGCAATAAAACTATTTAAAAGCAGTAAGCTAGTGAAAAGTCAAATAAAATCCTCTTTCAACAAGTAAATAGACAGGTAATTAAGGTAAAGTAAACAAATAAAAGTTCGCCCCTCGGGCACAATATCACCACATCTGTCCCTCGGGAAACATCTCAGAACAATAACCGCCCCTCGGGCTCAATCTCACAGCACAATAGGTACATGCGCTTATTAGGGGTGTGCAGACTCCTCGAGAGGGCCCCTTACGGCCAAAGCACAATAACAAGTCATCTTGAGGCATCAAATCTAGGCCCTCGGCCTCATATCAATCAAGCCACATCATGGCGTACATACCTCAGGTCCTCGGTCTCAAATCAGTATTAGTGTCTCCTCACAATATAGGCCCTCGGCCTTATTCAGTCAAAATCATCACAAGACCCTCGAGCAATAGTAAAATAGTATTTCTCAGCCCAAACATCATTTAAAATATTATCTAAGTCTTTAAACTGAGTAAACATGGTTGAGTATGAAAACAGTAAAGAATAACAGGATTGAGTTCAAGTAATAAGTCAAATAGTGAGGAAATATGAAGAAAAAGCCCCGAAAGGTTCGAATAGTTGGCACTAGGCCCAAATATAGCATTCAACCCAAATACTGAAGATAGAAAATAATTTTCAAGCAAATACTCGATAAAAATCATATACCAGGATGGACCAAATCACAATCCCCAATAGTGCACGACCCCACGCTCGTCATCAAGCGTGTGCCTCACCTCAATATAGCGCTACAATGTGCAAACCGGGGTTTCAAAGCCTTAGAACATCATTTACATCATTACTCACATCGAACCGGCTAAATCTCTAGCTCGCAACACCTTTGCCCCTCAAATTGGCCACCACGCACATCGAATCTATCCAAAATCAAAACAAGGACATCAAAATATGCTAAGGGAATAAAGCCCAAGCGAAAACAATCACTAAAGGGAACAAATCTCGAAATTACAAAAACTAGACGGCGAGCCTACATCTTGAAATTCAGAAATTTTATACCAATAGTTTCTTTAAATTCCCATGAGTTCATGCAGATCAAGTTTACTAAAATCGGAGTCCAAATGACCCCTCAAATCCTCATTTTAAGGCCTCTTAAACTCAAGCCCTATTTTCCCATTTTTAACCCTTTAATTCCTTTAATTACAGCCTTAATCAATGAGATACAACTATAGAAGTGTGTTTTAGGTCCAAAATCCTTACCATAACAAAGTTGCCTTAAAATCCCTCTCTTAAATCGCCCAAAAAACTCCGAAGCCAAAGTAAAAAATGGTGAAATAACCCAAAATTCGTGAAGGACTAATTTTAATTCTTCTGTCCAGTTGTTCCGCATCTACGACACTATAGTCACTTCTGCAGTAGCGCATATGCATCTCACCTCCGCATCTGCAAAAATCACTTGACTGGCAAAATGCCGCATCTGCAGTCAACTCTCTGCATCTGCGTCTTTGCAGGTGTGGTCAATCCACCGCATCTGTGGTTCCTAACTCTTTCCCTCAAATCTGCTTCTCCGGCTCCTTTCCTGCACGTGCGGCGCCGCACCTACGGTCCCCAAACTGCAGGTTCAAAAACACTAGAAACAACAATCTCGGCAGCTGCAATAACACCTCAACCTCTCCGTTAACCATCCTAAATCACTCCGAGGTCCCCCGGACCTCAACCAAAAGCACAAACGTATCCTAATACCGTACTCAAAATTTTTCCAATCATCAAAACACTTTAAAAATCATCAAATCAACGAAAACACCTCAGATTCAAGCCTAAGTTTCTAAAAAATATTCTAAATTCCACTTTTGATAAAAACCCAACCAAACCATGTCCGAATGACCTAATATTTTGCACACACATCCCAAACAACACAATAGAACTACTGCAACTCTCAGAATTCCATTCCGACTCCTATTTCAAAATCTTGCCTATAAACCGAAAAATCACCAAAATTCAACTTCGCCAATTCAAGCCTAAATCTACTCCGAACCTCCAAAACCCATTTCGATCACTCTCCTAAGTAATAAATCACCTCCCCAAGCTAACCTAACCATCAGAACTCACATCCATGTCCTCTAACACATAAGTCAACATTCGTTGACCTTTCCAGCTTAAACTTCCTTAAGAGAGACTAAGTGTCTCAAACCTTACCAAAATCATTCCGAATTTGATCCGACATACCCAATACTGTTAGAATATACGCTTAACTCTAGGGGGGGGGGTGAATAGCGTTATAATAAAAAACAATGTAAATTTGCGGAATTAAAAATTGCAAGAATAATGTAAGTGCGGTAATTAAAAAGATAAGGAGAGAACACACCGAATTTTATCCTGGTTCACCACAACACGTGGTTAGTCCAGTCCTCGAGAGACTCTCTCGAGTTTTACACTAACTTCGTTAAGCTTACGGGTGCTTAACAAACTGTTACACTTGCTCGTAGATATACACTCTACAAGACTTCAACCTGCTCGAGGATACCGCACCTCAAGACTTCAAACCAAGGAACTACTTTTCCTTCTTACAACAAGGGATTAGACTATCCCTTCAAGTGTGTACAAACACTTAGCACTCAAGACAAGACTCTCTCTATAGAGTAGATATGAGTAAAAGTAATACGCTCAAGAACACAACAACTTCGTCAAGAGTTTGGCTCTCAAAAACTTATGTAAGCTTTAGCAAGAATGTATTCAGTTGTTGTGCTTAGAAGAGTGAATTTGAGTTGTATTTATAGTGCTCAAAACACCCAAGACCGTTGCTTAATTGCCAATCACAAATTGCTGATTTTGTGCTAGGATAATCGATTATCTGATTCTGGATAATCGATTATCTGCCAACGTTCAAAAAATCAATGCCAGATTTTAAGCAGAATAATCGATTATCCAAATCGTATAATCGATTACCTGACAACGTTCAAAAATCAATCCCCGATTTTATGCTTAACATAATCGATTGTCTGATTGTACATAATCGATTATTTTTCAGTATTTGAAAATACTTTGGCAACGGTCTTTAATATAATCGATTACCAGAAAAGCCATAATCGATTATTTTGCTACTTTGAAAAATCTGATGCTCACTATCTCAACATAATCGATTAGTCTAAGGCACATAATCGATTATCTTGTAACTTTGAAAAATCTGGTGAACACTGCCTTAACATAATCGATTATCATAAGGTACATAATCGATTATCTTACAGCTTTGTAAAATCTGGTGTACACTGCCTTAACATAATCGATTATCATAAAGTACATAATCGATTATCTTTGTCCAGATTTGAAATACATGTTTAAAATTCATTTTGGTTAAAAAGAAATGTTTGAAAATCATTTTGCTTTAAATTAAAGATGCATGGTTTGATAAAAATGATTTTATGAGAGAAGCCAAGTCTTGAATCAATTGTCGGATCAAGATCACAATAATAGAACGACTCATGTATAACTTTGTTGCTTTACTAAATCTTGATCTTTGTTTCTCTTGTGCTTGGACTTCGGCATATGTCAATGTTCCGTTCACGTCGGTTTGTCATTCATCAAAACCTACAAATATGAACACACGTTTAGTTTAGCGACTTGAGAACGTGTTTCAACAATTTCCCCCTTTTTGATAATGACAAACCAATATCGGGATATGCATATTAATTAATTCATAATGACGATCCAAGACAAGTATATAGATATCCAACAAGTTCCCCCTCAAGTTATGAATTTCCCCTCAATTTATGCCAATTATGTATTAGTGTGCATAGCCCCTATCTTCCACCTTTTGACATTAGCAAAAAAAATGACTAACTCTTTATTGATTAAACAATATTGCAAATACCTGAAAATAAAGGATAGAATATTATGCAAGCTAGAAAAACAAAGACTGACTCGGGGAATAATCGATTGTGCTTTTGAGATAATCGATTATTTCAGGAAATGTAATAACGGACATCCGAGACGGAATAGAAAATCGATTACACTGTTTTAAGTAATCGATTATTGTCACACAGTGACTTAACACCTGAAAATAAATGTCCGCATAATAGATTAGGGATATGTGATAATCGATTTTTATAGTTAACAGCTAAAATCCTGCAAAGCCAAAACTGTTAGATAATCGATTGTAGTGTCGTATAATCGATTATGTCAATTTTCCAGCATAATAAACATAAAACGTAAATGGGGAATAATCGATTATTGACATTAGAGAAATCGATTATTCTGCACCAGTGTCTGATAATTCCCCCTGTCTTTGGGGCGATACCTGCAAAAAAGAATTAGGCGCCTCCGACGCTCAAGTTAGTAATCTTTAAAACATAAAATTGCAATGTATGAATTAGATCAACGTGGAGTCAAGAATCCCGAGTTCACTACGAATTCGAAAGAATGACTCTTTCTCTAAAGGCTTTGTAAAGATGTCGGCCAATTGATTTTTGGTTTCAACAAATTCAATTTCGACATCACCCTTGAGAACGTGATCTCTTATAAAATGATGTCTAATTTCTATATGTTTCATTCTTGAGTGAAGAATAGGATTCTTTGTCAAGCTTATGGCGCTAGTATTGTCACATCGAAGAGGAACATGATCGATACTAAGGCCATAGTCCGAGAGTTGTTGTTTCATCCAAAGGATTTGAGCGCAACAACTCCCCGCGGCTACATATTCAGCCTCGGTTGTGGACAACGCAACACTAACTTGCTTCTTGCTAAACCAAGAAACTAAGGAGCTACCGAGCAAATGGCAAGTGCCACTAGTGCTCTTGCGGTCCAATTTTCAACCTGCAAAATCGGAATCGGAATAGCCAACAAGTTGGCATGAAGAATCTTTGGGATACCATAGTCCCACATTTATTGTTCCAACAAGATACTTCATAATCCGTTTTACCGCAGTTAAATGTGACTCCTTCGGACATGATTGATATCGAGCGCATAAACACACGCTAAACATGATGTCCGGTCTACTAGCAGTAAGATAGAGAAGAGATCCGATCATACCTCGATACTTTTTGGTGTCTACTTCCTTACCTTTCTCATCTTTGTCAAGATGGTCGGATGTACTCATTGGGGTGGCCATTGCTTTGGCGTTGCTCATTTCAAAATGATTTAGCAACTCCTTGCAATATTTGGATTGGCAAATGAAAGTTCCCTCTTTCATTTGTTTCACTTGTAGCCCCAAGAAGAAGTTTAGCTCACCCATCATTGACATTTCAAATTCGCTAGTCATTAACTTAGAGAATTCCTCGCATAGAAAATCATTAGTAGCACCAAAAATAATATCATCGACATAAATTTGAACTAATAGAATGTCATTGTTTTTATGTTTGATAAAAAGTGTGGTGTCAACTTTCCCCCTTTCAAACTCATTGTCTAAGAGAAATTTACTTAGACGTTCATACCAAGCTCGAGGAGCTTGTTTAAGACCATATAAAGCTTTCTTAAGCTTGAAGACATGGTCGGGAGATGTAAAATCTTCAAAACCCGGGGGTTGTTCAACATACACTTCCTCTTGAATAAACCCATTGAGGAAGGCACTTTTGACAACCATTTGAAATAATTTGAAATTCATAGATGATGAAAAAGCAAGTAATAAACGAATGGCTTCTAGGCATGCAACGGGTGCATAGGTTTCTTCATAGTCAATGCCTTCTTCTTGATTATATCCCTTAGCAACTAGCCTAGCTTTGTTTCTAGTGATTATACCATTTTCATCTAATTTATTCCGAAAAACCCATTTCGTGCCAATTATGGTATGATTATCGGGTCTTGGCACCAATTCCCAAACATCATTACGTTTGAATTGGTTAAGCTCCTCTTGCATTGCCAAGGTCCAATGCTCATCCCCAATTGCTTCAGAAATGGTTTTAGGTTCTATTTGTGAAACAAAAGCCATATGTCCTACAGTATCTTTAAGAAGGTTTTGTGTACTTACCCCTTTCTCGATGTTGCCAATTACCTTGTCAAGAGGGTGGTCTTTAGACGTCCTCCAAGCCTTAGGCATCATCGATTCTTCTTCTTGTGGTGGTACTTCTTCCAAAGGTTGTTCCATGAATTCATCTTGAACTTCCTTTGGATCCTCCTTTTGTACCTCGTCTTGAAGATTGATTTTCTTTAAAGCATCAGCAAGATCAACACAAGAATCCTTTCTCGCCAAGCGAGCATCATTTTCACAGAATACTACATGAGGAGATTCCTCCACAGTTTTAGTTCGGTTATTAAACACTCTATATGCTTTGCTACGTGATGAGTAACCAAGAAAATTTCCTTCATCAGATTTCGCATCAAATTTTCCCAAGTTATCTTTTCCGTTGTTGTGAATAAAATATTTACAACCGAAGACTCTAAGATGAGAAAGATTTGGTTTCCTTCCCTTATAGAGTTCATATGGAGTTTTCATGAGTATCGGTCTAATGATAGCTCTGTTTAAAACATAGCTTGCGGTACTCACGGCATCCGCCCAAAAATATTTGGGAATATCGGCCTCTTCGAGCATGGTTCTAGCCATCTCTTCGAGACATCGATTTTTACGTTCTACCACTCCATTTTGTTGTGGTGTACGTGGAGCCGAAAAGGTATGTTCAATACCGAGTTCGTCACAAAAGTCCGCAAAGAGATTGTGATCGAACTCTCCTCCATGATCACTTCTTATGAAAGTGACGGTTGTGTCCTTTTCATTTTGAACACGTTTAAGAAAACTTTTAAAAGATTGAAAGGCATTACTTTTATGAGCAAGGAATAACGTCCATGTAAATCTAGAATAGCCATCAACAATAACAAAAGCATAAAGATTTCCACCAAGACTTTTAATTCTAGAAGGTCCGAAAAGATCCATGTGTAGAAGTTGTAAAGGTCTAGTGGTTGAAACAACATTTTTGGATTTAAAAGAAGCCTTTGCTTGTTTCCCTTTTTGACATGAATCACAAATAGAGTCTTTTTCAAATTTCATGTTTGGAAGACCAAGTACTAAATCTTGTGAAACTAGTTTATTTAAAAGATTCATATTTACATGAGCTACTCTACGATGCCATAACCACATGTCGTCTTCTTTACTCAAAAGACAATTCACATAACTTGATGAAGAATTTTCAAGATCAACCATATAGATATTATCCATTCTAAAACCACGAAGAATAATTTTAAAATCACTACGACGGATAACTAAGCATTCTTCGGAGTCAAACAATACAAGATTTCCCTTGTCACATAATTGACATATGCTCAAGAGATTATGTTTAAGACCTTTAACAAGCAAAATATGCTTAATGGAGGAGGATTCGTCCTTACCGACCGATCCAATGCTGATAATCTTTCCTTTGTTATTGTCTCCAAAAATGACATTTCCTCCTTCCTTGGGTTTTAGTTGAAGGAATTTTGATGCATCCCCGGTCATATGTTTGGAGCATCCACTATCAAGGTACCAAAGTACACTTGATCCCTTCAAACACACCTACAAAACAAATTAATGAGATTTTGGTACCCAAGCCATTTTGGGTCCTTGTGCATTAGGTGCAATATATTGGTGTGATTGTCCTGCAGTGAAATGTCTATGTCTAGTGAAGCATGCAGGAGCAATATGTCCAATTTTATTGCAATAATGACAAATGACATTCGGATTGTGCATTCTTCTAGGATGATAATAATTTTGGGGTCTAAATTTATTCAATCTATTTTTAGGAACATAGTTTTGATGTAGTTTTCGAAAATCTTGTCTAGGTGGTCTATACATGCCAACGTTTCTTCTAGTGTTCACTACAGTTTTAGAAATATAGTTTTGATGTGGTTTTCGAAAATCTTGTCTAGGTGGTCTATGCATTCCAATATTTCTCCTAGCATTTGTTCTAGGATGAGATGCAATTCTAGGATTACAATTTCTAGGTTGAGTTTTGACATTCATTTTGTTTTGCCTAAGTTGAGTCTTAGGTGGTTTAGGAATGGACTCAACTTTTTCTTTCGTCTCGTGTTTAAAGCCTATACCGTGCTTAGTGGATTTCAAATTTACAAGCACTTCATTGAGATTTTTGTGTGAAGAATTGAATTTGTGCAAAGTGCTTCTAAGACTTTCTACTTCTTTAGAGATTTGCAAGAAGTACAATCCTTAATTGAGCTTTCGGGTTTATCGGCGCTTCTTTTGCCATAAAACTTGTTTTCCTCTTTTAATTTCTCATTCTCAAGAGTGAGTTTTTCAAAATCCTTTTCTTTTGAAGAAAATTGTTTTCTTAAATCTTTTATAGATTTTGAAGTGCAAATAAACTCTTTATACAACTCATCAAATGCATCTTGCATTTCTTCTAAAGTGAAATAGTTCTTAGAAGAAGTACATACCTCATTTTGATTTTCTTCGTGTGCCATAAGACACAAGTTTGCGGTTTCGTTTCCTTCTTCATCACTTGATTCGTCTCCGGAGTCGCCTCCCCAAGAGATGTATGCTCTTTGTTTCTTGAATGGTTTCTTCTCCTTTTTGATGTTTGGACAATTTGATTTGATATGTCCAATTTCTCTGCATCCATAGCACTTCAATTGGTCGCCTTGTTGCTTACCTTTTCGTTCATACTTCTTTTGCATGAACTTGTGAAATTTCGTAATAACGAGTCCAAGCTCGACATCTTCATCACTTGACTCCTCATCGTTTTGAGGTTGAGTAGTTGATGCTTTGAGCGCAATCTTTCTTTTCCTTTGATCATCCAAAGGAGAGTTAAGAATAGTTGATTCATAAGTTTTAAGATTACCTCGTAGTCCGTTGATGGTGACGTTTGTGATGCCGATTGATTCTTGGATAGCATCGGCTTTGGAACGCCATTCCGGAGTGAGGCTTCGTAGAATTTTCCGGACAAGCTCCTTATCCGTGAATGTCTTTTTGAGGGCGTGTAGGTCATTAACGATTTTTGAGAATCGTTTGAACATGTCATCTATCCTCTCGTTTTCCTTCATGCGAAACAGTTCATATTCGTGGGTTAGGAAATCAATTTTAGCTTCCCTTACCTGGTCCGTACCTTCGTAGGTGATTTCTAATTTGTCCGACATTTGCTTGGCAGTGGTGCAACATGATATTTTTCGATAGTCATCGGGGTTCACTGCACAATACATCATGTTGATTGCCTTTGCGTTGTTCTCTATTTTTCTGATATCATCGGCGTCGTATTCGTCTTCCGTTTTTGGAACGAGTTCTACTCCAACCTTTTTGGTAGGTTGTAGTTCTCCATTTTTGATAATTTTCCACAGTTGGAAATTGTTTAATTGTATAAAAATCCTCATTCTCTCCTTCTAGTAAGTGTAGTTGGTGCCATCGAAAAGTGGTGGCCTTGTGAAGCATTGTCCTTCACCTAGTCCTGCATAAACACTACGAGTAGAAGCCATGGAAAGTTTCTCTCAAACTGTTAAGTCTTTCAGAGAGTTAGGCTCTGATACCAATTGTTAGAATATACGCTTAACGCTAGAGGGGGGAGGGGTGAATAGCGTTATAATAAAAAACAATGTAAATTTGCGGAATTAAAAATTGCAGGAATAACGTAAGTGCAGTAATTAAAAAGATAAGGAGAGAACACACCGAATTTTATCCTGGTTCACCACTACACGTGGTTAGTCCAGTCCCCGAGAGACTCTCTCGAGTTTTACACTAACTTCGTTAAGCTTACGGGTGCTTAACAAACTGTTACACTTGCTCGTAGATATACACTCTACAAGACTTCAACCTGCTCGAGGATACCACACCTCAAGACTTCAAACCAAGGAACTACTTTTCCTTCTTACAACAAGGGATTAGACTATCCCTTCAAATGTGTACAAACACTTAGCACTCAAGACAAGACTCTCTCTATAGAGTAGATATGAGTAAAAGTAATACGCTCAAGAACACAACAATTTCGTCAAGAGTTTGGCTCTCAAAAACTTAAGAAATGAATATAAAATGATTGCAAAGAGAGTATGTATGCTTTAGCAAGAATGTATTCAGTTGTTGTGCTTAGAAGAGTGAATTTGAGTTGTATTTATAGTGCTCAAAACACCCAAGATCGTTGCTTAATTGCCAATCACAAATTGCTGATTTTGTGCTAGGATAATCGATTATCTGATTCTGCATAATCGATTATCTGCCAACGTTAAAAAAATCAATCCCAGATTTTAAGCAGAATAATCGATTATCCAAATCGTATAATCGATTACCTGAAAACGTTCAAAAATCAATCCCCGATTTTATGCTTAACATAATCGATTGTCTGATTGTACATAATCGATTATTTTTCAGTATTTGAAAATACTTTGGCAACGGTCTTTAATATAATCGATTACCAGAAAAGCCATGATCGATTATTTTGCTACTTTGAAAAATCTGATGCTCACTGTCTCAACATAATCGATTAGTCTAAGGCACATAATCGATTATCTTGTAACTTTGAAAAATCTGGTGAACACTGCCTTAACATAATCGATTATCATAAGGTACATAATCGATTATCTTTCAGCTTTGTAAAATCTGGTGTACACTGCCTTAACATAATCGATTATCATAAGGTACATAATCGATTATCTTACAGCTTTGTAAAATCTGGTGTACACTGCCTTAACATAATCGATTATCATAAAGTACATAATCGATTATCTTTGTCCAGATTTGAAATACATGTTTAAAATTTATTTTGGTTAAAAAGAAATGTTTGAAAATCATTTTGCTAAAAATTAAAGATGCATGGTTTGATAAAAATGACTTTATGAGAGAAGCCAAGTCTTGAATCAATTGTCGGATCAAGATCACAATTATAGAACGACTCATGTATAACTTTGTTGCTTTACTAAATCTTGATCTTTGTTTCTCTTGTGCTTGGACTTCGGCATATGTCAATGTTCCGTTCACGTCGGTTTGTCATTCATCAAAACCTACAAATATGAACACACGTTTAGTTTAGCGACTTGAGAACGCAATACCTCAAAACACGGATAACAAAACATAAAGAAGCATAAATAGGGGAAACAAAGTGGTAATTCATGAGACGACTGTCCGGGTCGTCAATGTGAATGATCAAGGATGTGAATTGATGCTCTCATCAAGGGGGGGTTAATACGCGTTGTACTCTTTTTCCTTTACAAGGTTTTTGTGCCACTGATTTTTCCTTGCAAGGTTTTTAACGAGGCAACCAAAAAGCATATTTCTAAATATGTGTACTTTTTTTCTTCACTAGAATGTATTCTCATAGGATCTTTTCCTAGTAATGTTTTAACGAGGCAAGTTATCTATGGACATCCAAGGGAGAATGTTATATAAATATCACATTATGGTGGATGTCTACTCTTCTTCTATGATCTTCATCTTAAATGCTTAATGACATATTAAATAAAATATTATATGACATATTTTCTTCACTTTTTATGCCTATATAAAGGCCTTGTAATAGATAGGAAAATACACACAATTGAAGAAAAAAATCTCTTTCTTCTCTCTATTTTTATTTCTTATTCATGTTACTAAATTGTTTTTATTTCATAACAAGTTATAACATGTTTGGCCAATCTTCTAAAATCAGCTTATTTTGAGAGGTGCTTTTCTTCGAAATACTTTTTGTGAAATGTTTTTGACGAGAAACAGTTTGTGTTTGGCTAATTAATATGAAAAGCACTTTTGAGCAGTAATTAGTGCTTGGTATTAAAAGTTGTTTTTGCTTCTTCTCAAAAGCACCTTTTTCCTTTTAAAAGCTTGGCCAAACATCTCAATTTTTGGCCAAAAACACTTTTGGCCCAACGAAAAAACTTGGCCAAATATGCTATTAATGTATTCTCCAGTGTACTTAAATTCTGGAAAACCTAGTTTTTTAAACCGATTAATTTAAACTTTACATTACTTGAATTGAAAATGTCAATATCATGGCTTATGCGAAACTAATAGCGTGTTTGGACAAGTTTTTAAAATTAGTTTATTTTAGAAACTATTTTTCCCAAAAGTTCTTCTAAAAAAAATATATAATCCTACTAATTTTGATTAAACCAGTTTGTATTTGGCTAATTAATTTAAATGTACTTTTGAGCAGTAATTAGTTAGTCTTAAACTAGTAACAACATGATTAATCCATTCTTATTAGGCCTAAAGTTTTCCTGGACGTCGTATACATTGTCTGGTTATCTTAAAGAGTGGACATGCATATTTTGATTCTGATTTATAAAGGTACGCGTAATAAGGCATTTGCAGAAAACGTTTCAAACCACTAAGCCATATTTTAATAAAGTTATTAGCTAAACGTGAATTAATTACTACAACTCGAACGAGTGAGAAGTCCTAAGGGCAGGATATCTAATGCACATAAGAATTCCTAAAAACATGATTTCTAATATTCTAATGCAGTAATGATAAATTATTTGGCTTGTTGTTAATTATTTGGTGGTTATTAACTGATCGTGGTTACAAGATGAGCAAATGGCAGGCTGAAAGTAATGAACCTAAAGTAGGATCTCCAATGAATGAGATTTATGACCTATGCAGGTTATCTATTGCGCAGATAAGTAGATAAAATCCTATAGGCATGTTTTCTACCCATTATTCATACTAAACATGCATAACCCTCCCCCCATATTGACTATTCAACCCCAATCGTTCGTTGAAAAATAATTACAAACAAGTATGCTCTGAATTAAAGTAAATAGGAACAAAAATAAGAAGTTATTCTATAGGGAGCTTCAATCAGGCCCAATCTTCCAACCTCAACCCCTTCGAGTTTCACAGCCTTTTCCATGGTCTAGGTGGAACATAGCTCCCTAGGGACCCATTGGGTCCCCCACCAATACCAGCACCTAGACATTTAAAAGAATACAGGACAAGTGCAGTGTGGAATACGAGCCTTGTGTGTCAAAGTTCAGTGAGTACTCAGAGGTACTCAAAGCAATGTTCACACGAAGGGGGATAAATCTATTCTCTAAGAGTAGTGTGAAGTGCAGGAAGAAGTATTTTTAAAAGAGTTTTAAAAAAAGGGATTTGTTTTAAAAGAATACAACAGAAACAATAGTTTATAAGTACAGAATTGCATACAATGATCATGGAGAAAGGGGAACAAATAGATCACATAATGCTAAGGAGATACAAAGGTTTAATGAACATGACTACACAGAATATGGGGGTTCAGGAAACTAGAAAGTAGTAAAGTTTAGGCATGCTAAGGTCTAACAATAGGACACATGCATATGAAGTAAAGTTAGGGATAAAAGAAGTCATATTACAGATTTAGCCTGTAAATCAGAAGACATGGTGAAGTATTAAAGCAAAGAATAAACTACACATTGAGCATGAGAATCATAAATAGAAGAAAATCAGAAAGATAATGGCCTAAAATTTTGCACACACATCCCAAACGGCACAATATAACAACTGCAACTCTCAGAATTCCATTCCGACTCCTATTTCAAAATCTCGCCTATAAACCGGAAATCGCCAAAATATCAACTTCGCCAATTCAAGCCTAAATCTACTCCGAACCTTCAAACTCGTAGAAGAATTCCCTGCCTTGCTCATATTGTGTCTTTGCCTCCTTAGGTCGAATCTATTCCAAATCGGTCTCCTTCCTTCAAAAAATCATTTTTCCATGTATATATACCAAGTAGGGTCAGGTACAAACAATAATACCTTCTCATATGCAAAAAAGGATAAGTTTCCAGGCCTGGACGTTCGCGACCGCGACGCGGACGCGATATTTAGCAAGTATACTGCCTCAAGCCGCCTCAGGTCCCCGATCGTGAGTTCGACCATGTTTTCACCCTGTTCCTTTTGGAATTTAGAAAAATATAAAACATGAAAGTTGTATCCTTTGAGTTAGCTTTCCAACCATATATTGTGAAGCCCAAATGGAATTCTGAGCAAAATATTACGTGTATTTTACTAGATAGTACGCAATATGCCTACTCGATTCTTTGTTTTATTGCTCTATCATCCATTAATCCCTGAATACGATGCCAACTTAATTTCTGGGGATTTTACTCAGACTTCAAAGCTTCAAATCACTAGAATTTATTTCATAATATCTACATAGCTCGGAATCACTCCTACAAGTCATAAAACATACAAGACACTAGCGATTAAAGCTCAAACTCAATTAAAATGCAGTAAATTTGAGTGTAATAAGCGACTAAAATACGTAATGATAGCCTATCATCAACAATCCACACTTAAACTAGTGCTCGTCATTGAGCAATCAAACTGCACTTTTTTATAAACACGATCTTTTTAAACAAATCTCTTAACTCATCACACCAAGAGTATTTAAAATAGACTAAGCACAAAAGCGTACATCTTCACCTCATGATTTGACTCACAAGTACCATGCATTATTCGCAACTCACCCACTTACTCTGACATATAGGTCACTGACATTACCTTTCCTTCATGAATCAAGTTTCCTCACACAACAAAAGAGAGTAGTTCCACACAATAAAATTTAAGAACACTTAGAAACTCAAGATAGAAAAAATTCACTCACTCTCAAAAATAACATTCATATGCCACAAAAGATGCACCATAATCGTGTCCGTAGTATACTACTTCACTAATCGAGCTTGTTAAGTCTAGGATAAATTAAAACTTTATTTGGTTGTAATATAGGCTACGAGACGAGTATGATACATTTAGATATAAGAGTGACTATACCTCTCTAAGAACTTTAATACATACACTTTGACATTCAAACCCCATACTTATATCAAACCAAAACTCCACCTTTACATTAATGTATATTACCACATTCTTATTTAAGCACACTTACCTCAAGAGCCACTACTTATCAAATAAATTTTTTTCACAACATTCCAACTATTTTTTTTTCAAGTGGCTCTTACTTTTTCAAAACAGTGCACCTTTTCCTTATTTAATTAGTTCCACTCAAATGGCTAACCAACCACCCCACATTTTAACATTTACGAAGTTCATAAACAATTCAAGTGCTGATGAGAGGTTACAATGGTTCAAATAGATGGTTAATTCAAATAAAAGGGTAAGTCTTGTAATGTGATTGCCAAAAAAATATGATTACAGGCTCAAAGGAGTTAACTATGATATATAATAATTAGGCGAGTAAAATATACATATCTGGCTCAACAAAGAAATGCCTATATCACTTCCAAGACTGAATAAAACTAGTATTTCGCTTTGCAAATACACGGGAAAGTTCTAAGCATCAAATGCAATGTAAAAAATAATACACAAACCTCACACACACATGGCACATAACTCACTTAATATTGGATTCATCAAGACACTCTAGTCAAAGCAACAACAACAACAACAACAACTACCCAGTATATTCCCACCAGGTGGGTTCTGGGGAGAGTAATATGTAGACGAGCCTTACCCCTGCCCGAAAGGGCAGAGAGGCTGTTTCCAGTCGATCCTCGGCGTATAGGATAAAAAGGGAAAGCTGCATTAAGAAACAAAGGTAAAATTAGAAACACAAGCAAGACAAAACAAAATAATAAAGCACAAGTACTCCCGCAGAAATAACGTAAATAATTATGGAAACATAAGCAACATAAATACAGTCGCATGCAATAATAACAAGCAGTAACTACCATACTAACAACCCTCTGGGACATAAGCTAAAACACTAATCACCTATGGGTAACCCTACTATCCCACACCCAACCCCGGGAAAGGCGTACGGAGAACTCTATGAGCCCCTAGCCTACAATCCTGATTCTAGACCTCCAGACTCCCCTATCAAGGGTCATGTCCTCGGTAACCTGCATTCTGGTCATGTCCTGTCTAATCACCTCTCCCCAATGCTTCTTAGGCCTCCCTCTCCCTCGCCGACAACCAACAATCTCCAGCCGCTCGCAGCTCCTCACCGGGGCATCAGGGCCCCTCCTCCGAACATGCCCAAACCACCTCAGCCTCGCTTCCCGCATCTTCTCGTCCACCGGGGCCACCCCTACCTTTTGTCGAATAACTTCATTCTTGATCTTATCCAGCCTGGTGTGCCCACACATCCACCTAAGCATCCTCATCTCTGCAACCTTCATTCTCTGAACATGCGAGTTCTTCACGGGCCAGCACTCCGCCCCATACAACATCGCAGGTCTAACCACGGCTCTGAAGAATTTCCCCTTGAGTTTGTGTGGAATTTTCTTATCACACAGGACCCCTGAAGCGAGCCTCCACTTTGACCACCCCGCTCCTATCCGATGGGTGACGTCCCCGTCAATCTCTCCGTCCCCCTGAATCACAGACCCCAGATATCTTACACTGTCCCTCTTGGCGATGGCCTGAGAACCAAGCATCACTTCCCTGCCTACCCCACTCGGCTCGTCGCCAAACTTGCACTCCAGATATTCTGTCTTAGATCTGCTTATTTTGAAACCCTTAGACTCGAGGGTCTGTCTCCATATCTCTAACCTTTCACTAACACCGGCCCTAGTCTCGTCTATCAATATTATATCATCAGCAAAGAGCATACACCAAGGCACATCCCCTTGGATATGTCGGGTTAGAGCATCCATCACTAAGGCGAACAACAGGGGGCTCAGCGCCGATCCTTGGTGGAGCCCCATTACCACAGGAAAATGGTCTGATTCGCCCCCCACCGTCCTAACCCTAGTCTTAGCTCCATTGTACATGTCCTTGATTACTCTGATGTAGGCTTCTGGCACACCCTTCGCCTCCAAGCACCTCCATAGCACCTCCCCCGGGACCTTATCATACGCCTTTAAAATCATACAATTTAAGGTACTTATACAAAGTCAAAAACTGAGCCTAACCGTCACAACCAAAATACTCACTATTCTCAAGGCATAATAAAGTCAAGAGATATTATTTCAATTCAAAACACAATACAAATGGCTCATATTTCTAGAAAAACTAACTACATCCGGTTCAAATAAAATCCTTGGAAAAGAACCGCGATACAAAGAAAAATCAGGGGGGAGTTTCTACACTACCTAACAAAAGAAAATCTTTTTATTTAGATTTAAATCCCTCAAGAAAATTGTCTAATAGATCCATTGTCAGAAAATTCCAATCTTTTTTATTTCAAAAAAATTATTCAATTAAACTAACACAACTAAAATAGCATAGAAAGTCATCGAGACAATCTCCTCACCCCACACTTAAAATTGTGCATTTCCCCCAATGCACACTATAACTAATAAAAGGGCCGAAGCACTAGCAACTCATGGGTGTTCAGCATTCTCCCAAGTTTAGTCCTTCTTGCAGGTGCATCACACTTAGTTCCAACCATTTAGTTTATTGTTGCATCCTTCCAATACCTTTGCTTTCCATGATCCTAGAAGATAAAAAACTGACACTACAAAAATAATACAATTAAAAAATAAAATTAAAAAAATAGTAAAGTTGTGTTGCCTCCCAACAAGCGCTTGATTTAACGTCTCGGCACTACGTGAATCACTTTCTGCCTCCACCTTGAGCTTATGAATTGAACCCTGCTTCAAGCTTATGATGGTTCTCTTGGGGTAGTACAAATTCTTGCGAGCTAAAAATTAGATAAAATCTTATGCATTTTTTGGCTCTCGACCTGGAGTGTCACCTTGCCTACACGACCTTGAGAAATCCAAAATATAAGGCTCATCTAGTTCTTCCTTGGACTACTTTTTATGCTCATAAGGATGAATTTCCATTTCACCGTCTGAACATAGAGAAGTGTTTTGAATGAGGTCCAATGGTTCAAATACATGAACTTCAAGATTTTGAACTCCTCAACACCAATCACACTAGAGTCAACTAAATTTGTATCTTCAACGTCTTTGGTTGACTTTAGTATTACTTCTTCAACATTGTCATCCTCAAATTCTAGTTGGTTAGATTTTTGTTTTCTACTCTTACATCCTCCATTTGCACCTCAATTTCAACATCTAATTCATTTTCTTCTTGGATACTATCTACAATATTGGCTTGTTGAGCATTAAATACCTCAACTAATTGACTCACTTGTGCCTCCATGTTGTGAATAACAACATCTTGCCTTTATATGTGCAGTTGTTTCTCATCATTTTGTTCCACAGGGCACCTTAGCATATCCTTGATCTCTTTTAGGTCATCATCCTGGGTTCTTTGTTCCTATTAACTTCACAAGAAAAGGTAGAACAATCATTGTAAGGGATTGGGAGAAGATAAGAAATATAAGCACAACCACAAAAGTGACCATCTTGACCACCACACATATCACATACATTCCACTTATAAGATTGAGTTAGTGTACATAACTCACTCTCGAAAGTATTTTAATAATTGTGTCATGGGTGATTTTCTCTACAATATGTATAAGGAGGACTAAAAGTAGAATTACCCACATCCAAACTCTCATAATTCGAGGATGCCACGTTTCTCAAATTAACAAGTAAAACAAATATATAAAAAATCAAATACAACAAAACAAAAATAGAAGTTCAAACTTGCAACCTAGCAATATGTACACCTATAGCTACACTGTTAGTTCCCCCGGCAACGACGCTAAAATTTGATCACGCCCAACTCTAGTCCTAAAAAGGATATGCGGTCTCTACAAATATAATCCGATCTAAAAGTTCGACGTTAAATCCCACAGAGAATTTAGGCTTAGCTATATCTGTTTAATATCACTAAAAAGAAAAGTTTTCAAAATTTTCTAAATTATAAAGATTGAGATATATATATATATATTTCTAACTAATTAACTAGCAAATACTACAAAGCAGTAAAATTATCAACTAACAAGCCAAAGGATTAGAGACTAAATTAAGGAGGTATAGAGTTATGATTTCCTCAATTGTCGGAATCATTCTAGCTATGTTCCCTATAATTTTGACAATGTACTCTCTATTGACCGTGAGCACTTTAGGTACCGTAATTCTCTCTCGAGCAACCACAATGATTTACTAGACATATTCTCTCGAACTACGCTATTTGGCTTATCTAATGGCTCATTATGACCATGTCAAGGCTTTGTTATTTTTAAACCTGTCTTTAAACCCGTTGTATCGATTTCTCACATACGTTAGGAGTGATGTTCTTCAAAAGCCACCTAAATATGTATCATTTCTCAAGAAACACATAATAAATAGGAATAGTGAATCGATAGCCATTCAATCAACAACAATAAACACGCAGTTGAACAAGTAAGAAAAATCCAACGACTCAATTATATAAAAACATAACAAGAATTTATCATACAAAAGGTTTTCATCAAAACCCTAGATAAATGACACAATATAACAACTGCAACTCTCAGAATTCCATTTCGACTCCTATTTCAATATCTCGCCTATAAACCGGAAATCGCCAAAATATCAACTTTGCCAATTCAAGCCTAAATCTACTCCGGACCTTAAAAACCCATTCCAATCACCCTCCTAAGTAATAAATCACCTCCTGAAGCTAACCTAACCATCGAAACTCGCATCCGAGCCCTTTAACACATAAGTCAACATCCGGTTGACTTTTCCAGCTTAAACTTCCTTAAGAGAGACTAAGTGTCTCAAACTTACCAAAATTATTCCGAATTCGATCCGACCTACCCAATACCTCAAAAACACGAATAACAAAACATAAAGAAACAGAAATAGGGGAAACATAGTAATAATTCATGAGACGACTGGCCGGGTCGTCAACGTGAATGATCAATGATGTGAATTGATGCTCTCATCGGGGGGAGTTAATACGCGTTGTACTCTTTTCCCCTTACAAAGTTTTTGTGCCACTGAGTTTCCTTGCAAGGTTTTTAACGAGGCAACCAAAAGGCGTATTTCTAAATATGTGTACTATTTTTTCTTCACTAGAATTTTTTCTCATAGGATCTTTTTCTAGTAATGTTATAACGAGGCACGTTATCTATGAACATCTAAGGGAGAGTGTTATTATAAATATCACATTATGGTGGATGTCTACTCTTCTTCTATGATCTTCATCTCAAATGCTTAATGACATATTCAATGAAATATTTCATGGCATATATTCTTCACTTTTTATGCCTATATAATTGCCTTGTAATAGATAGGAAAATACACACAATTGAAGAAGAAAATCTCTTTCTTCTCTCTATTTTTATTTCTTATTCATGTTACTAAATTGCTTTATTTTCATAACAAGTTATAACATGTTTGGCCAAGTTTCTAAAATCAGCTTATTTTGAGAGGTGCTTTTCTTAGAATTACTTTTTGTAAAATGTTTTTGACGAGAAAAAGTTTGTATTTGGCTAATTAATATGAAAAACACTTTTGAGCAGTAATTAGTACTTGGTCAAGCTTTTGAAAACTGCTTCTAAGTGTATTTTTCTCAAAAGTGCTTCTCAGAAAAGTTTTTTTGGAGAGAAGCTACTTTTTTTCTCCTTCTTAAAAGGTTTCTTCTCAAAAGTACTTTTTCCTTTTAAAAGCTTGGCAAAATATCTCAATTTTTGGCCCAACAAAAGAACTTGTCCAAACAGGCTATTAATGCATTCTCCAGTGCACTTTAATTTTAGAAAACCTATTTTTAAACTGATTAATTTATAGATGTCAATATCATGGCTTATGCGAAACTAATAGCGTGTTGGGACAAGTTTTTAAAATTAGTTTATTTTAGAAACTATTTTTCCAGAAAGTTTTTGTCAAAAAAATATATAATCCTACTATTTTTGATTAAACCAGTTTGTATTTGGCTAATTAATTTAAAAGCACTTTTGAGCATTAATTAGTATTTGGATGAATTTTTAAAAAGTATTTTTAGTATATTTTTCTCTAACAATGATTTTGCGGAGAAACAAAAGAAAGAACATATTTTTTGCCAAAAAGATGTTTGGCCAAACATGCTACAACTAAGGTCATATTTCAAATTTTCATTTCATTATTGGTGACTGAGAAGGAAAAAAAATGTGAAACTGTATATTTGCATAATGCTGGCGGTATATATTATTTTTCAAAAGAACCAAAAGCAGCAAAGTTAAAATTATTGTTTAAGTTGATGAAATTTAAACGGCTTAGCATTTCAATTTTTTGCTGGCTATGCTTACAGCTACCTTCGGGGTGGACCAGTTTCAATTAATAATGCAATAGTTAATTAAATGGCTTTTATTTAGCCAATTAATTTAATTGGCTTCCACCTAACAAAAGTCCAAATCTGTTATTCCTTATAACTAACAGTAACAATTAAGATATACCATATAACGTTTCGCCAGTACTCCAAACCATGAATAACTTCTTCAAAAGCTCTAAATTGGCTCAAAGGTTCTTTAATGGCTTCAACCGAGTCCAAATCAACACTCAGAACGTCAGCCACCTGTCCCAAATTACTGGAAATATTGAAACTGAATCCCGTAAAATTTCAGCAAATTATGTTCCATTGACACCAGTAAGTTTTTTGGAGAGAGCAGCAGATGTTTTCAGAGATACAACTTCAGTTGTGTTTGGCTCTTCAGTGAAATACACTTGGGAAAATACACATTCTAGGTGTCTAAAACTTGCTTCAGCTTTGGTTCAGTTAGGAATTTCTCGCGGAGATGTGGTAAAATATTACTCCCTTCGGTCCACTTTAACTGATTTTTTTTTCGCAATCCACAATATTTGATCTTTTCAAATCAAAGTTGTCGTTGGAATAAAGAGTTTAGGATTATTTGTTGTATTTTTAATGAACAAATCAAGGTTAATATGGTCAATTTCATTATTAATTAATATTAACATGTGAATTTCTTTATATGTATAAATACATCTAGAAAAATAATTAAAGCAGACGACAGAGTGAGTAATTTCTATATTGGGCTTAACCAACTTGAGATACTCAAAATTTATTGCGATATTGTCCGTTTAGGGCCAAAACTTGCATGTTTTCTCCAATAAACTCATACACTTAAGAGATCTTTACCTCTTATATGTAGATTCTTAATCTTTTCACGCACACCTAATAATATCATTTTTTCAAGCATTTGCTTTCAATTTTTTTACTTTTGCTTGAAATTGTTTTAATGATTTAACTTGTTATATTATTGCAGGTTGCAAGTCTGGCTCCTAATATACCAGCAATGCAGGAGCTGCATTTTGCAGTACCAATGGCTGGAGCAGTTATTTGTACATTAAATACGCGCCTTGATTCGTCAAAGATAGCTAACTTACTAAAACATTCAGAAGCCAAAATCATATTTGTTGATCAGCATTTGCTCCAAATTGCTCAACAAGCAATCAGTCTTCTTTCAAAAGACAAAACAATTAAACCACCAATTCTCGTACTAATTCCTGAATCGGAGAATTCCTCTCCTCCTATAGCCGAGACATCATCGTCTAATAAGTTTCACGAATACGAAAATTTGTTGGCAAGTGGGAGTAGCAATTTTACAATAAAATGGCCAAAAACTGAATTTGATCCAATCAGTATCAATTATACTTCCGGAACAACGTCACAATCCAAAGGAGTAGTCTACAATCACAGAGGCGCGTATCTCAATACTATTAGTACGTTTCTGACTTATGGAATGGGTTCGATGCCTACATACCTATGGACATCTCCCATGTTTCACTGCAATGGATGGTGCTTGACTTGGGGAATGGCTGCAATTGGTGGCACAAATGTTTGCCTTAGGCATATCTCTGCTAAAAATATATTTGAAAGCATTTCTCTCTATAAAGTCACACATATGGGCGCAGTACCAACCGTCCTGAACATGATAGTAAACTCCATACCAAGCGACAGGTTGACCATTTAATCTAAAAGCTTGCTTGTCAGAAATAACATATTTTTAATTATTTAATTATATTATGTTTTAATAACAGGAAGCCGCTTCCACATAAGGTGGAAATATTAACAGGTGGATCACCTCCACCTCCACAAATATTTTCCAAAATAGAGGAGCTTGGATTTGGAGTAACTCACGGGTATGGACTTACAGAGACTTATGGTATAGCAACATCTTGCTTGTGGAAACCTGAGTGGGATTCTTTACCCCCTGAGGAACGATTCACGCTTAAAGCAAGACAAGGAGTAGGACATCTTTGTATGGAAAATGTTGAAGTCAGAGACCCTGAGACTATGGAAAAAGTGCCACCTAATGGAAAGACAATTGGCGAAGTTATGTTAAGAGGAAATACTGTAATGAGTGAATATTTAAAAGATGTTAAAGCAACCAAAGAAGCTTTTAAAGGCGGATGGTTTCATAGTGGTGATCTTGCTGTAAAACATCAAGATGGTTACATAGAAATTAAGGATAGGTTAAAAGACATTATAATTTCAGGAGGCGAAAATATAAACTCGTTGGAGGTTGAAAGAGTTTTGTATAAACATCCAGCAGTAGTTGAAGCAGCAGTAGTAGCGCGACCAGATGATCACTGGGGACAAACACCTTGTGCATTTGTTAAACTGAAGGAAGGATTTGAGGAAAAAATTTCTTCACAAGAAATAATAAAATTTTGTAGGAATCATTTGCCTCATTACATGGAGCCTCGGACAGTAATTTTTGAAGATATACCTAAAACTTCAACTGGAAAAGTACAGAAATTCATTTTGAGGGAGAAAGCAAAAGCTTTGGGCAGTTTAAATTTGTAGAGAGATTTTGTTGGAATTTTTTTATAGAGCTTGACTTTTAAATTTTTAGAATTCATTAAGTAATAACTTTAGTTAAAAAAATTACTTTTATATTAGTTGTTTATTTCTACATAAATTTTAAGTTTTAAGAGTTATTTTATTAGGATTTTTAGATTGAAAAAGAATCAAATAGACCATACATGGTGGCCTCCATTTAGTTTTGGCAAATAAAATGAGCAGAACATTGAACCCAAGAGCAACACGTTACTTTGAATATTCTAAACTGTTGGACCTTTCACTCAGCTGTATTATCACGACCCGAATTTTCTATCATCGGGAGTCGTGATGGTGCTTACTCATAGTAGCCAGGCAAGACACAAAATTATGAATTCTAAACTCTTTGGTTTTAATCCTTTTCACCACATATATTAACAGGAGATAAACATTTAAATAACAACGAAATATAAGATTTAAGCGGAAGACTTAGACAAAATAAATCAAAATGATAAGAAAATTCACATACGCCTCTACCCAGAAACTTGTGTCACATCATTCACATACTATTAAGAATTACTATATACAACCGTTTGAAAGAAAGTAACATTGTCTGTCTCGAATGCAAGAGATAATAGAACATAAAAAACTAATAGAAGAGACGTCAGGCCTGCGGACGCCTACATGGCTACCTCGGAGTCTCGGTAGACTTAAGACTGGCTCCCTACTGCTCTTGACCATCTGCTGCTCCGGTATCTGCACAGAGTGCAGAGTGTAGTATCAACACAACCGACCCCATATGCTGGTAAGTGCCTGGCCTAACCCCGACGAGGTAATGACGAGGCTAAGACCAGACTCCAGATAAACCTGTGTAGTATATATATATATATATATATATATATATATATATATATATATATATATATATATATATATAATTAACTTCTAACACGGATAAGGAAAATAACGGCATATTTCTCTTTCAATTTACATCTTGTCACAGGCATGCAACCCGATCCCATTTCTTATATCTTGTAGTAGGCGTACCACCCGCTCCCATTTCATTAAATCTTGTGGTATGTGTACCACCTGCTCCCATTTCATTATCAATTATGGTAGACATACCATCCGCTCCCATTTCATCATAACTTGTGGTAGGCGTACCACCCGCTCCCATTTCATCATAACTTATAGTAGGCGTACCACCCGCTCCTATTTCATCATAACTTGTAGAAGGCTCCCGTTTCAAGCCTATAAAAATATCACAAGTAAATCCCAACAAGGGAACAAAGCAATATAATAACTTCCCGACAAAGGAACAGAGCAATATAATAACTTTCCGGCAAGGGAACAATAGCAGTATAATCACTTCTCGGCAAGGGAACAACAACAGTATAATGACTTCCCGGCAAGGGAACAACAATATCGAAACAACATACCGGCAAGGGAGAATCATCTATAACCAATCTTAACGCAACTCCTACTCAGCTCAATTAATTCCAATTCTATGTCATAAATAAATTCCATGAAAATAAACTAAATCTTTGCCCAATATCATGAGTCATCAATTGAAGCATCTGTAGAATCATTTCAGAATACACATATATAAAATTAAGACTCACAGCCATGCTCGACACTAATGTATAGATACTCGTCAACATGGCTATACGTCGGACTCAACAAGAATCAATTAACAAATATGACACAACTCCTAATCCCTCAAGCAAAGGATAGACCGGACACTTACCTCAAACTTTCACGGCCAACTCAAGCCTCAAATACTGCTTTTCCATTCAAATTTGGCTCCAACCCAATCAAATCTATACATAATTGATTTAATAATATCAATAAATGCTAAACAATCCAACTCCAATGCTTAATTATAGCTTTCTAATTATTCTTCAAAAAATCCAAAAATCATCCCCGAGCCTGCTTGGTCAAAACACGAGGTTCGAACCAAAATACGATCACTCATTCACCCACGAGATGGAATATATAATTATTTTCAAAATTTGACTCCAAAACTAGGTCTAAATCACATTTAATCAAAAAGCCCTAACTCTACCTAAAACCCTAATTTTCTACTTTTATTCACATGAAAAATCCACCCCTATCCCCATTTACCTTACGCGATCGCGAGAGTGACTACGCGATCACGATGAACAACAGGCCTAAGCACATGTAGCAGAAAATCTGCAACTTTTCCTTAAGTTCAAAACTACCCGGATCACACCCGAAACACACGCGAGCCCTCGGGGCTCCTAACCAAACACACGTACTGACTTAGCAACATCATACGAACTTATAAATGCGATCAAATCGCAAATAACCTCAATAACAATGAATTAAACCTCAAAATCAAGAACTTTTCTCAAGCTTCATCAAGTATCAAATTTTAGCAATTTAGGTCTGAATAAAGTCAAATGATATCCATTTTTCACAAAATTTCACATAAACATCTTAAATCATATGTAAGACCTATACCGAGTGTCGGAACCAAAATACGGGCCCAATACCACCGTGCTCTAATCAAATTTTATTTCAAATATCATTAAAATTTAAGAAAATAATTTTCTTTAAAAAATTATTTCTCGGGCTCGAAGCCTCGAAATTCGAATACGGGCATACCCCAAGTCCTATATTTTCCTACGGATCCTCCGGGACCGTCAAATCACAGGTCCGGATCCATTTACCCAAAAAGTTGATCGAAGTCAAATTAATTTATTTTATTGCTAAATTTTACCATTTTTCATAGATTTTCATATTTAAGCTTTTCATATACGCATCCGGACTGCGCACGCAAATCAAAGTGACTTTTAATGAGGGTTTTACGGCCTCGGAAGCACATAATTCAATTAAAAAGAAGTGATGGATCATCACAGTCTCCACCTCTAAAATAATCGTTCGCCCTCAAACGGACATAAGAAGGAAATACTTGAGTCGGGAAAAAGATGGGGATAACAGCTCCGCATATCAGGCTCGGACTCCCAGGTCGATGCCTGACCTATCCACTAAACATGAAGAGAGGTACAACTCTTTGACCTCAACTGACGAACCTGCCAGTCTAGCATAGCCACCGGCTCCTCCTCATAAGACAAGTCCTTGTCCAACTAGACAGTTCTGATATCTAACACGTGGGATAGATTGCCGTGATATTTCTAAAGCATGGACACATGAAACACTGGATGCACGACTGCTAAGCTCGATGGCAATGCAAATCTATAAACCACCTCTCCCACTTGATCAAGAATCTCAAATGGACCAATGGACCTAGGGCTAAGCTTGCCTTTCTTCCCGAATCTCATCACGCCCTTCATAGGCTACACTCGAAGCAATACCCGCTCACTGATCATGAAAGCCACATCTCGAACCTTGCGGTCTGCATAACTTTTTTGCCTGGATGAGCCGTACGAAGCCTATCCTAAATGATCCTTACCTTGTCCAAGGCCTCTTATACCATATCCGTGCCTAACAACCAAGCCTCTACTAGCTCAAACCATCCAATGAAACCGACACCGCCTACCTTATAAAGCCTCATAAGGAGCCATCTGGCTACTCGACTGGTAGCTGTTGTAGGCAAACTCTGCTAAAGGCAAAAATTGATCCCACGAGCCTCCAAAGTCAATAACACAAGCTCGGAGCATATCCTCCAATATCTGAATAGTCTACTCGAATTGTCCGTCCTTCTGGGGATGAAATGGTGTGCTTAACTCAACCCGTGTGCCTAACTATCGCTGAACTGCTCTCCAAAAATTCGAGGTAAACTGCGTACTTCGGTCCGAAATGATAGATACTGCCACACCATGAAGGCGAACGATCTCCCGAATATAGATTTGAACCAACCTCTCAGAAGAATAGGAGACTGCTACAGGAATGAAATGTGCTGACTTGGTCAGCCTATCGACAACGATCCATACTGCATCGGATTTCTTCCGAGTCTGCGGGAGTCCAGTAATGAAGTCAATATTGATTCGCTCCCACTTCCACTTGGGAAGCTCAATCCTCTGAAATAAACCATCAGTTCTCTGATGCTCGTACTTGACCTGCTCACAATTCAAACACCGAGCCACATATGCAGCAATATCCTTCATTATCCTACGCCACTAATAATGCTGTCGCAAGTCCTGATACATCTTTGCGGCACCTGAATGAATTGAGTATAGGATCTATGGGCCTCCTCGAAAATCAACTTTCGGAGCCCATCCATATTAGGCACACAAACTCGACCCTAAAATCTCAAAAATCCATCATCATCTAAAGTAGCCGGCTTGGCACCTCCGCGTTGCACCGTGTCCCTATGGACACACAAATGGGGATCATCATACTGTCGTTCATGGATACGCTCTAATAATGAAGAACAAGCGACCGTGTAATCTAACATACGTCTGGGCTCAAAAATATCCAGTCTCACGAACTGGTTGGCTAAAGCCTAAACATCCAAGACAAGCAGTCTCTCATCGACCGGAATATAAGCAAGACTACCCATACTGGCTGACTTTCTACTCAAAGCATCGGTCACTACATTGGCCTTTTCCGGATGATATAAAATGGTGATATTATCATCTTTCAACAACTCCAACCACCTCCTCTACCTCAAATTCAACTCCTTTTGCTTGAACAAGCACTGAAGACTCTTGTGATCCGTGAATACCTCACATGCCACGCCATAAAGATAATGCCTCAAAATCTTCAATGCGTGAACTATGACAGCCAACTCCAAATCATGAACCGGATAGTTCTTCTCGTGAATCTTCAACTACCGCGAAGCATAGGCAATGACCTTGCCATCCTGCATCAGCACTGCACCAAGCCCAACACGAGAAGCATCATAATTATCTGTATAAAGCCTGAACCTATGGGCAAAAAAACCAGCGGTGTTGTAGTTAGAGCTATCTTGAGCCTTTGGAAGCTCGCCTCACACTCCTCCAACCACCTAAACTGGTCACCCTTCTGGGTCAACCTAGTTATTGGGGCTGCAATAGATGAAAACCCCTCGACAAACTGACGATAGTAGCCTGCCAATCCAAAAAAACTCTGAATCTCTATAGCTGATGCCGGTCTAGGCTAATTCTTGACTGCCTCAATTTTCTTAGGGTCCACCTGGATACCGTCTGCTGACACAACATGACCTAGAAATGCAACTAAACTTATCCAAAACTCACACTTCAAGAAGTTAGCATATAACTGACTATCCCTTAGAGTCTGAAGAACCACTCTAAGATGCTGCTCGTGCTCCTTCTCGCTGCTAGAATATATCAAGATATCATCAATGAAGACTATCACGAATGAATCCAAATAAGGCCTGAACACTCGGTTTATCAAATCCATAAAAGTTGCTGGGGCATTTGTCAACCTGAATGATATAACCAAGAATTCATAATGCCAGTACCGAGTGCGGAAAGCAATCTTAGGGACATCAGATGCCCTAATCCTCAACTGATGATAGCTAGATCTCAAGTCAATCTTTGAAAATACCTTGGTCCCCTGAAGCTGATCGAATTAATCATCAATCCTTGGCAGCGGATACTTATTTTTGATTGTAACCTTAATTAATTACTTGTAATCAATACACATTCTCATTGACCCATCTTTCTTTTTAACAAACAACACCAGCGCACCCCAAGGAAAAATACTGAGTGTAATGAAACCTTTCTCGAGAAACTCTTGCAACTGCTCCTTTAACTCTTTCAATTCAGGCCGGGCCATACGATACGACGGGATAGAAATGGGCTGTGTGCCCGGAGCCTCATCAATGAAAAAGTCAATATCCATGTCAGGCGGAAAATCCGGTAGGCCTGAAGGGATAACCTCGGGAAACTCAAGAACAACAGGCAGATAATCAATAGAAAAGACCTCAGCACTAGAATCACGAACATATGCTAAATAGGCAAACACCCCTTCTCGATCATGTGCCGAGCCTTCATATAAGAGATAACACTACGGGCAGAATGACCAAGAGTCCCTCTCCACTTTAAATGGGGAAAACCCAGTATCGGTAAGGTCACGTTTTTGGCATGACAGTCCAAGATAACATGATAAGGTGATAACCAATCCATCCCCAATATAACATCAAAATCGACCATATCTAGAAGCAACAATTCCACACGAGTCTCAAGACTCTCAATCATAACTACACAAGAATGATGGACTCGATCTACCACAATAGAATCACTCACCTGTGTAGACACATATATAAGGACACTAAAGGAATCACTAGGCATAACCAGATATGGTGCAAAATAAGATGACACATACGAGTACGTTGACCCTAGATCATATAACACTGAAGAATATCTATCACAAACTAGAACCGTACTTGTGATCACCGTAAATGAGGCCTTAGTCTCGGGCTTGGGTAGGAGGGCATAGCATCGGGGCTTCGTCTCACCACCCTGAACTACGTCCCTGGGAAAACCTGATGCTGGCTGGCCTCCACATCTAGTGGTCTGAGCTCCACTTTTAAATCCTCTACCTCCACCTCTAGCACCTCTACCCCCACCTCTAGCTGGCTTGGCGATCTGTAGAACTGCTGGTGCTTGAACCATGGCACGGGAACCCTAATGCTGAGAGCTACTCGGTGCTCGAGGGCAATACCTAGCATTATGCCTTGTATTGCCACAAGTAAAACAAGCCCTCGGCTGCTGGGGCTGGTGACCCTAGAAACTCTGAAGTTGTGGTGCACTGATAGGAGCTGGTGGTGCATTGTAAGGCTGCTGATCAGAATACAACATCTGAGGACCACGGCTACCTGAAGCACCATGAGAAACCTGAAGAAATGACTAAAAAGGCCTAGGAGGATGGCCTCTACCATATGAATCTCTATCTCTAGATGAGGTACCACTGAACTACCTGAATGACGAGGCCTCTTATCTAACCCATGACCACCTTCATGTGACAGAACCATCTCTACTCTCCTGGCCACATTGGCCGCCTCCTAGAAAGATATCTCACTTCCAGTTTCCCTAGCCATCTAATGACGAATCGGCTGAATAAGTCCATCAATAAACCTCTTCACTCTCTCTCTCTCTCAGTCTCTCTCGATAGGAAGTATTACAAGAACATGGCAAGCCAAGTAAATGAATCTGGTCTCATACTGGGTAATCGTCATGGAACCCTGCTGGAGGCGCTCAAATTGCGTCCGATAGTCCTCTCTCTGAGTAATGGGGAGGAACTTCTCTAGAAATAGCTATGTAAACTGCTCCCAAGTTAAAGATGGTGATCCGGCTGGTCTAGCCAAACCGAAATCCCTCCACCAAGTCTTGGCGGATCCAGACAAGAGAAATGTAGAAAAATCAACCCCATTGGTCTCAAAAATGCCCATGTTCCGAAGAACCTCGTGGCAGTTTTCCAGATAGTCCTGGGGATCCTCAGTAGATGCACCGCTGAAGGTAGTAGTGAAGAGCTTGGTAAACCTGTCTAATCTCTACAAAGCATCAGCTGACACGGCTGCACTTTCGCCAGTCTTAGCTATCACAAATGGCTGAACTGCCCCAGCTGGTTGAGCCGCTGGAATCTGAAACTGGGGAGCTACCTACTCCGGAGTGCGAGTAACATGAGTTTGGGCTCCTCCTCCAGCCTGAGAAATGGCTGGTGCTACAGGGAGTAACCCTACGTTGGTGACAGTCTCCATAAGGCCCACTAGATGGACCAGAGCATCCTGAAGAACCAGGGTAGCAATAAATCCCTTTGGGAGCTGAACTAGGCCCACTGGAACTTTTGGGGCTGGAACCGCATCATCAAAATCAACCTGAGGCTCCGCTATGGGTGATGCTGCTCTAGGTTAAGCTCTGCTCTTGCCTCAACCTCTAGCATGGCCTCAGCCTCGCCCTCTGCCCCTCATTGGAGCTGCTACTGGGGGCTCGGACTGCTGATCGGTAAATGAGGAAGCGCATGTTCTCGCCAACTGCGAAAGAACAAAGTAAAAATTCAATTAGCATTGAGAAACCAAACCGCATGATAGGTAGAATAAATGTGAAGTTTTCCTAACTTTGTAGCCTCTGAGGGATAAATACAAACATCTCCGTACCGATTCCTTACACTCTACTAAGCTTGTCCATGAACTGTGAGACTTATATAACCTAGTTCTCTAATACCAACTTGTCACGACCAGGATTTCCCACCCTGAAGAGTCGTGCTGACGCCTACTCGTAGAAGCTAGGCAAGTCACGAAATTATGAATTCTTAACTCTTTGGTTTTAATCCTTTTTACCACATAACAAGCGATAAATATTTAAATACCAGCGGAATATGAGATTTAAGCAGAAGACTTAGACAAAATGAACCAAAAAGATAAGAAAATCCACATATACCTCTACCCAGAAACTGGTGTCACATCATTCACAGATACAAAGATTTACTACATGCAACCGTTTGAAAGAAAGTAACACTGTCTGTCTCGAATACAAGAGATAACAGAACATAAAAAACTGATAGAAGAGACGTCGGGCCTGCGGACGCCTGCAGGGCTAACTCGAAATATCGGTGGACTGAAGGCTGGCTCCCATTCACTTCCATTTCATCATAACATATGGTAGGCGTACCACCCACTCCCATTTTATAATAACTTGTGGTAGACGTACCACACACTCCACTTTTTATTATAATTTGTAGTAGGATACCACCCGCTCTCATATCAAGCCAATAAAGAAATCACAAGTAATCTCGGTAATGGAACAAAGCAATATAATAACTTCCCGACAAGGGAACAGAGCAATATAGTAACTTCTTGGCAAGGGAACAACAATATCGAAACAATATCCTAGCAAGGGAGAATCAGCTATGACCAATCTTAACTAAACTCCTACTCAGCTCAATTAATACTAATACTCAGTCATAAATAAATTCCATGAAAATAAACTAAATTCTTGCCCAATATCGAGAGTCATCAGTAGAAGCATCCATAGAATCATTTAAGAATACACATATATATCAATTTAAGACTCACGGTCACGCTCGACACCAACGTATAGATACTCGTCACCATACCTATACGTCGGACTCAACAAGAAGCAATTAGCAAATATGACATGACTCCTAATCCCTCAAGCTAAGGTTAGACCAGACACTTACCTCAAACTTCCACGGCCAACTCAAGCTTCAAACTCCGCTATCCTTTTTAATTTGGCTCCAATCAAATCGAATCTATATATAATTGATTTAATAACATCAATAAATGTTAAACAACCCAATTCCAATTCTTAAGTAGTAGCTTTATGATCAGCCTTCCCAAAAATTCAAAAATTGACCCCAGGCCCACTTGGTCAAAACACGAGGTTCAAATTAAAAACCGATCATCCATTCACCCACGAGCCCGAATATATAATTATTTTTAGAATTCGACCCCAAAATGAGGTCTAAATTACAATTAATCAAAAAGCCTAACTCTACCTAAATCCCTAATTTTCTACCCTTATTCACATGATTTAAGCCTAGAAATCTAATGGCTGTTAATGGAAATTGAAAAAAACGAGTCTAAGATTACATACCTATGGATTTGTGGTGAAATCCTCTTTTAAAAATCGCCCAATTTAGAGTTTAGATGAAGAAGTTATAAAATTTTGTACAAATCCCGTATTAGCTACTGTTTTAAGCGTTGTACGACAGTGTTCATCGCGTTCGCGAGAACACTGTCGCAATTGCAAAGGCTGCCTGTAAGTGGACTTACGCGATCCCGAGATCTTCCACGCGTTTGCGAAGGGTTGAAACCCCCCCGACCTTCGCGTTCGCGGACACACATACGCTTTCGCGTAGAAGAACGATCAAAATCCCAGCTCCCTCAAATTAACACTACGCGTTCGCATCACATAGGTCACGTTCGCGATAAGCAATCCCCCAAATATACGTGTTCGCGAATGTGGCTTCGCGTTCGCGATGGACAAATCCATCCCTGTCCCCATTTACCTTAAGAGATCGCAAGAGTGACTACGCGATCGCGATGAACAGCAGGACTGAGCACCTGTAGCAGAAAATCTGCAACTTTTCCTTAAGTTCAAAACTTCCCGAATCACAGCCGAAACACACCCGAGCCCTTGGGGCTCTTAACCAAACAGATGTACTAACTCAACAACAACATAAGAACTTATCCATGCGATCAAATCGACAAAATAACCTCAATAACAATGAATTAAATCTCAAAATCAAGAACTTTCTCAATCTTCGTTAAGTATCAAATTTAGCAATTTAGGTCCGAATCACGTCAAATGATATACGTTTTTAGCGAAATTTAACAAACACATTTTAAATCATATGTAAGACCTGTACCAGGCGATGGAATCAAAATAGGGGCCCGATACCACCGTGTTCTAATCAAATTCATTTCAAATTTTCTTAATAATTTCAGAAAATAATTTTCTTTAAAAATTTATTTCTCGGGTTCGGGGCCTCGGAATTCAATTCCGATTATATGCCAAAGTCTCATATTTTCATATGGACCCTCCAGGACCGTCAAATCACTGGTATAGTTCCGTTTACCCAAAACGTTGACCGAAGTCAAATTAATTCATTTTATAGCCAAATTTTATCATTTTCACAGATTTTCATATTTAAGCTTTCCAGCTATGTGTCCGGACTGCGCACGTAAATTAAAGTGACTCTAAATGAGGTTTTCAAGGCGTTCGAAGTACAGAATTCAATTAAAAATAAATGGTAACCTTTTTGGGTCACATGTATTAAGAGTGTTTAAAATATAATACATAACCATATAAAAAATAATATTTAACTTATATACGCAATATAATTTTTCGGCAAAAGAGTGTGCTTCACGTTCAACATACGGTGACTACGCCACTACTTATATGACTTCTTTCTTGAATGAGCTTCACTCCCAAACATTTTGTGACATTTGAATGGAGCGTTAATTTCACTTATTGTCTTCTTTATTTTTTGTTGGTAAATTTACTCTTTGTAACACTAAAGCCACACAATGATTTTTCGTAACGGTAATGTCACTAACTATTTGTTATTTACCAAAAAATACAAATTACCGAAAAGTCAAATTTTCGGCGTCATAAAATAACATGCCATCGTCACACCATAATTAATTCATTGTTGTCACGTTTACATGCCAAACAAGAAAAAATTATCACAAAAATACACCTTTTTACAACCTAAATTTTAAACATAAATAATTAATAAAAGCATAATTGCTTTTGTCCATAAATATCAAAACAATGTCAATTTGCAACCTTTGGATTAATATAGTAATATACTTGAGGGGGGAAAAAGACAAAATTCAGGCGAATGCACATTTTCATTAGCCAGCACGTCGCCAATTTTTATCATTTTTCTTGTTAATTAAATTAAAAACTCCTACTAAGCACCTACTACAGAAAGAGTTTCCACCCTTCATTCTGCACGTCCTTTATCTGATACATTTTTAATTATTTAATTTAACTGATGAATATTCGATTGGTGCTTTTGCCAATTAATAACGATTACTTGTGTACTTAGAGAATGAAGGTTGCTGAGATGAGGATGCTTAGGTGGATGTGTGGGCACACCAGGCTGGATAAGATTAGGAATGAAGTTATTCGACAGAAGGTAGAGGTGGCCCCGGTGGACGAGAAGATGCGAGAAGCGAGGCTGAGGTGGTTCGGGCATGTTCGGAGGAGGGGTCCCGATGCCCCGGTGAGGAGCTGCGAGCGGCTGGAGATTGTTGGTGGTCGGCGGGGTAGAGGGAGGCCTAAGAAGCATTGGGGAGAGGTGATTAGGCAGGACATGACTAAAATGCAGGTTACCGAGGACATGACCCTCGATAGGGGAGTCTGGAGGTCTAGAACCAGGGTTGCAGGATAGGGGCTCTTAGAGTCCTTCGTTCGCCTCACCCGGGGTTGGGTGTGGGATAGTAGGGTTACCCACCGATGCCTAGTGTTTTAGCCTAGGTTCCCTCTTGGTTGCGACGGTATTTATGTTCTTTATGTTTACATAACCATTTACGTTATTTCTGCAGGATTACTTATGCTTTGTTTTGTTATTTTGTTTGGTCTTGCCTTGGTTACTAATTTTGTCTTTGTTTTCCAATGCAGCTTTTCATTCTGTCCTATGCGCCGAGGGTCGCATGGAAGCAGCCTCTCTGCCCTTTTGGGTAGGGGTAAGACTGCCTACATATTACCCTCCCCAGACCCCACCTGGTGGGAGTATACTGGGTAGTTGTTGTTGTTGTTGTTGTTGTACTTGTGTACTTAGATTAATTTGATACCTTTGACACATATTGCATCTCTTTGCCGTTATATTTCTTTGCATTTCTCTTTCTTTGTCCAGTTTCCAGTTTCTGCACTCATAATTCTTCTTTCAGTCGATCAGTTAGCTGCTATGGCAATAATATCTATTCTCAGTACTAATATTTCAATGCCTCAACAAGTATTGAAACCTAATAGAGAGGTAATTTCAAGCTTCAACATTAAGAAACAACGATAATGACCCGGTAAGATTCCATAAGTGAGGTTTGGGGGACGATAGCGTATACGCAGACCATATATCTATCATAGGTGGTAGAGAGTCTGTTTCCGATAGTTCAGACATATCTAATTTATCTGCTGGTGTACTACTGTTTAAAAATTAAAATGCAGCTCAATTTTTTTTTTTTAAATATTTTTTGTCAGGTTGTTATTGCTGAGGAACTTGGTCGTGCCAGAGTGCTCACCTTAAATCGGCCTAACCATTTAAATTTTATTAACGGAGAGAGAGGTATATTAGGCTTTCTGTTCAATTCATATATATATGCCGTAGTTTGATTTCAGAGTTAGAGTTTAACGGGAAAAAAAATCTTTTTAAATTTGTGGTATTAAATGTGTGATCATGAGATTTATGTGACTATTAAAGTACGTTATTAATGATAAATAAAAAGTTCAATGATCAATTGTTTTGTACTTATAAAATGGTATTATTCTTTTTGAAACATACACTTATAAGGAAATTTCATTCATTTGTTCGATATTAACGCTGGGGCAGAAATTTGAAAAATACGAGAAAGATGATGAAGCTGAATTTGTAATCATCAAGGCAAGTATCTATTTTACATAATATTTTCTTATGATGGCCGAAACACAAGTAACTAGTTCTTAAGTTTACTCTTGTTTTCGTTTTCTTTTGTTTATTTGATATGATGATGACATGATCTGAACTAGACTTAAGGAAGTGAGATTTCATATAGTTGATCTTAATTTATTTGGAATTGAAATACAATTATTATTATTATTATTATTTATTATTATTGTTGTTGTTGTTTTTGTTGAATAATGACTACACGTGTTTTTGCTAATACTCGTGTAGGTTGTCCATAATAACGAGTATGTTTCCAAGGATTCAGTGGAGGAGATTGTGGAGTCACTTGTAAGAATTGGTTCTTCTAATAAGAGCTAACTCGTAGTTTTCTCTAATTTATTTATTTGGTAAGGGTTTTTATAAGGCGGAAGAGATTTTGAACCATTTGTTTTAACTTTACAGCTCAAACTTTATGTCCAATTCAATAATGTCACATAAATTGAAACGTCTAGTAATGTATGTCGTAGTACGAGCTAGACTGTCAATAATGATTTGTAAGCATAGTGCATATTATAATGCCCTGGAACTGGGTTCCAGTGCTGAAGGGATTTCCTATTTTAGTAAACTTGGGATTGTGCATCAAACAACTTGCCCCCATTCTCCTCAACAGAATGGGGTTGTTGAGAGAAAGCACAGGTCTTTACTTGAAACTTGTAGAGCACTTCTCTTTCAGTCTGGTTTGCCTATTTCTTTTTGGGGTGATTGTCTGTTAACTGCAACATACATCATTAATAGACTGCCATCCAGGGTGCTTCATTACAAATCTCCTCATGAATTATTACATGGCTCTCCCCCTTCCTATTCTCATCTGAGAGTTTTTGGCTGTTTGGCTTATGCTGCTGTGCCTATCCCTCATAGGGATAAGCTGAAATCCAGAGCTCATTCCTGTGTTTTCCTTGGTTATCCCTTTGGTAAGAAAGGTTATAAACTTTATGACTTGAATTCCAAGAAATGCTTTATTTCTAGAGATGTTGTTTTTCATGAAACTCACTTTCCATTCAAGTCTCCTCCTCCCTCTTCTCCTTCTCCTCCACCTGTTCCATTTTCTGATGACATTCTCCCTCAACCTTTCACCCTACCATCTTCCCATGAATCTTCTCCTTCTTCTTCTCCTCACCCTTCTCCTGATTCTCCAGTGTCTATTCCTTCTCCTATTTTCAGTCATGACATCTCCCCTCCTACATTGCCTGTCTCCCAGCCTGTTTCTTTGCCCAGAAAGTCCACCAGATCACATCTCCCTCCTTCTTACCTCAAAGACTATGTTTGTCAACTTCCAGCCTTTTCTGGCTCCTCTTCCTCTCACTTGGAATCTGAACCTATGTTTTACTCTCAAGCTGCCTCTGTACCAGCTTGGCAGGATGCTATGAGGAAGGAATTTGATGCATTGGATGCTAACCACACTTGGGACATTGTGCATCTTCCTCCAGGTAAGAAACCTATTGGCTGTAAGTGGGTTTACAAGATCAAAATAAATCTGATGGCTCTATTGAAAGATACAAAGCAAGGTTGGTTATTAGGGGTGACACACAGGTTGAAGGTGTGGACTTTACAGACACTTTTTCTCCTGTTGTAAAGATGACTTCAGTCAAGTGTCTCATTGCAGTGGCTGTTAAAAATCACTGGCCATTGTTCCAACTGGATGTTAACAATGCCTTTCTTCATGGTGATTTGGATGAGGAAGTGTATATGAAACTTTCTCCAGGTTTGGTGGTGTCTGATCCTTCTTCTACTTCTTCTTCTACTGCTTCTTCTTCTTCTTCTTCTCTTCCTCTGGTCTGTAAACTAAAGAAGTCTTTGTATGGGCTCAGGCAGGCCTCCAGGCAGTGGTATGCTAAGCTGTCCTCTGCCCTTCATTCTAGAGGTTACAGGCATTCTTTGAATGATTATTCACTGTTCTTGAAAGGTAATCCTGATTCCCTTGTTGTGGTGGCTGTGTATGTGGATGATATAATTGTTACTGGGGTTGACTGTGATGAGATTGCAGGCTTAAAAGCCTTCTTGGATGATACTTTCAAGATAAAGGATTTAGGGTCATTGCATTATTTCTTGGGTCTTGAGGTTAAACAAATCCCTGGTGGGATTCATTTTAATCAGCATAAATATGTTCATGATTTGTTGCATCATTTCGACTGTGTATCTGTTTCCCCTGTTGTATCCCCTCTGGACATTTCTTTAAAATTACATGCTGATTCTGGTGATCTTTTACCCGCTCCTGATCAGTTCAGGAGTCTTGTTGGCAAATTATTGTTTTTAACCCATACTAGACCTGATATATGCTTTGCCGTGCAACATCTGAGTCAGTATCTCAAATCCCCAAGGGTTCCCCATATGTCTGCTGCTTTACATGTTTTGAGGTATCTTAAGGGCACTTCCTCTTTGGGTCTATTTTACTCTGATGCTGCTGACTTCTCTTTGTCTGGGTACTCTGATAGTGATTGGGCAGCTTGTCCCGACACTCACCGCTCTGTTACTGGTTTTTGTGTATTGTTGGGTGGCAACCTGGTAAGTTGGAAGTCGAAGAAACAACCTGTTGTCTCTCTTTCTTCAGCTGAAGCTGAGTATAGGGCTTTAAGCAAGGTTACTGCTGAACTCACTTGGTTATCTCGTTTGCTTGCTGATCTTGGGGTATCTGTTTCATCTCCTATTTCTGTGTTTTGTGATAGTCAAGCTGCTGTACACATTGCTAATAATCCAGTTTTCCATGAGCGTACTAAGCATATTGAGGTGGATTGTCATTACGTTCGTACTTTGATACGCAATGGTTTTCTAACACTTTCCCATGTTTCCACTTCTCAACAGTTGGCTGATCCGTTGACGAAAGCATTATCCGGGACTGCTCTTTCTCCTATTTTGTCCAAGTTAAAGGTGGTTTCCCCCCCTTCAACTTGAGGCGGGGTGTTGAGATATAGGCTATGATGATACACTAATTCTGAGCCTAATAATTGGTCATTTCCTTAATTGTGGCTAATTCTGTAATTCCTTTATTCTTTTGTATTCTTTTGTAAAATAGTCTATATGTGCAAATAGGTTGTATTTGTAAATAGGCTAGTTTTGTAATAAGTATATTTGATATATACTCTCACTTAACGCTTGACCCTTCAGAAGGGTCATTTGGCTTATGACCGAGTCTTCTTCGAGACTCTTCTATTCTCTCCTCCTTCTCTCTACTTTCTCTCTCTAAATTTTCTCCGATTCTCTGCATGTTTTCAGTATATGTATATAAAAAATATAATATTTTTGACTATTATTTTTACAGCAGCTTTACAATATCATTTTTTCTAATTTTTTATATACTTTAATTTTCAGGAAGCTGAGGCAAGCAAAAGAGGAAGTGATTGGATAATTAAAGTGCTTAAAAGCGTAAAGAAAGCATCTCCAACAGGACTGAAAATAACATTGAGATTGGTAATTAGTTCTTTACGTTAGATATATGGACTTATACTACATACATATGGACAATATATGGATGAATTATATGTTATGTGCTATCTTTGGTTTCGCCTAAATTAGTGGTCTTTTGGACATTATTATTAAGGAGGCCAATACATTGTCATATAAAGTATAGGGTATAATTTCTTGTGTAGATACCCATAAAGAGTAACCTTAGTTAATGATGGGCTAACTAAGGTTACATACATGTAACTAAGGTTACATTCTTGTGACCTTTGAGTTTTCTTAAGTTACATTATAATAAAGGGGGTTATGGTTCCCACAAGAATGCAAAACATTCTCTTCTTCTTCCCATTGAAACTAGAGAGCAAACCATTGTCTTGCACATCAAGTGGAAAGCCAAACCTTGGACAATCTTCAAGCCGGATCAAGGAGCTTCCACCTATGGATTCAGGTACGCTTCCGCTTATGTTATAGTTCCAAATAATTCGATATGAAGGCTACAGTTTTATAGTCGGATTTATTCCAACAATTGGTATCAGAGCCTCCTTCGTATTGGATCATTTGGAAGTTCATGAATTCAATATTATAATGCTTAATGACTAAATTCAAATAGAATTTTAATTTTGAAGTTTTAGTACCTTGATATAGCATGCTTTCATGAAAGATTTGTTGATGATAAACTTCAGTATTTCGATACCTTTCATATCACCAAATGAATTGAAATGTTGAAATTATTTGCATAATTTCGGTTGTTGAATATGATTCCATGATTAAGCCTTTTGTTGAAAGTCCCATTAAGCTGGACAGATTGGTAAGATAATCGATTATCTTATATAGGTAATCGATTATCTTGATAAGTTCACCAAAATTTTGCAAAACAGAAGCTTAAAATAATCGATTATGTTTTGAAGATAATCGATTATCTTATTTGTAATGTTTACATAATCGATTATCAATAATCGATTATTTCATTTGTTCATCAAATATTTATGAAACACAACCATATAATAATCGATTATTGTATTTGGATAATCGATTATGTTATATGTCCGCCAAATTCCAGAAAGCCAAGATAATCGATTATCCTGGCAAGATAATCGATTATCTGGAATTTCTAGCAAAAATGAAAATTCCAGAAGGCCAAGATAATCGATTATCAGGACCAGATAATCGATTATCTGGCAATAAATTGCATAAATATTTTATTTTCTGACAATTTAATGAAGACATAATGTAAAATTAATTAATGAAACGTTTTTCCATCATTAAAGAAACGTTTTTCTTAAGATTAATGGACACATAATGCAAGATTAATGTTATAACATTAATGTTTTGTCCATTATTATTCAGATTTTACATTATAAACATGTAAATTTCTGTTGAGATTCAATATATGGCTTAAAAAACTAATTAATTTTGCATCTAATATTTTACATTAGTCAATTGAAACATTATGTTACCAAAGTAACCTCTTTTGTGTAGATTGATTGATTTTTAAAATATAAGATGACTGTGTATGTTAGTATTCCATGTGTTTAACACCGGCCCAAAGGAAGGTTGTTATTTTGCAGGAATTCGAGCATGCTTGTGGTGATAAATATGTGACAATTATTAAGTTTTCCATGTGAATATTAAGTTGGCCCAAAGGAAGGCTTGATATTTGACAGGAGTTTATTGTCAATATTTGATTACTACACCAAGAGTACCACTTACAAATTAATTTTCTGTCCAAAGACTAAAATCAATGTTGTGCTAGGTATCTTGTAATGAGATTTGCCTATTTTGAATCTGTATACTAAAGTTAAAATTCAAATAATTTTAAGCATGTGTTAAGTTGTCCTTGTTCTATTTTCAGTGAATTCTTCAGCTGCTACAATATCTGCGAACATTAACAGCATCCCTGTGCTTAATGGCACAAATTTTAAGGAATGGAAAGAGAACATTATGATAGTTCTCGGTTGCATGGATCTAGACCTTGAACATCGGATTGAGAAACCTACTTCTCTTGAGGATACATCTTCTTCTGATGACAAGAAGGAGATGGAGAAGTGGGAACGCTCAAATCGCATGAGTCTTATGATCATGAAACGTGCAATTCCAGAATCTTTTAGGGGCACTATGACTGAAGAAAACAATGCCAAAGTTTTCCTTGAGGACCTTGAAAAGCGTTTTGCACAAAACGAAAAGGCGGAAACTAGTATTCTTTTGAGTAAACTTGTTTCCATGAGGTATAAAGGCAAAGGAAACATAAGGGAGTACATTTTGGAAATGTCTCATATTGCTTCGAAACTAAAGTCACTCAAGTTGGAATTACCTGAGGAACTGCTTGTGTACTTAGTTTTGATCTCTCTCCCTGCACACTTTAATCAGTTTATGGTCAGTTACAACTGCCTAAAGGAGAAATGGACTCTTAATAAGCTCATTTCACATTGTGTGCAAGAGGAAGAGAGAATAAAGCAAGATAAGACAGAAAGTGCTCATTTGGCATCCTCTTCTAAAGACAACAAGAAGAGGAAAAATAAGGAAGTTGCGGTCTCAAGGCCCCAGAAGAAGCAACAAAAGGAAATTAAGGTTGAAACTACAAAATCAGGTTGCTTTTTCTGTAAGGGGACTAATCACAAGAAGAAAGATTGTACCAAATACCACGCTTGGCGTGCGAAAAAGGGTGTATCTCTTGCTCTTGTTTGTTCTGAAGTTAATTTAATTTCGGTACCTAAAGATACTTGGTGGGTAGATTCTGCTGCTACTACTCACATAAGTATATCTATGCAGGGTTGCCTGAATTGCCGAAAACCAAGTGATGGTGAAAGATACATCTATGTTGGTCACGGCAAAAGGGTTGAAGTTGAGGCTATTGGAAATTTAGGCTATTATTTAAGAATGGTTTTTATTTGGATTTGAATGAGACTTTTTTTGTACCGTCTTTTAGACGGAATTTAATTTCTGTTCCCAAATTGGACATATCCGGTTATTCTTGTTCATTTGGTAACAATAATGTGAGTCTTTTTCAAGGTTCAAATCTTATCGGTACTGGTCTTTTATCAGCATATGATAGCCTATATTTGTTTGACATAATAACCTCACATAATGAAACTTTGCATACAAGTTCTAGTGGTACCAAAAAAAAATTATCTAATGAGAATTCCTTATCACTCTGGCACAAGCGTTTAGGTCACATATCCAAACAAAGAATCCAGAAACTTGTGTCAGATGGAATTCTTGATTCTCTTGATTCCTCAAATTCGGATATTTGCATTGAGTGTATCAAGGGTAAACAAACAAACAAGACGAGATTAGGTGCCTGGAGAGCTTCAGATGTCTTAGAATTGATACATACGGATATTTGTAGGCCATTCCCTACACCTTGTAGAAATGGTCAACAATACTTTATCACATTTATAGACGATTACTCTCGTTATGGATACCTATATCTCATTCATGAGAAGTCCCAATCTATAGACGTGTTCAAACCATATAAGGCCGAAGTTGAAAATCAACTAAGCAAAAGGATTAAAACCGTTAGATCTGACCGTGGTGGTGAATACTATGGTAGATATGATGGTTCAGGTGAACAACGTCCAGGGCCATTTGCTAAATTCCTAGATGAGTGTGGGATCGTTCCTCAGTACACCATGCCAGGCAGTCCTACTATGAATGGTGTATCTGAGAGACGAAATCGGACCCTAAAGGACATGGTGAGAAGTATGATTTGTCATACTACTTTGCCAGACTCACTCTGGGGAGAAGCATTGAAAACCGCAGCATATATACTTAATAGGTTTCCAACTGAAGCTACAATCAAAACCCCATATGAACTATGGACTGGACATAAGCCCAGTATAAAGCACTTACACATTTGGGGTTGTCCAGCTGAGGCAAGGCCTTACAGGCCAAATGAAAAGAAACTGGATTCTAAAACGATTAGTAGCTATTTTGTTGGATACTCTGAAAAATCCAGGGGGTATAAGTTCTATGATCCCACTTCTAGAACTATTTTTGAGACGGGTAATGCTCGGTTCTTTGAGGATATTGAGTTTGGGGGGTGGGGAGATAAAGTTAGAGATTTTGTCTTTGAGGAAGAACATGTGTCTTTGCCTCCAGTTGTTGATCTTGATCAGGGTGTTCTCATTCCTGATACGGATCACACAACTCCAGTTCAAGACAATCTTGATAATCTCCCTAATCAAGTTCCTGATATTATTAATGAAAATCAAACTCAACAACCTCAAGAATCTGAAGTGCCATTAAGGAGATCCACTAGAGAGAGGAGAAGTGCAATTCCGGACGATTATGTTGTATTTCTCCAAGGACAAGAAAGTGACATTGGACTTGAGGAAGATGATCCAATCAACTTCCGTCAAGCCATGAAAGGTTCTAACTGTCAAAAGTGGATTGATTAAATGAATGATGAGATGAAGTCTATGAGCGATAACGGCGTTTGGGAGCTTGTTACATTGCCCGAAGGTGTTAAACCAATTGGTTGTAAATGGATATTTAAAACCAAGAGGGATTCAGAGGGTAATGTCATTAAGTATAAAGCTCGCCTTGTCGCAAAGGGCTACACTCAAAAGGAAGGCATTGATTATAAAGAGACTTTCTCTTCGGTTTCATCGAAAGACTCTTTTAGGACAATAATGGCACTAGTAGCACATTTTGATCTTGAACTTCATCAGATGGATGTTACGACAGCGTTTCTCAATGGTGACATTAAGGAATCAATTTATATGGTGCAACCTCAAAACTTTGTTTCGGGAGACTCAAAGAAAAGGGTTTGCAAATTAAAGAAATCCATCTATGGGCTCAAGCAAGCTTCCCGTCAATGGTATCATAAGTTTCATGAAGTCATTACATCTTTTGGTTATGAACCAAATATTGCTGATGACTGTATATACCATAAGTTCAGTGGGAGCACACATGTTTTTCTGGTTTTATATGTCGATGACATACTGCTTGCCAGTAATGATATAGTATTATTGCGCGAAACTAAGAAATTTCTTTCAAAGAAATTTGAAATGAAAGATCTTGGTGATGCCTCTTTTGTATTAGGAATTCAGATACATCGAGATCGCTCCAAAGGTGTTATCGGTCTGTCACAAAAGGGCTATATCAATAAGGTTCTTAAAAGATTTGGCATGAAGGATTGTAAACCAGGCGACACCCCTGTTGCTAAGGGAGACAAGTTCAGTCTCAAACAGTGCCCAAAGAATAGTTTTGAAACCATGGAAATGGAGAAGACACCTTATACTTCGTCTGTAGGTAGTCTGATGTATGCTCAGGTATGCACACGACCTGATATCGCATACATTGTTGGGATGCTGGGCAGATATCTCAGCAATCCGGGAATGGACCATTGGAAGGCAGCCAAAAGGGTCATGCGGTACTTACAAAGAACTAAGGATTACATGCTCACATATCGGAGATCGGACCAGCTTGAGATCATTGGGTACACCGACTCTGATTTTGCTGGATGTCAGGATAGTCTGAAGTCTACATCAGGCTATATCTACATGCTTGCTGGCGGTGCTATCTCTTGGAGAAGCATCAAGCAAACTCTTACGGCCACTTCCACCATGGAAACGGAATTCATGGCATGTTATGAGGCATCCAGAGGGATTATGGCTGAGAAATTTTGTTAGTGGACTGCGCATAGTAGACAGTATTAAAAAGCCGCTCAGGCTATTATGTGACAACAGATCAGCAGTCCTTTATGCTAACAACAATAGTAGCTTGACGAAGGCAAAGCATATGGACGTCAAGTTTCGGGTTGTTAAAGAAAGAGTACAAAATGGACAATTGTGCATAGAGCACATCAGTACAAACTCCATGATTGCGGATCCGCTTACTAAGGGATTGCCACCCAAAGTATTTCATGAGCATATTGCTCGCATGGGTGTCAAATCAGTTGAGGATTATGAGTTTTAGTCGGAGTTTGTATTATACAATTATGTATTGTCCAGCACATTCGGTAATTCAGTCTTTAAGGTTTTATCTGCAGATATTCAGTCTTAAAGTTTTATGTACTCTTATGGTTTATGATGATCTCAATAAGGTGAACCAGTTGGAAATAGACATTCTATTTCAGACCACACTTTATGTTATTTCCATGCTACACACCTGTACTTGATCCATGTCGTTGGTTATATTGATATACGTGATCATTGTTGGGTCTAGTTACGCGAGAGTAACTAAGATCTCTTAGGTCCTATGTTGATATGATTGATGGATCGGATTGTTCATGACAATTTTATTTTGATAGCAATACTGAGCTCATAAAGTTATAATGTAACATATAATACTAAGGTTTGTACATATGCATGAGTATATCGTCCAAATGGTTTGCTCTCTAATTTCAATGGGAAGAAGAAGAGAATGTCTTGCATTCTTGTGGGAACCATAACCCCCTTTATTATAATGTAACTTAAGAAAACTCAAAGGTCACAAGAATGTAACCTTAGTTAGCCCATCATTAACTAAGGTTACTTTTATGGGTATCTACACAAGAAATTATACCCTATACTTTATATGACAATGTATTGGCCTCCTTAATAATAATGTCCAAAAGACCACTAATTTAGGTCAAACCAAAAGATAGCACATAACATATAATTCATCCATATATTGTTCATATGTATATAGTATAAGTCCATATATCTAACACTTTATATGTATATATACTATACACTTCGTCCCAGTTTATGTGAAGGTGTTCGCCAAACGAATCCTTCTTTGACCGTAATTTTACGTGTCTTCGCCAAGCGCATATAAACCAAAAGAAAGGATCTTATCATTTTGCAAATTTCTTTTCCAGATACGAGAAGGAAGGACACAAACACTATTTGAATGGTTGAGGAGAGAATTCAATATTACCATGAATATACAACGAACCATAACTTCTGGTGATTTCTATGAGGTAATTTTTAATCAAACGTATTCGTAAGTATTTAACACGTAGAAGTACACTTGATTTGTAATTTTTCTCATTTAATTTGAATCTTAATAGAGCTTTTTGATTTATTTATTTGTAAAGGGCATAAGGGCTGCCATTATTGACAAGGATAAGTCTCCAAAGGTATTCATTGTCTTTTCCTCCTTCGATATGTTAATCTAAACACAGTCCAATCCAATGTTGGTAGCTTCATTGACCATACAAGTGTTTAGATAAATATAGAACCTTTAGGCTTATCCGACAGAAAATAATTGAAAAGTACTTTTCAGTAGTGATAATAAGCGGTTGATGTGTTTACTAAAATGTATTGATAAAACGCTTCCCTCTCTTCCTTTCCAGTGGAATCCTTCAACTCTTGACAAAGTGCAGAATGATCAGCTCCACTTGATCCAACAACATATCTTGCATTGTTGAAGAAGACTGTTAAGACTTTAATCTTGCATTTGATTTGAATTAACAGGTGGGAAGGGAGTTATGAAAATTCAGGTTATTGTCGTCCATTAACAGCTCTTGGTTGCATAAGCTTTTGATTCTTGTGTGATAATCAGCCAAGTATATAGCCTTGATTCCAGTGTACTCACAGTGGCGAAGCTAGCTTGAACGAATCAAAAAATTATACTGTGCAAATAAGTTCAAATTCCAAGTGTGACATTTTTGAATCCTCTTGACATAACAAAAAGTTCCAATAAAATGAGAAATTCCTCTATGTCGTAGGTTCAACGCTTTCGCGCTACTTCTCAATCATGTGGAGAGTGGGAAAAGAAAAACAGGGAGGAGGTAGGGGCAGACTTATGCTATACAAATAGACACCAATAAAGTTCGGAAAATGTATATGTCTTTAGAAAATAATGATATATAAATAGTGAGTACCCTATATTAGGGGTGTACATAGACCGGGTTGGTTCGGATTTTGTAATTACCAAACCAAACCAATTGTGTCGGGTTATTAAATCTAAAGACCAAACCAAACCAATAAATTCGGGTTTTTCAATATCGGTTTTTCTCGGATTTTTTCGGGTTTCGGGTTATTCGGGTTTTTCGAATTTTTTTCCAGTAAAATCTTCGTAGAACAAAATATATAACGTATGCTCAAAATATTTCTTTAATCCTAGTAAGATACAACTATATAAAGTATGTTTCAAGAAAATAATACAAAATATGAGATATGTCATGACTCATGACATTATCCTAAAATATTCAACAATAAAAAATAAATAAATTATGTACTATAAATATTGCTAATTGAAAAGTCGTAACAAAAATAAACATAATCAAAAGCACTAATTCATGCTAAACTAGATAGACTAATGAGGGAGTATTAATTATATGCTTAAAAGCTAAAGAAAAATAAAAATAGGTTATGTATTTTTATCGAAATTATTGTAAAATAAAAAATAGACATTTAATACATTCCCCTTCGTAATATTGAATTGAATGTCTTTTGTTAGCATTAGTATTGATTGCTAGGATTATTTATTTTACTAATATTAATGGCTATAAAACTTATTGGAGCATTCAAAAGTTCTAAATCAAACCTTGAAATAATACCTTAAAAGATAAAATTATGAAATTTTTTAAGAAATATTTATAAATTACATTACAATAAGTATATTTATATATTAAATATATCGAAAATTGCTATATATGTAATGTCGGGTTGGTTTGGTTTCGGTTTGACTTTCTTTAGTTAAAACCAAACCAAACCAATTATGGTTGGTTTTTTTTTCCAACACCAAACCAAGTCAAACCAAACCATAGTCGGGTTTTTTTTCCCGGTTTGACTCGGATTATCGGTTTGGTGCGGTTTATCGGTTTTCTTTGTACACCCCTACCCTATATGCAAAGTAGATTTTGGTTGAATCCGAAAGTGAAGCCATGAATTAACAAATGTTGGGTCCACCTCTGGGAGGAGGTAACATAACCCTTGTCAATAGGGGTAGAACGAAAAGAGATGACGTGAACCTAAGCAAGAGTAAGAAGAATCTATATAACAAGAAATGGACAAAACAAAATTCACTTTTCTTCATTTGTGGATTATATGTTGAAAATAGCCTCCAATTCATCCTTGCTGCTGTACAATTGATTGAACTCTTTTTAAGAAGAATATGTCTCACTTCTCAGAGTCCCTCGTCGACTACATCTAGCCAAAAAGTTCCAACCAAACAAAGCAGCTCCAATGGCAGGTTCCACCTAATCACCAAAAGTTGAGTAAGTTAAAAAAATAAAAATAAAAAGACAGCCCGGTGCATAAGGCATCGTGCGCTCACGTAGGTTCAGGGAAGGACCGCACTTCAAGAGCTGTGACGTAGATAGCTTACCCTAATATGAACATTAGTAGCTGCTTCCACACCGCTCGAGATGACTAATTGATCGAGAAACACAACTATGCTAGGTGGTAGCATAGTGATGCAATGCTCACAGAACCAGTTAGCATTTTGCACGTTCCGATAGCTTTTAGGAAGCATTCAACTTATACGCACTGACAATGTAATTTTTTTTTCAATGTCGGTGTATTTTCACTTGTTGTAGCAAGTTATCTATCTTATTTTCCTAGTTACTAATCCTACTTATTATGTATAGTACCTATAACTATCTTTTACAAAATGTGATAGTGTAAAAATAATTGTATACTATCAGTGTATAGAAGTTAAACTCTTCAACGGAAAGTATAAACCTTTCATTTTTCAATATGATGAAAATATACTAAGCATTATCGGGGAGATTACACTTACCTTCGGACAAATGGGATGAACCCCGGGGAAGTCCTTGTGTATACAGTTAATCACTTCTCTTCCTATATCCCATTTCTTATTGGCTTCAAGAACACCCCCAACCATAACAAGAGGAAAAGGATGATTTCCGTCTACAGAGAATTTAATTCAAAAATCAACTTGTTAGTCAGGTTGGAAACGATTTTGCGCAAATGCTTAGGTAAGCCAAGTTTGACAACTCATACAAAGAACATCTATAAAGAGCTTCTGATAGTGAAGTCAATGTTTTCAAGGCTAAGTTCAGTGCTTGGAGGTAATAAATAAAGAGAGAATTTACCACAGAAAAATACAGTCATATAGATATGAAAGATATCAAATATTTTCATGTAACTGTAGTCCTATTGCAATGGCTTATACGACTGACAGCATACCTTCACCACACAAGCGTAGTCTTCTAACAACCGCTTTAACAGTCGAAGCTAATTCTTGAACCGCATCTCTCAATATCTTATTTGCTACTTCATCACCTCCCTCTGCACAAGACACTACGACCGGAACAAGAGCAGCAACCCGAGCCCAAGATGGATCTGAATAAGTCCACCTGAAAATCAAATGAAAAAAAATGTTCTGACCCAAAGAGTTCTCGTGGATACACATCCGAGAACTCCCAAGAAGCTATGAAAAGTAATAGAAGTATCTAAACAAAAAACATTTCAAGAAGACCGAAGTACTTCAAAGTATTATCATTATTCTCGAATAGACGAGGATTACTCATAATTCAACATGAACATAAGCTTGTCAAGCATATCATTATGCATGTTTACTACAGCAACTGGTGAATACTACAAATACTGTTTCCTTTGACACCTAAGATATCCAGTTCAAAAGTGTTCCCTCTGCATCTAAAAACAAAAACCAGAAAGAAAAAACTCATAACATGAGTAACGAATGCTAGTCCACAAATGTGCATGCATCTTTTCAATAACAAAATTTTGACTGTATGAGGTACTTTTTTCATGTCTGAGGCAGTAAATTACTTAAAAGAACAACCGACTCATAAGCAAAGTTTATGAGATTAACGATTGAAAATTTTGACCAAGTACCCGATAAGATCGTCAGGAGAAGAAAGATCCAGCTTCCGTAGAATACTTGGTGTAAGTGCAGTGTATGGACCACGACCATCATAGGCTCTAACTGCAGCAGTCAATGCCTGTGCAGCTATACCATATCCACTGCATGTGAACAAGAAATAGATCTTTAAATTTAACCACATACAGGAAAAGTACAACAACCAAAAAAATTATAAAGCCATCGCTGCCTAGCTAAATAAATAGGACAAATTTAGAAAAAAAAATATCTCAAAATGGAAAAATGTGGGCTACAGAGCCAGGTAGTTTGAGACAGCATAAACAACTGGAAACTTAAAAGGACAATTGTTAATGGAATCTGGTTTGAGGTTTGGAAGATGTAACCAAAGAAAGTAACTTCCACTAATAATGCTTTAAGCTTAAATATGAGACAGCAAACTAAGGGGAAAAAATTCAGATGAAGGTACGCATATCGTTATCTAGTTGTCAGCCAAATATCCCAAATGAAGCATCATTAGCAATAACTTTTATTGGCTCTCATTTCACAGTAGAAAATGGACTTGCAAGGTGTGGGAGAAGAAGCCAAAAGGATAAAATAGCACTTCAACTCATGATTATAAGACGACAAATGTAGTGATGCCGTGAAATGTGTACCTTCCCCAATCTCCTAATTCAGGCCCAGCACCAGCAGCTCGAGCATCTCTCCCGTCTTCGGTAAAACCATAAGCAATTGTTCCTGTACCAGCAATAAGGACACACCCATGAAGCTTTCCCATTGTTCCACTTGCAAGAGCTGCCACAGCATCATTCTGAACAAAGAATTGGACATGGCTGGGAAATATCTCTCTAGAAAAAACTAATGGAAAAAAATTTAGAAAAAGATAAAAGATGTATATAAGTAAATATGAAGTCAAGAAAAAAAAATGAAATATAGCAGATTACAGCAGCATGATGAATCCAAATAAAGAGCAAGGACAAATACAAAAGACCGGAAGAGAATGTAAGAGAATCGCCAGTCACGGCTTAAAAGATGTTGTGCCAAATGGTGATTTATAGAGTCAAGTCTCCATTACCAGAAGAACAAAGGACGACACAATACATTTCAATGGCCAGAAAAAAGTTTTCATTAAAGATTATATAATCATTTTCTAAACTTCCAACCATTTCAGACAGACTTGATACATTTGGGTATTCACCGAAAGCGGTTTCTCATCTCTAATTGCACTTTATTTTACCGTGTAGCAGCAGAGGGCGCATTATGAACACAGCATTGAGAAACTAGTGGCTAGTGCTGGATGCATACAGGAACGCACATGATAAATTTGATAAGGAAAGACGATAATAACGCATGATTTTTTTGGAGCATACCTAAGCCAGTTAAGTATTCGTTCCTCGTCTGTTGGTTGACACCAGAGACAGCCAAACAAACAGCTTGTACACAGAAACGTGTTGAGCCTGCTTTTGAAAGAGCATCAGCCATGACTAGCTCTAGAGCATCCCTCGCGGCGGTTTCTGTAAACAGATATCTATTGAGAACTATGTGCAGCAGAGTACTGATCCTTAAATAAAGTAGACAAAATTGGAATGAAAACGAATAAAAGTTGCCTATCAGATATCCTCACAATCGTCTACACAGAAAGCATAGAAGTATTTTCTTTAACTGAAGGTAACTGGTTTCCCCTCCAACAAACAGATAACTGCTCAATCCATTTCCTCGAACAGATAGAAATCAGGATACGGACGTACCTCATCTATTCCAACGGGAACCTGCTACCTCAAACCAGCACAGTTACTGATTAACTCTGTCCACGATGGCTTAGGAAATGGGAACAAATCACCTAGTACTATTTTATCCTGCTGGACTTAGAACCTAAAACCTCATGGTTTTCTTCCCACTTCGTTGACCACTAAGCCACCCCCTTGGATGCAGAATTTAAATTTATATAAACAATAAAAATTTAAACTTCAATACTAAGATTCTTTTCTGACTAATTTTCAGTAATATGCATGACTCAGATTCACATCATAAACTATGTGTCTAGTCAAACAACATTGGAAGGAATAATTCATAGCATTGCTTATTGCCTTCCCCCCGAGTCACAGTAACTTACAATACTAACCTAAAGCATTCAATTTTCTTTCCTTTTTCGGTTTTTCCAGTTCTGGTTTTGCTTCCTTGCCCTATTATATTATCCCATTCATGTCTTTCAGAGAAATATATGGTACATCTCTAGACAAGAGGGGTTGCTCTGATGGTAAGCACCCCCACTTCCAACCGAGAGGTTGTGAGTTCGAGTCTCCCCAAGAGTAAGGTGGGAAGTTCTTGGAGGGAAGGATGCCGGGGGTCTATTTGGAAACAGCCTCTCTACCCAAGGGTAGGGGTAAGGTCTGCGTACACACTACCCTCCCCAGACCCCACTAAGTGAGATTATACTGGGTTGTTGTTGTTGTTGTTGTTATATGGTACATCTCTAAATCCGAATGAAAGAAAGTTCTGAGTTTTGCTACTTATGGTACAACTCCTTTTTAATTAGTAACAATAGCAGTGCTGTAACACATAACAACAACAACAACTACGCCTCAATTCCAAACAAGTTGGGACGCATGCTTCACCTATATCAACACTACTAACTTACGGCCTTCAGCTTTCTTTCCTTTTTTGCTTTTTCCAGTATGGTTTTTGCTACCATATCGTATTATTTTATCTAGGTCATAACTTTCAAAGAAATATATAGTACATCTCTAAATTCTAATAAAAGAATGTTGTGAGTTTTGCTATTTCTGAAACACGTCATTTTGAATGGGAGCCTTGGCGTAACTAGTAATGTTAATATCATGTGAATAGGAGGTCACGATTTCAAGCCATGGAAACATATTCTTGCAAGATGCAGGGTACAGTTGCGTACGATAGGCCTTCGTGGTCCGGCCCTTCCCCGGACCCTGGGCATAGCAAGACCTTAGTGCACCGGGCTGCCCTTTTGCTATCATTACCAGTGCTGCAAGACACAATAATGACGACAACAACAACTATCAGTTGTATATGATAGACCTTTGTGGTCATGCCCTTCCCCGAACCCCGCTCATAATGAGACCTCAGAACACCGGGCTGTCCTTTTTTATCGCTATCAGTGCAGCAACACACAACAATGATAACAACAACAACTACTACGCCTCAATCCCAAACAAGTAGTGACGCATGCTTCGGCTATATCAAAATATTTCAGATTATATTAAAAGAAAAAGAAAATACCAAAGTATAAATACCTCCCACACTGTTGTAAATGGAGCAGCCCGCAACTGCACGTGAGAGGATAGGAGGAGGATCAGGTAGCGAATCAGCAAAAGGGAGAAGAGGCATACAAACACAGACATGACAAGTTGTATCACCATCTAATCCCAATATCACTTCTCTTTCTTCACAAAAAACTCTCCTAAAAGCTGCTGCATTTCTTGCTCAAAATCCCATATTTCTCCATTTCTATACCTCTTCATTTTCCAATATTAAGAATTTCCAGTGAAACTAGTAGGTTCTTGAATGTGGATAATAAGAAGAGGGAAAGAACCCATTTTTAATTTGATAAAGTAGAAACAACAGAATAATAGAATATTGGGACGGCAACAAAAAGCCAGAAGCTAGAGTGAATGTTTTGGTATTTGAGGGATAGATTAATTAATTAACGTATGATTTGTTGGATTACTGTTTCGTAAGTTTTGGTTTTTCATACAAGGACTGCAGAGTAAAGAAATCTAAACGCAACTTTGTTTATTGGCCATTTCTCCATTTTCCCTTTCTCTTTGTATCTTTCTGTCTGTTATTGTTTTAATCACGTAACTCTCTAGATTTTCATCACACCAACACTATAGTATTTTCTTGTTTTTTATATGGTATCGAGATTTATTGATCCGATTAATTCAAATTTGTGTTTGGATCATAACTGGAACTTGAACTCAAAATCTTTGATCACGGATTTAGGAATCCAAACTCAAAATCTTTGACCCGGGACCGGCCGGGACCGGACCGGACCGGTTAGCAGAGGCCGGGCTGGGCTGGGTTCAAAGGGGTAGGGGGTTGGTCCGTTAAGATTTTTTTGTTTCGGAACCGGACCGGACCGGCCCGGTATGGTGAACAGTACCGTGAACCGGTATGGACCGGCTCGGTTCAACGGTAACATTTTTTTTAAATTTTTTTTATTTTTGAATATGTGGGGCCCACATTACCGTTGGCTGGTACAGATCCGTTGGCCAACGGACAATTTTGCAAAATTGGTCATTTTTTTATTAATTTTTTTATTTATTAAATTACAATATTAAACCTTCTTAAAATCTATAAATACCCTCATCTCTTCTTCATTTCTTCACTCAAAATTCTTATCTCAATCTCAATTCTCAAATTATAAATCTATCTCTTCCCTTCAATTTGCAAGATTTCATATTTTATTTGTCACTCTTTTCCCGAATTTAATTTATCGCAATTTGTCATTCAGAATTTGAAGCTTGAAGTTCAAAATTGAAATACTTGCTTGACGTTTGTTCGTGGTAACACCGGATTTGCGTAATCAAGTGCTCAATTTATTGTCGAATTCGGTGCACTCCCTCCAACTCTTTCTCTTATTTAATATTTTAATTGCATATTTAATTTTAGCTTATATTTTAATTTTTACCATATCTTTAATGCTGCTAAAAGAGCGTGTAGAAAAGTTACTGGTAGGGGTGGAAATAAAAAAAGAGGTAGTCCTGTAGCTTCTGGTAGTAATAGTAATGACCCATTAACACATGTTTCTGAATCATCACCTAATTTGCAAAATGTAGAGATTGATTATGAGCAATTACAAGAAGATTTTGGAATAGAAGATAATGAAATTGGAATAGAAGATGAGATATCGCCTACACCTAGTAGTGGAAATGTTGGTAGTATTGGAGTTGGAGTTGCTAGTGCTACAAGGGGTAGAAGACCGCCAGTGGCTCCAACTTCTACTCGTAAAAGAAGAAGTCCCGTATGAAATTTTTTTGAAATAATAGAAGGTACTAATAGAGTTAAGTGCAATCTTTGTAATGAAACTTTTAAAACATTTGACAGGAGGTAATTTAGGGGGGACTGAGACACTTACTAGACATATGATGGCTATCCATCCCATAGAATGGGGAAATAATGGGGATGGAAGTCAAACAACTATTAACCCTACTACCGGAGGTCTATTAATTTGAAATTGATAAATAAAGTAGCACTTGCAATAAGTGCAATTTTTTCCCATCTTACTTGTATTCATTCAATTATTACAGAGTATTAATACAATTATAACTTAATAGTCATACTTAATTTCAAAAAAAATGAAAATATACTAAACCCGGCCCGGCCTCCTTCAACCCGTAACCCGTATAGTTCAATATTAACCCGAGCAAACCTGACCCGTTAAAAACCCAGTTCTGCTCAAACCGGCCTGGCCCGGACCGAAACCCGGACGGGTCGAAAAAATCACGACCCGGACCAGACCGGTAGACCCGTCTGTCACCTTCCGGTGCCGCCGTTTAAATTTTGACTATTTACATAAGTTGTGCAAAAATAATTTATAAATGAGAAGTTAGAGTTCAATTTTTTGGATGCCATAAAGACTTGCCTTGCCACAACCCATGTCGGATCACCAAAAGTTCCTCATGGATAGGCTTGCAATAAGTCATGACGAATCATAGTACAAATATCTTGGCGGGTCGCTAGAAGTTTCTAATGAACGGGCTTGACAATCCTAGTGAATCACCAGGAGTTTAATACCAATTGTTTCATAATTTTAGAATAAATTTTTCATAAATTCTGGCATATCACCGGCATGTGTTTTCCTTCAAAGTTCATCCAAATTGTTCAATTCAACTTCAAATGATTCCAAATAAAATATTCATTATTTTAATACTTTTTCTGAAAATACGATCAATTAAAAATTATTATGTTCACGATTCTTATCCATGAATGAAAAAAGTACTTCAGTTTTTCATTCTCATATGAGAGCCTTCCTCCTTCTTGCTTGAAGCTCTATCAAAGAAGTATTCTATTCAGAAAAAGTTTAGGGTTAGGCTATTCCCACCTCAAAGCCATAGAGTCCAAGAGTGTTAGCTGTTATGGAAGTGAAACCTAAGCCAAGTAGAGTAAGAAGTATCTAGAATATGAAGAAGAATAATTAGAGAAAAGCTTGTTGCAATTCTGAAGAAGAAGACAACTGTACAAAGTCCACTACTACTTATAACAAACTAACTGACTTTCTTAACTAACTACTAACTAACTATCTAACTCTAGTTTAACATTACATTATAATTAAACTATAGTTAACTAATGTTGGTGTCCTCCCCCTCAAGCTGATGGTTGATACAGATTCTTCAACCCAGTTTGTTCAGCAGATGCTCATATTGTGCTCTTCCAAACCTTTGGTGAGTATATTTGCTAGTTGGTCTTCAATGTTAACATACTCAATTTTTAGCAGACCTTGACTCAGCTTCCCTCTCACAAAGTGGCAATCTATATCAATGTGTTTTGTCCTTTCATAGAAAATTAGATTTGTTGGAATTTAAATTACTACTTTGCTGTCACACACCAGAGTTATGGGGAACTCAACTTTAACACCAATGTTAACTGAACAGACCTACAAGCTATGTGACTTCTGCTGCACACGATGCCATGCTTCTAAACTCAGCTTCAGCAGAGTTTCGGGACACAATACTCTTCTTCTTAGAGCTCCAGGATATCAATGCACTTCAAAACTTTACCAAATACCATGTGATTGACCTTTTAGTTTGTATACATGCCTCCAATCTGAGTCGCAATAGGCACTTAACTTATTTGAAGACTCTACATGTAAGAACAACCCCATGCCAAAAGCCTCTGTTATGTATCTTACAACTCTAAGTGTTGCTTCCATATGAGACCTTTTAGCACAATGTATTTGCTGACTAAGAACCTGAATTACAAATGCAATATTAGGTCTTGTCATAGTAAGATACAACAATCTTCCAACGAGTCTTTAGTAGGTACCAGGATTGTCAAGACCTTCATCTATCTATGTGTTGTCATTTTTGAAGCAATTATCATATTCCACTAAAGTTAACTTCTGATTCAGCTCTAGTGGTGTTCCAGATGGTTTTGCACCACTCAAACCCAACTCAGAAATTAACTCTAAGTCATATGTTCTATGGCACATAAGAATTCCTCTTTTGGACCAGGTTCTCAGTGATCAAAATATCATCAACATATACCAATATGTATTGAATATTTGATTAGAGATTAATTGTAGTGATTTTATTAGCTTAATTATAGGGATCTTATTTGACTAGCTTAATTATAGGGATCTTATTTTATTTGATTGTAATTAGTATTATCATATTTGATTTTCTTTCCTAAATTAGAGATAGGACTGATTGTATAAATATCCTAGTCCATAGGTTGTACACGTATTGAAATATACAAGAATCCTTTTCTTCTTCTCAAATTCAACATGGTAATAGAGCCATTGTTGCCTCTTTAAGGTGAGTTATCTCACTATGCAATGCTCGGGTACCTTTTGTATAAAAAGGTCGAGTTTTTCTCCCTGTATATCACCGACACATTTCGAGCGTACCTTATTAGGTTCATTAATTTTTGGAGCAGCAGAGATACGGTTCCAACTAATCAGAACCTTTTTTCCAGCCAGATCTCCCATTTTTTCTTCTCTGAAGAGTAACCAGGTTCACTACTCCTTGATTCTGCAGATTTTTATTTTTTGAGTACTGTTGTTTTTTGAAATTATGGGAGATTCAAAGGCAACATTTACCAATCCTACAGACAACACTGTTTCACATGGTATTTCACAAATTAGTGCGGTAAAATTGAAAGGGGCTAGTACATATCTTGCTTGGTCAAGATCTTGTTTTCTTTTTTATTAAGTCTAGAAAGCTGCTTGGTTATATTACTGGAGAAAAGAAAGCACATGTTGAGATTGATGCTAGTTGAAGACAATGGGATTATGATAATTCCCTTGTTATGACATGGTTATTGAATACAATGCACTCTCGAATTTTTAAGCAGTATGTATTGCTTGATATTGCTGAAAAAATCTGGAATTCAACTAAGCGCACTTACTCTCGCAAGGAAAATGATGCCCAAATTTTTGAAATTCGAAATAAAACTCATGCAACTAAGCAAGGTCAATTGACTATCACTGATTACTATTCCGACTTAAATGGGTTGTGGAAGGAGATTGACTATTATCAGGATCTCCAAGCAAAGTGTAATGATGATGCAATTATCTTTCAATAATTGGTTGAAAAGGAAAGGGTCTATGATTTTCTAGCCGGTTTGAATCAAGAATATGATCATATCAGGGTTCAAGTTCTCGGTAAAATTTCTTTTCCTTCTCTTGAGGATGCATATTCTTATGATCAAGAGGAAGAGACTCGACGAAAGGTCATGCTTTATTCAGCACCAATGGAGAAGTATGGGTTAACTATGTCTCAAGAGCAACCAAAAACATTCACTTATAGTAAAGACCATACGCGCTGTGATTATTATGGAAAGCCAAGGCATACAAAGGAGACATATTGGAAACTACATGGTAGACCAACAAGAGGTCATGGAGGAAAATATGTAGGTCCATCAAGGGGTCAGGCTAATATTGCGGAATTGGGGACATCCAAGGAAACTGCTTCTAGAGAAGCATTGTCTTTGGATGAAGTTCAACATCTTCGTCGTCTCCTGAATAAACTTAAGTCTTCTAATGTTGCTACTTCCAATTACGTGCAGTCAGGTGTTGCCTTTAATGCTCACCTTAATTCTTGGATTATTATTCTGCTGCGAATAGACATATGACAGGCTCCTCTAAAGGCTTTCAAAACTACTCTCCTAGTCCCAAAGGGGATTATGTCAAAATAGCCAATGGCTCCCTAGCTCCTATCGATGGAACATGTTCTGTTGTATGTACACCTGATATTATATTATCATCTATCATGCATGTAGCTAAGCTTCCTGTTAACCTGCTATATGTTAGCGTCATCACCAAAAAATTAAATTGTAGTGTTGAGTTCTTTCCTGATCATTGTATTTTTTAGGATCTTCAACAAGGAAGAGGATTGGCAGTGGTAGATATGCATGATGACTTATATTGGATTGATGGAACTCGAGACTTTGTTCGGCCTATTTTAGAGGAAACAAGGATGTCAACCAAGAAATAATATAGTGGCATAGACGATTGGGGCACCCATCATTTTTTAATTTATAGAAGTTATATCCTATTTTGTTTACTAGAAATGAGTTTGAATCTTTGTTTTGTGATACTTGTGAATTTGCCAAGTATACTAGAAACTCTTATCATGTGAGTGATAATAAAAGTACAACCCCTTTTTAGACTATTCGTTCTGATGTATGGGGTTCTACAAGCAGTTTCTCTACCTGGTAGTCGATAGTTTGTTACCTTTATTGATTGTTGCACTAGGATGACTTGGGTGTATTTGTTAAAGGCCAAAAGTGAAGTTTCTCTTGTGTTCAGTCTTTTCAATAAGGTGATTAGTACTCAATTTGAGGCTAAGATAAAAAATTTACGAACTGATAATAACACAAGATACATGGAATTTTGGTGCGTATTTGGAGTCTTATGGGATAATCCATCAAACCAGTCACAGAATGGGGTTGCTGAAATAAAAAATAGGCATTTGTTAGAAGTGGCTATATCTCTTATGTTTACCATGAATCTACCAAAATATTACTGGGGAGATGCCATTCTTGTAGCTGCCTATCTCATCAATAGAATGCCACTTAAAACCCTTAATTTCCAGAGTCCTTTGCAAGATTTAAAAGGTAAGAATGATTATGTTGTCCCTCCAAAGGTATTTGCGTGTGTCTGCTTTGTTCGCGCTAGAAAATCTAGGAAACTTGATCCTAAAGCTCTTAAGTGTGTCTTTATTGGGTATTATCCAACACAGAAAGGGTACAAATGCTATCATCCTCCCTCTAGGAGATCCTTCATTAGCATGGATGTTACCTTTCGAGAATCTGAGCCCTAATTCTCTATTACACCATCACTTCTTCAGGGGGAGAGCTATAAGGATGAAGAGATGATTTTCCCAAGTTCCAATACTGAAACTATTTCCAATACCCCTGGGGAAAATGAAATTGGAGAAATAATTCAGGGGGAGAGTATTGGGCATTTGGATGGGCCTAATTTGATAACTAACTCGAGGAGAAATAGAGTTGAAGAAGTCATCATGAAATCTACCGAAGCTGAACCTTCTTCTATTGGTGAGTTATCTATATTTCTTAAGGAGTTAAATTGGCTATTGCTCATAGAAAAGTAGTCAGATCCTGCACCATCAAACATTCTTTATCTAATCTCTTCTCCTATAATTCTTTGTCTCCCTTCTATAGAGCCTTTACCTTGTCTATTTCTTCTGTATCAATTCCCCAGAATTGGAGGGATGCTTTTGCAGATCCTAAATGGAAGCGAGCTATGAATGAAGAAATGAAGGCCTTGTCAAAAAATAAAATATGGGAACTTGTCACTTCATCGCCAGAAGTTGGTTGGCTGCAAATGGGTCTTCACTATGAATCACAAGGCAGACGGCTCAATTGAAAGATTCAAAGAAAGATTGGTGGCTAAAGGATTCACTCAGACTTATGGAGTGGATTATCAAGAGATATTTGCCCCTGTTGCTCAAAAGAACACTATTAGAATTCTTTTGCCTTGTGCAGCTAATTTTGATTGGGACTGACAACAGTTCGATGTGAAGAATGCATTTCTTCATGGAGACAGAGAAGAAGAGGTGTATATGGAGATTCCTCCTAGATTTGATATTGAACAAACCAAGGAAAGGTGTGCAGATTGAAGAAAGCTTTGTACGGATTGAAGCAATCTCCTAGAGCCAGGTTTGACAGATTCTGCAAAGCAATAATCTCACTTGGTTACCAAAAAAACAATGTCGATCACACTTTCTTTATTGAATATCAAAGCAGTAAACTCACTCTTCTCATAGTTTATGTTGATGACATAGTAATATGGCAAAGAGGAATCAACCCGATTGAAGAAATTGTTGGTAGAAGAATTTGAGATCAAGGATCTAGGAACTATAATACTTCTTGGGAATTGAGATTGCTAAATCAAAAAGAGGAATCTTTATTTCTCAAAGAAATTAAATTCTGGATCTCTTGAAAGAAACCGGTATGATTGGTTGCAAACCAACAGAATCACCCATTGAGTGCAATCACAAGCTACAAATAGGGGTTGGAGAGTCAGTTGATAAGGAGAGGTATCAGAGGCTGGTTGGAAGACTTATTTATCTCTCTCAGGACCAAACATAGCTTATTCAGTGAGCTTAGTGATTCAATTTATGCATGATCCCCTAGAATCTCATATGCATGTTATTTTCCATATTTTGCAATATTTGAAGTCTGCTCCTGGGAAAGGATTGTTTTTCTCTAGACATGGTCACATGCGGATAAAAGCATATACAGATGCGGATTGGGCTGGGTCTCTAGATGATAGAAGATCTACATCTGGTTACTGTACATCGTAGGAGGGAACATAGTCACTTGGAGAAGCAAGAAGCAAAGTGTAGTTGCCAAATCAAGTGCGGAAGCAGAATATAGAGCTATGGCACAGGGTGTTTGTGAACTTATTTGGTTGCAAAGGCTATTAGAGGAATTGGGACTATCTGAAAAAGGACTGTTGATACCCTTTATGCTTTCCTCTATGATGTAAATTGAACTACACCTGACTTGATTCCCGTTTAAGAGGGGATACGTAGGTGGCCCAATGGATTCGGTCACAATTAAATAAAATTTTCATTTCCCTCCGCAATTGGAAACTGCGCAGAATTTTGAGGATGACCCTCAAAATTCTAAAGCAATTTCAGCCGGATCGTCGCAAGCAACAGTCAGGAGCATCAATCTATTAAACTGGGCAGATTTTTGAGGGGGGCCCTCAAAATTCCATAGCAAGAAAGGTGCAATGTCCCGAACCACGTCACAGTTATCGGTTCATCCAAAATTTATTTTAACTATACGTTCATGTTGTACTTTTGCCTTGTTTAGCAATTCTACCCCAATGATACATACAGTATCACCAGATCAAAGCCAAGCAGGTCAAGCAGAGCAAGTGGGGATACGAACTAATGTCCCCCCTTTACAAAACTCATGATTTTTCTTTAGATGCAGGCACTTGGATTGCGAATTCATGAACATACTATACACTTACGAGACAAACAATGTTCAGGAACACAACTCTTAGAACTGTTACGCTTATCTACATTCGCTATCCACACACACCAGTGATATTCTGTGTGTCATGGTGTTCCCAGCAGTCACGATATCACAATGTACTATTAGCTAAGGCTACGATTCTGCCTTCCAGGAACAAACACTGTCTCCATTTGCATTTTCTACATTGCAAAAGGCTACCATTCTACCTTCTAAAACTAAACGATGTCTCCATCTGCATTTTCTACATTCCATAAGGTTACCATTCTTCCTTCCGAGACAAAACATTGTCTCCATCTTTATTTTCAGCATTCATAAGGCTACCATTCTACCCCGAGACTAAACACTGTCTCCATCTTCATCTGCATGGCTGAGAGATCACTACCTACTATATTTGCATGGCTAAAAGATCACCACTTACTACATTTGCATGGCTGAAAGATCACCACCTACTACATTTGTATGGCTGAAAGATCGCCACCTACTACATTTGCATGGCTGAAAGATCACCACCTGCTACATTTGCATGGCTGAAAGATCCCCCCTACTACATTTTCATGGAAGAAAGATCGCCACCTACTACATTTGCATGACTGAATGATCACCACCTACTGCATTTTCATGGCTGAAAGATCGCCACCTACTACATTTGCATGGCTGAAAGATCACCACCTGCTATATTTGCATGGCTGAAAGATCCCCCCTACTACATTTTCATGGAAGAAAGATCGCCACCTACTACATTTGCATGACTGAATGATCACCACCTACTGCATTTTCATGGCTGAAAGATCGCCACCTACTACATTTGCATGGCTGAAAGATTGCCCCTACTACATTTTCATGGCTAAAAGACCGCCACTTACCGCATTGCATGGCTAAAAGATCGCCACCTCATCTGCATCGCATGGGCTGAAAAATTGCCAGAAAACTGCATCTCATGGGCTGAAAGATCGCCAAATTATCCAAAGATCGCCAAATTATCCAAAGGCGTCATCGTTTGAAGAGGGGTAGCCGTTGATGTGAGAACGTGATTTTTTCCTCGCATAAATTACTCCTACATAATTCCTAAAATGAGAATTTTCCTTTTAATTATTTGATTTTTAGGACTTATTGCATAATTTTCTTGTTTGTTTGCATTTTTGTGTGCATATTTAATTCATAAAAAATACAAAAATATACTGCATTTTCATTTAAGATCCAATTTTATATTTTTAGGCTAGTTAGTTAATTAATGTTACAAAAATGAAATCAAATCACAAAAAATAGTTCATTTTGCATTTTTAACTCTTTAATTTTTGAATTGTTATAGTTTTCTCTTAATTTAGGACATAATTAACTTTTTGTAATTACCATAATGATTAATTAGTTTATTAACTTAGTTTTTAGAATTAATTTAGGTTTTATTTTAATTTGGAAATTAACAAGAAATCTGAAATTGAAAAAAAAAAAGAAAAAAAAAGAGAGAAAAGGTTCTTAAATAAAAGAGCTAGATTTTGGGCCAAAATTGCCAAGACCAGTGTCTTCTCTAACCAAACAACCCCGTTTTGTACATGTTTAATCTCGACTATTGGATTTTACCAATCCAACGGTCCGAAACTAGAGATTTATTTAACACCAAATACTCTCCTCCACCTCCACATCCCAAATCCTCACTATGTCTTCCCAAATCCCTTTGGAACTTCCCGAATATCTGATAAAAAATCGATACCCTAGAGTCACCCAAATTTCTCTAGTGGCGACGCCGCCACCAAATCTACAACCTCAGCTCCTTCATCTCCTCTACCCTATTCCACAGTTCTTTACCTTCAAATCACCCCTGAACTCCTCAAATATTCAATTTGAATCATAATATTAAATTCCAAAAAGTACAAGACAACTAGTTGGATGAAGATTTGAGCTCGGATTAGACTTAGTTGCATATTTTCATCGAGAACATGTGAGTAAGGTCTAATTCAGCCCAAAATCTAACGATTCAAAGGGTCATTCAAAGGTTTTATTCACTTGTTTTTAGACATATATTTTTCGGGAACTTTTTCTTCAATTCCTTTCCTTATTTTCTTGTTCTTCTCTTCTTTGGTTTTCTTAAAGACCTTTATGCGCGTGTACCTTTAATCCAGGCTAGTCGTTAACTAGTATTCTCTTTAGTTTTTTGTTGTTTGTTTAATTTTCTGAAACTCGTTTTGATTACAAAAGTGTTTTGTTCATTGTTCGTTTGTTTTAGTTTTCCGTAATTATTTGTTCATGCATGATTAGTCTTGAACTTTTTCTTTAATCAGTAATATTAGTCCGTTAATTAACTTAGTTTACTAATTTAGTAAGTGTAGTTAATGGATTGTTTAGTCTAGGATTTAATTGCTTAAATTTTTCTAGTATTTTAGATTTTAATTGGACTAATTGGTTGTTTGAGTCTTGGGATTTCTGACCCATTTAGGAAAAGAAGGGCAAGCCCAGTTGTGAAATTGAACCATTTGGTCAAACTGACTCATGTCCATTTGGTTTAAGGGTAATTTCAGGGTCACTAGGGGGTAATTTGGGTAGTTTAACATAGACAATCTTTGGGTAACTGCCTAGGAAGCTTCTTAGAAGCTGAAAAACAGGCTTACTTAGATAACAAGTCAATTATTTAGAGACCAAGTGGCAAATATAAAAATTAGAAAAGGTCTAAAGGGCAATAATTGAATCCTAAGACTGCCCTAATATCTTGCCTATAAAGACATTGCTACTTGAAGCTCAAATCAGATTTTAGAGAAGGAATTTAGAGACTTTTAGAAGAGATTTTTAGACTCCAGATTAAAAAAGAGAAATAGAGATAAAATTTGAAAATAAAAAATAGCTAGGAAATTTCAGAAAAGTTATTATTCTATTGGTCTACTTCTGTGATTTCTAAATTTTTTCATTTCTGAACTGATTCACTTGGGATAAAAATGGACTGAAATTGGATTTAGGAGGTTTGGTTTGGGTTATTGTTCCTGTGCTGTCATATTGCTGCATTTTTATGTTGCTGCTTCTTCCTGATCTCAAGTTTATTTCTATTGTGTATTTTGTTATATTCAAGTACACATTTCTAAATCCTACTTAATGTGAGGCTAATTGAAAGATGAAATGGAAAAATGGAGTTTAAAGCATAACATCAGCTTTGTTCATGATTCAGTTGAATCCCATTGTGTTTATTGTTTGATTCACTTAATATTCTAGCTAATTTCTAGGTTTTAATAGTTGGACTTTTATCATTGTATTTAATTTTAGGACTGTTAAAATTACTACGGTAGAAGGATCAATTGAGTTACACCCTTGAAGCTAGCTGATTTCTGCAATATTTTAGTCCGTATTATGTGTACATTTGACTATTTTGTTGCTAGTTCTTTTTGAGTTTTTAAAGATTCAAGTAGATACTCTAATTTAGATAAGTGGTTTGTTAAAAGATCTGAAACATGGTTGAATATGAGGACTGTTAGTTTGTCCACATGTAAGTATGAAGAAAAATAGATATAGGATTAGAACTTTTTGTTTGACCTGCTGATTGATACATAGGATTCAATTGAGAATTGCTTGTTGGACCCATGTTACCAGGCATATGCATCTGTCCCATTAAATGTTTTGGTGAAAGTTGAAGTAGAAGCTGGTTGTGTTTTGATAGCAATACCAATAGAGTGATTGGTTATAATACTCTGTGGTAATTTCATTAAAGTGTTTTGGTTCAATGATGTCTAGTAATGATTCTGATTTTTCAAAGTCTGTGGTTTGGGTGTTCTTGATCATCAAGGTTTTAGTTTGTGTTGAAAACTCAAGGCATTCTCTTGTATTTCTCTTTATTATGAAGGCATGTCTTGTGTAAATTTGAAAAGGGTAAGTGTAGTTTATGTGGTTTGAATTTGGGGTGTTAAAGGATGAAATAAGCTGCATACGAGCTATTACTAATCAGAAATTGTATCTTCATTTTAGAATAGGCTTTGTACCTGCTCGAGGATCTTCAGTATTTGTAAAAGCTTTAGATATTTCATAAAAACTAAAGTTTTCCTCAAGTGTTATTGTTAATGTTAGGATTTATGCCCGTCACTAGAGGGGGGGTGAATAGTGCGGCACGAGAATATTGATAAACTTTGCGGAATTAAAATTACAGGAATAAAATAAGTGCAGTAATTAAAATAATAAGGAGAGGACACACCGAATTTATACTGGTTCACCACAACGTGTGGTTAGTCCAGTCCCCGAGAGACTCTCTCGAGTTTCCACTAACTCCGTTAAGCTTACGGGTGCCTAACAAACCGTTACACTTGCTCGTAGATGTATACTCTACAAGACTTCAACTTGCTCGACGATACCTCACCTCAAGACTTCACCTTGCTCGTGGATACCGCACCACAAGACTTCACACACTAAGATTGAAGGTACTTAGCAAACCCAACGCTTAATGAGAAGATATGGTCTTCTCAAGAATCTTTCTCTTTTACAACAGGAACTCTCGTAAGAAGAGTAGATAAAGAGATACAAAATAAGCTCTATGAACAACACAAAATTATCTCTCAAATGGCTCAACAAAAGCTCTAAATATTATGTAGAAATGTTATCAATATGTTCAAGAATAATGAGAGATATTGTTCATTTCAAATGAGTCAAAAAGACCTCTATTTATAGGTGGTAGAGGTTGTATGTCCGTTGCTTAATTGGCAATCAATAATGCTGATTTTATGCCAAGATAATCGATTATTCACTTTGCATAATCGATTATCTTCTCAACGTTCATAAAACGGAACGTTGGGAAGGCAACGGATACAAGATAATCGATTATGTCCAAGTGTATAATCGATTATCTTACTCTGCGGAAATTTCCAATAAATGGAATTTCCCAGAATAATCGATTATACACTTTGCCATAATCGATTATTCTCATATGCTGTCCAGAATTGAGAACTTACTTCAAAAACCACTTTGGTTAAAATGAAAACGTTAAAATTATTTTGTTTGAAGTATTTGAAATATGTTTATGATAAATATGATTTGATAAAATGATTTTATGCATATTTATGATGACCTATGTTGAGCCAAAAGACGAGATAACTTAAACGTTGCTCTTACATTGGTTCTACCTAACGACCTATGCCTTGGGTCTTCGGTCTTGAACTTTTGAGCTCGTCTTGGCTTTTCCATGCAATCCATTCATCAATATGCTTCTCGGCATTCAATCTTGATTGTTTGTCATATAATAACGTTGTTTGAAAATTGACTTTATTGTTTGTCATTCATCAAAACATATACCTGGAAATCATGCTAATACAACCAAAGCACACATATCATGGATAGAATGATTTCCTACAGTTAAATCATGAACTAGGTCATTAGCATTGGCCCAGTTGTGCAAAAATTATCCCCAACGATTTATATTATCGATATGGGCCTTATGTTGAGACCTATTGCTACCTTCACACCTGTTAAGGAATTGGCGAGCGTCAACCGGGCTTTCCAATCGACTTGTGCCCCTTATGATAACCAAATGCTTGTTTTACTTAGGATCAACCAATTAGCTACTAAATTTTAGTTCAAACACATGATCAAAATGAATCAAAAATCCCCTTAGCCTCTCAATTAATTAACTAGGCCCTTTAGAAATCGAGGTGAGCCGCGCCAAATAAAATCTCAAATGCGTGGCCCTCATTTACTAGAGACGTGCCATTTAGCAAACTTTCATGGCCCTCACAAAGTTAACAAATGCATAGTTGCATTAGGCGCGTTATTTTAATAATTTACCTTCCTAAATTCGGGTGCACATTTCATGTGACCCAAATCCAAATCTCACAATGTTAAATAAAATATGTCTCGGACTATGGGTGCATTTCATGTGGCATGGTCCAAAGACGTGTTTTAGATGACGTTGAAATCTTCTTAAAATTAACTAAAAGCGATGAAATAAGTTAAAATTGTACCATAAGCTAAAACATGTATTAAAATCATATAATAAGCCAATTATAACAGTTTAAGCAACCGGTCTAGAACCACGGAATCCAGGGGTGCCTAACACATTTCCCTGGGTTAACAGAATTCCCCATTTAGAATTTCTGGTTCGCAGACTTCACAAGGAAAGTCGAGTTTTCCTCGATTTGAGATTTAAAATAAACTAGTGACTTGGGATACTAGAAAATAAACCTATCCCATGTGGAGACTCTAAACAAAAAATGAATAAATAATCCCATTTTGAATAATGTCACTTAAATTGGAAAAACTCCTTTATACACTATCCCTTCCGAGTGGTGTGTATAAATGGAGGTGTGATTGCTAGGACGACTCTGCTGGGGACCCAAACCCAGAACCTTGGTTCAGGGTTTAAGAATTTGAGGTTAGAATAGCTATTATGATTGGCTTTATTTATTATCTGATTTTTCTATATGTGTTGAGCCTAATGTGCTAAGTATTTTGATGCTTTGATATTGTGTGAACTGTATATAAACTGCTACGAAACCCTTCTTCTCTCTGAGTCTTCAAAATCATCTGGGAAGTGTGCAGTTTCTGTAACTTATTTTCTGTTAGAGTCTTATCCCAAATTTTAGAACGAGGTTCGGACAAGCTGCAAAGCCGGTGAAACTTCTGTATTCCCAGTACGTTGTCCCGTCCTCGGCTCGAGCTATCCGCCCAGGTAAGCCAGGTCTAGAATAATAAACCCAGGTTTTAAACCTAGTATAAAAAAGCCTCATGCCGGATTTTTAGTAGGAACGTTTGTTTGAATAGAATGTATTTGACTTAGGAGACTCAACATAGGGATTGGGTCTGTCTAGGACAGGTGTACCCGAAATGAAAAGACCATCTTGATGCATTCTACTTGCTACTTGTGCATTTATTATCTTTGGATTTTCATGTTAACCAGCTTGTAAATAATTGGAGAAAATTAGGAAATGAAAATAACAGTGTGATGGCTAAGAGAGATAATTACCCATTTTAAAAACAAATGTCCAAAAGGTGCTGAAACTCTGCAGGATTTTTGAAAAAAAAAAAGAATGGAAAAAAGAATGGATTTTTGATTTATCACCGGATGTGGGATATTTAGGCAACCCCCATCGGGTCCAACTTCCCTTTTGCAAAAATAGCTAAAAGAAACAATAATTTATTTTGCCGCAAATAAGGCGGGTGATGCCATTCTTGTTTAAAACAAGCCGAATGTCCCTAAAAGTGTGCCGGATCGCCGTTTTGCAAAAATAGCCACCTTTGGTTTTTTAAAAATTTTTAGCCAATTAGCAGGCAAAACCTTAAAATCTTCTCTCCCGAAGTGCTGAAAGGCCGTATTTGCAAAAATGGGTTTTAGTTTGAAACAAAGTTTTGAAAAATAGTGTTTCCCTTTTTGTTTTGAGTCAAAATAAGTTATTAAATCACTTTAATAAATGTGCAGGATGAGCACAAATGAAAATCAACCCTTGACAGCCCTTAAAGAGATCTTCTTACAGCTCCATATGTGGTGGAATGATCTAGGAACAAACGCAGATTTCTTGAACCTAAGACTATGGTGTGAGATCTAGATAGAGGTGAGGTGGACCTCAAATACATTGTTTGGTTTGGTAAAAGGTTTCAGATTCTTGAGAGACCTGCTAAGAGAGCCCACTTTCAACAATTCACTAACGACTCGCTAGAGCAGTGCAGCTGGTTGGCAAAAGAAGAAAGCAATAGGGCCAAAATTGGTAAGTTGGAAGGACAAATCAGGGATCTCGAATTTGTCAAGAGTATCAAAGTTGCCGCAGATGAAGGGGAAAAGAAAAAGCTAATTCAGGAAAACAAAGCCCTCAAAGCACAAATCCATAAAATGAGAATAGTAACTAGAAACCCAAAAATAAGCCGAGAAGATGAGAGGCTTATAAGCAGTCTGAGGAAGAAAGCACTTGAGATTCAAGATGATATAGGAAAATCTGAAGCCAATTTAGCAAGAGTCCGGTCCCAATTGGCAAAAGAATGCAGAAGGGAGGACACAATTTGTGCAACAAATAAAAAAAATATGAAGGGATAATCACCAACCTGAGCAGAAAGTTAACCACCCTTGAGAGTGAGGCAGCTAAGCAGGCCAAAGATTTTGAAGTTGAGAGGGAACACTGCTACGCCCTAATGGCTTAGATGGAGGAAGAAATGCAACAACTGCAAGATCAAAACCATCGCGACACTCAGTTGTTAGAAGCTAGGAATCAACAAATCGGGTGTCTACTTCAGGAAAAGGATATGATATGAGAGAGGATTAGAGCTATTGCCGACTACATCGTCGCAAAATGCCAAGCATGTGGTGATATGACCCAAACCACCTTCTTCGCTGCAGTGATGAATTCATCTGCCAGATAATGAGTGATCTGGAATGGCTACAAGGGGATGCACATAGGCCCGTGGCAAGACCGAATGATTTCCCACGGGCCCCAGGAGTTAAAGCTTTAATGTATTCTTGTTTTTTCATTTATCGTGTTTGTATTTTGGTTTATTTTGAGTATGTTTGTAGTTATATATTCCAAGAAAAATTAAGTAGTTTGAAGTCTTTGTAATATAATTTTACGAGTTTTATAAATGAAAATCAAAAAATCACAAAAATTGTTTCTTTATTTTTCAAATTTATTTTCTTGAACTATGTAATGATCTGATTCACGCAGTGTCGTGATACATAGGCAATCCTCATCGGACCCGGTCATAATTTTGTAAATAATTCCAATAAGGAAAAAAAATTTAGAGAAGAAAAGAAAAGAAAAAAATGATAGAGATGAAAAGGAAAGAGTGGGAGTTTGAAAGCGGAAAGAAGAAAATTAGAAAGAATAAGTAAAGTCGGGATGAAGCATGAAACCGTTGCAAAATATGTAGAAACACATTTAACTGTATAGGTTCATTACACCCCCAACGTGCGATTACCTATGTGTTATTTGTTTGAAACTAATCGTTTTTTTACTGTTACATTCAGTCCATGTTTTTATAGAATGGTGGTTGGTTTTTGTGGTAATCTGGCTTTCACCCATTCTTTATGAGATCAAAAGGTAGAATCGAAATGTCTTTAGAAATGATTCTGCCAACAATTCCCATTATGGATGATAGTCCAATCTCAGGCCTCCAGACCTCAGAATTTACAGCTGCCGAAGAAAATAGAATCATGTGTCTCCGGGTTAGGGAAATGTGGGATGCTTGGTCAAATGAAAGAGAGCCACCAAGCGCAATCCCGGGATTCTCTAAACTCTTTCCTAGAGCAAGTGGTACCTAGGGGTGTTCAAAACCGATCCGAAATCGAAAACCGATCCGAAACCGAAGCTTAATGGCTTAGTGGTAACGGCTTAACGGCTTAACGGACGGGGAACGGATTAAAATTTTTTTATTAACGGCTTATCGGATTGGGGGCGGATTATTCAATTTTCTTAACGGGTAATCCGTTAACCCGTTAAGAATATATATATATATATATATTCTTAACCTGATGCAAGTGTAACACCAGCACCCAGTCTTACTTGCGACCAGTTCGTATTGCTTCTATGAATCTTTTGCTTTGACTAGGTTCTGTTATTAGCAAGGTTGTAGTTCTCAGACTAATATATTATGAGACTTTATCATCTTCATTTTATTATGAGAAAGTTAACTTGTGTCAACTTTGGTTTTCGTTGCAGGAGAAGTGGGGAAAGAACCTCTTATCTTTCTTGCCTATGCTATGGGCGCGCTGTATCTTGAAAAATTTGTGACCAATTGTTGTAAACCTGACATTGTATCTTATCTTCTCTTTTTCTTTGTTTCATTATCAATTGTAAAATCCATGGAAAGGTCAGATGCCTTTGAATGTCATGCACAGGAAATTTTAGTTATGTCCTAGTGTGCGGACAGAATATATTTGAGCCCTTAGGTAATAAACCGATAAACCGCCCAGTAACCGCCCGATAAGAGCTAACCCGATACCAATCCGCCCGATATCTTATCGGGTGGCTAACGGATGAATACATTTAAAAGCCGATAACTGTTAAGCCAAACCGTTAGAGTAAAAAGCCGCCCAATCCGCCCAATGAACACCCCTAGTGGTACCTCCACTGTCCTAATCAGTCACCCAAATACACCACTAGGACACCCAACTATCTCACTCATTTTATGGGAACACCTTCGGAGGTTCGCCCCCAGGAATTAATGTCTGGTGCAGCTTCAAATATCTTTACTGCTCCACCTTGCTCGATTACAACACAACCTACACTGCCCTGGCCTAGCTTTGACCCATCATCTTTCACTTTCTGAACACCCTCCTTCCAATTGGAACCTCCTCAATTTCCTACTTATACTTACTCGCAACCACCCCTATATGAGTTCACCGCGGGGCAAGAAAATACCACCAAAACTCCCGAGCAAGAAGAGATTGCGAGAAAGATGAGGAGTATGGAGCAGAGTCTTAAAAGCATACAAGGCTTGAGTGGACATAAAAGTGTATCCTATGCCGATCTATGTATGTTTCCTCATGTGCATTTGCCATTGGGGATTCAAAACCCCAAAATTCAAGAAAAATGATGGTGATGGTGATCCTATTGCTCATCTCAAGAGATAATACAACCAACTGCGAGGAGCGATGGAAAGGAAGAACTCCTCATGGTCTACTTCGGAGAAAGTTTGGTTGGCATCGCATCAAAATGGTACATGGACCAACATATATCCCGTTGGCACACCTGGGATGATCTTGCTTAAGATTTCATTAAGCAGTTCCAGTACAACTTTGATATTTCTCCACACAGGAACTCATTGACAAACTTGAAGAAGAAATCCTTGGAAAGCTTCCGAGAATACGCTGTTAAATGGCGTGAGCATGCCTCCTGGGTAAATCCTCCAATGGATGAGATTGAAATGGTTACAATTTTACTCCAAGCCTAGGAGGTTGATTACTTCCAAAACATGATGTCTGCAATGGGTAAGCCATTCGCTGAAGCGATCAAGATTGAAAAAATAGTTGAAAATGGGTTGAAAACGAGCCAAATTTTGAGCCAGTTTGCTATCAAGGCTACCTCCCAAGCCATCCAGGGTGGATCTGGAGGAGTAGCAAATAGAAAGAAAAAGGAAAAAACATCAATGGCAGCATCGGGTGCAAGAAAACACCGTACTCCCAGATCCCTTTTCTTGAAGAGAACCCCGCAACACTATTACCCCCACCAAGATGTGGCTTATGCTCCTCAGCCATACATGGTCATGAATGCTCAACCTTATGTCCGACCACAACAACAAGCCAATCAAAACCAAGCTCCATTTCCTTAAAATCAGCCTCCCTACCAAGCTCACTACAACCCCCGGCCGCCACAAAATAATTTCCACGCTCGGGAACCACCCAAAGGGCCAAATTTCACACTAGTCGGTGAATCCTACTCTAGACTATTACCCAAACTTGTTAAAATGATTATGCTGTAGCCTAATCCCTAAACCAGGCAGAACCCCGCATTACCCGCTTACAGAGCTGGTGCCTGATGCACCTATCACTGAGGGGCAGAAGGGAATCTCATAGATGATTGCTGGACTCTAAATAAAGTCATGGAGAACTTGATAGAACAAAGCAAGATAGTGTTGAGGGATAAAGATATCCCCAATGTAACCAACAACCCACTGTCGGCCCATAATAACGAGCTCGTAATCGGAATAATTTATGAGGATAAGGAGTTTGACCCAACGTTGAAGGCCATCATCGCCATCACTGATGTAGAAAAGAAACCAAAAGCTACCCCAAAGCAAAACAAAGGGGAGAAAAAGAAAAAAAATACACCTCCGAACTCGGAGAAGAAAATGGAAGTTGAAACTGGGACAACGCCCCCCCCCCCCCAAAGATGTTGTTCTCTATGTCCCTTGAGGCTGCAAAGAAAAGCAGGTTACATTTAGTCCTCCCAGGAGATTTGAACTGAACAAAAACAACCCAAATGTATGTGCCCAAGGGAGCTTACATAATGCGAGGGACAATAAATCCACAAAGGCTAAGTGAGCCCGTGGTTATTGGCCGCGCACCACAAAGGCCCATGACGGACCTGCCGTTGTGCCCTGGAATTACCACAAGTCAGTAGTGACCTATAAAGGCAAAGAAATCTCAGGAGAAGTTCAAGAAAATAACTCGGCTGAAAAGTATCTCAAATTGGAAGAGGTGAACAATGCCACTAGAAAGTGCTTCCCATCTAAGAAGTCGGTGAGTGCCGAAGAAGCAGAGGATTTCTTTCAAAAGATGAAAATGGCAGATTATGAGGTGATTGACCAGCTTCAAAAGTCTCCCGCACAAGTCTCTTTGTTATCTCTCTTGATGAACTCCACTAAGCACCAAAGGGTATTGATCAAGACCCTCAACTAAACATATGTGCGTGTTGAAACCACTGTAGAAAAGTTGAAGACAATGGCAGAAAGATTTTTTCTAGTCAACCAAATCTCCTTCATCACACACAATTTTCCCCCAGAAAGGGCCGCAACCAATAAAGCCCTTCACCTAACAGTCAAACACAAATGGTACTACGTGAAAAGGGTTATGTTGGACGGAGGTTCTGGAGTAGATATTTGCCAACTCTCAACTCTACAATGTATGGAAATTGGTACTGAGAGAATCCGACCCAACAATGTCTGCATACGTGCTTTTTATGGCATAAGGACACAGTAGGGGAAATTGATCTGATTCTAACCATCGGCCCAGTAGACTTTGAAGTAACCTTCGAGGTTTTGGACATGGACACCTCTTACAACTTTGTTTTGGGGAGGTCGTGGATTCATGCAGCGGGGGATGTACTTTTTACTCTTTGCCAAATGGTGAAACTTGAGCATGAATATCAAGAGATTGTGGTCCACGGGGAACATGAGCTATCAATTTATCGGGACTCGTCAGTCCCATATTTTTCAGTAAGAGACGGGAGTGAACAAATCGTCTCTCAGGCTTTTAAGATCGTGGTCGTAGATTAGTGTGAAGAAGGGGAACCTTTCCCCCAAGACTTGTTATCAAATGCATCAATCATAGTAGCCAACGAAATAATTAGGCAGGGCTTCAAACCTGGGAAGGGGCTTGGGAAATCATTACAAGGAATAGTTGAACCTATCACCCAGCTTGCCAGTGAAAAGTTCTTTGGGAAGGCTTCTGACCCACGCCACCTGATATAAAATGGGGAAAGAATGGTGGATAGGCTTGCCTCATCCAGTGCCACATCTGTATGAAATATTTGTCAAGCCCAAATACAATGAAGAAGAAGGAGATGAGGTCTTTACGGCCGAAGAAATTGAAGAGATCTGTGGATCAATGTGGAAGATGCTATATGAAACCCACATGGTCCAGCCAGGGGAAGGCTCAAGCACCGCTGAGATGTTGTACAAAGGAACTGAGGCCAAATTGCAAAATTGGAAGGCTACACCATCCCCAATAAAGCGGGAGTCCTGGTAGACCTGTCCTGCCACCTTTTCTTTATCCCGAGTTATTCCAGGGTGTAATTCGGATGTTTTTCTTTAGTTTCATGTCTTTCAATTTCCAATGTAAACCCGGCTATCTTCTAAATTCAATGAAATGAAATGGTTATTTCATCGTCCATCTTTCTGTATGCCTTTTGATTTTTATTACTTTTTATTTCTTCTTTCAGTGCTAATAATGCGGCTTTAAATAGCATGACATGCTTGCGGACTTCATGCCCAGATACAAACACGCTGTCTAACTGTGAAATAATGAACCAAGAACCGGAATATGATGAAGAAGAGCCTTTTAGGGAAATAAATCGGGAACTGGAACAATTTTAGAATAAACCTTAGCCGAACTTAGATGACATTAAGCCGATTAATTTGGGTAGTTCTGAAGCAATCAATGAAACCAAGATAAGCATTGACACAGATTAAAAAAACCCAAGACGCATTTAACCAAATCTTGTTTGAGTTCAAAGATGTGTTTGCTTGGTCATAAGATGACATGCCAGGACTAAGTGTTGATTTTTGGGTTCATAAGTTGCCAACTTACCCTGATTATCCTCATATCCAGCAAAAGCAAAGAAAGTTTAAAATTGATGTTAGTGACAAGATCAAAGAAGAAGTCACGAAACAGTTGAAAGCAGGGGTAATCCGAGTGGTCCGTTACACCACATGGCTAGCCAATGTAGTTCAGTGCCGAAGAAAGATGGGAAGACCCAAGTGTGTATGCATTACAGAGATCTAAACAAGGCAAGTCTAAAGGATTACTTTCCTTTAACAAACATCCACATCCTGTTTGATGACTGCGCCAAACATGAGATACAATCCTTCGTGGATTGTTACGCAGGATATCACCAAGTGTTGATGGATGAAGAGGATGCAGAAAAGATGGGTTTTACCATAACTTGGGGTACGTACTTTTATAGGTTCATGCCGTTTGGTTTGAAGGATGCCAGGGCAACTTACATGAGGGCCATCACTGCTATGTTTCATGATATGATGCACCAGGAGATAGAAGTGTATGTGGACGAGGTGATCATCAAATTCAAAACCCAGGATGATCAAGTTCAGGACTTGAGGATATTTTTTGAGCAGTTGCACAAATATAATTTGAAGTTGAACCTAGATAAATGTGCATTTGGAGTCCCATCAGGCAAGCTTTAGGGCTTTATAGTCAGCCGAAGAGGTATTAAGTTTGATCCAACAAAGATAAAATCTATTCGGGATTTGCCTCCTCCGAGGACCAAGAAAGATGTGATGAGCTTGTTAGGCAATTTGAACTATATCAGCCGATTCATTGCTCAATTGACATATATTAAATTTGCTGATGAAAAATGCGGCAATCAAATGGACAAATGAATGTCAAGAAGCTTTTGATAAAATCAATGAGTATCTGTCTAACCCACCAGTCTTGGTCCCACTTGAACCAGTGAGGCCTCTGTTCCTGTATCTAAAAGTCTTGGATAATTCTTTCGGTCGTGTCCTCGGGCAACATGATTTAATCAGAAAAAAGAGTAGGCAATCTACTATTTGAGCAAGACGTTTACCAGCTATGAAGCTAAGTATACTTTGTTGGAAAGAACCTGTTGTGCTTTAACTTGGGTCGCTCAAAAGTTGAGACATTATCTACAAGCCTACACCACTTACCTCATAACCAGGTTGGATCCTTTGAAACACATATTCCAGAAACCAATGCCCATGGGAAGATTAGCAAAATCACAGATCCTGCTCAAGGAATTTGACATAGTCTACGTCACTCACACGACAATAAAACCCAAGCATTGGCAGATCAATTGGCTGAAAACCCGGTTGATGATGAATACTAGCCTTTGAATACTTACTTCTCGGATGAACAGGTAAACTCAGTCGAGGTAATATCTGAGGATACTACTACTTGGAAAATGTTCTTTGATGGAGTAGTAAATGCAAAAGGTGTGGGAATTGGGGTTGTTTTGATCTCACCTGCTGGTCAGCATTATCCAGCCACAGCCTGTCTTCGAATTTTCTGCAAATATAACACTACCGAGTATGAAGCCTGCATTATGGGTATGAACATGGCAATCGACCAGGATGTCGAAGAATTGTTGATCATAGGGGATTCAGAGCTGATTATCCGGAAAGAGCAGGAATAACAGGAGACCCGAGATTTCAAGCTTATCCCTTTCAGACAACATGTGGAAGACCTTAGTAGGCAGATCAAGTCAATAGAGTTTAGTTACATCCCTCGTTGTCACAATGAATTGGCCGATGCACTTGCTACTTTGGCCTCAATGCTGCCATATCCAGCCAATGCTCACATAGATCTTTGGAAATCCAAATTCGGGAAAGACATGGTTATTGTAATACGGTCGAGGCTGAACCGAATAATTAGCCATGGTATCATAACATCAAGAGGTTTTTGAAGATGAAAGAATACCCCGAGCAAGCCAGTGGGGACCAAAAGAGGACCATTAGACGGCATGTAAGTGGTTTCTTTTTAAGTGGTGATGTCTTGTACAAAAGGACTTCGAACCTCAACTTGTTAAGATGTGTTGACACAGAGAAGGATGGAAGAATCATGTATGATGTACATGCGGGAGTATACAGACCCTACATGAACGGGTATGTTTTGGAAATGAAGATCCTTCGAGCAGGCTATTACTGGATAACTATGAAAAGAGATTATTTCAGCTTTGTTTGGAAGTGTTATCAGTGTCAGGTGCATGGTGATTTGATTCATGCACCACCCATAGAACTGCATCCCATGTCAGCACCTTGGCTATTTGTTGCTTGGGGCATGGACGTCATTGGGGCAATCGAGCCAAAAGCCTCAAATGGGCACAGATTCATACTGGTCGCCATTGACTACTTCACGAAATGGGTTGAGGCCATCACCCTCAAATCCGTCACCAAGAAAGCTATAGTTCGTGCACTCCAATCTTATCTGCCATTTTGGTATTCCTGCACTATCATCACAGATAATTTTGCAAACTTGAATAGTTGTTTGATGGAGGAGATATGCGAACAATTCAAAATAATACATCGAAATTCTACTCCTTATCGGCCTAAAGGCAATGGTGTCGTCGAAGTAGCAAACAAGAACATCAAGAAGATTTTGAGAAAGATAATTTAGAGCTTCAGGCAGTGGCATAAAAAGCTACCTTTTGCATTATTGGGATATCACACTATGGTGCGCACATCGGTTGGAGCAACCCCATGCCTCTTGGTCTATGACACTGAAGCCGTAATACTCGCGAAAGTTTAAATCTTATATCCAGATCATTGTTGAAGCTGAAATTGAAGACAGTGAGTGGGTCAAGACCTGTCTGGAATAGTTCAAACTGATTGATGAAAAATGAATGGTGGTCTGCCATGGGCAGTTGTACCAACAAAGAATAGCCCGTGCTTACAATAAGAAAGTACAATAACAACAACAACTACCCAGTATAGTCCCACAAAGTGGGGCCTGGGGAGGATAATAGGTAGACGAGCCTTACCCCTACCCGAAGGGCAGAGAGGCTGTTTCCAATCGACCCTTGGCTCAGTGAAGCTTACTATAAGAAAGTGCGGCCCAAAAATTTTGAAGTGGGTCAACTCGTGCTAAGGCGCATTCTCCCCCATCATCAGGAAGCCAAAGGAAAATTCGCTCCTAATAAGAAAGACCCGTATATCATTAGAAAGATATTGCCACGAGGAGCGGTATACTTGGGAGATATCGTAAGAAATGATCCCGAAGCAGCTGTGAATGCGGATGCAGTTAAAAGGCACTACGTTTAGGCTTTCTTTAACGCTAACATTATCGGATTGGGATGACAAATGCTTTCATTCTCGCTACCAAACACTATCAACCTTTTGCAAAACGTTTAAGTCGGTTACTCTTCTTTGACTACCCTCCTTAGAACCTGAAAGTGTTATTGAAAAAGAAAAAGGAAAAAAATAAAAAATGAAAAAAACATCAAAACAAAAGAAAGAAAAAGAAAAAAAGAAAAACAAAGCAAAACAAAAAAATAGAAGAAAAACAAAAGAAAATAAAAAACAAAACTTCCTGAACTACATTTGACTTGATTCCGAAAGGATACGTAGGCAGCCTCTCTTGGGGTTTAGTCACAACAAAATAAAAATCTAGTTTTCCCCAAAAGGTGAAACAGGGGCAGATGTTATAATGATTCGGCAATGATCCCACCCGAACGGCTCCAAAGTTGCAATCCAATCCAATTCTTTTTACCCAAACCTTGCCCAAGTCCTTCTGATCAATCGGCAAAAGGTTTCAAAATTAGATAACATAGTTTATTTGATCCGATACAATTAAAACGAGAGAAATAAAATGAGAGAGTCTTACTGGTGAAAACCTACGGGCACCCTAAGGCGATGGTGAGTAGAGAAATTGAAAATGAGAGAGCCTGGTTAGTGAAAACTCGTAAAGAGCACTATCAGGCGACAGTGAGAAGAGAAATGAGAGAGGTCAATTGGAGAAAACCCGAAAAGGGCGCCGTCGATCAAAAGAAGAAACCCCTAACCACCATTAGTGTCCTAGCAAGGTTTCTCGATTTGGAAATGTGGGTCACAAGCATGTCATCGTCTCGCTCTATTTACTTTTCCTTAAATCCCTTTAGGTCTAACTCTGTTGCCAAAACTAATATAAAGAAAAGGTAGCAAGATTAGTTTTATAGGGTTCTACTTAACAAAAGCCAGGCCAAAGAAAATACCCAGCCTCAGCGGGTGTATCAAGTCGATCCCGACTAGCCATGTTGGTTGATGCTCTAAAACCAAAGATATTGAAAGGAAATGAAAGCCAAAGGCAAAAGACCTAAAGGCAGAATAAAGTGAAAGGACCAAAACCCCATGTGGGTGAGCCGTCATGAAATTTTGGAAAGTTGAGTTCCTCGGTTTTAGGAGAAAGATCAATCTTCAGAAAACCAACAAGTAGCAGAAGTTCTCCCCAAAGAGTCGGGACGATATCAAGTTATCAAAACAATTAAAGCCACAAAACCAACCACCATTTCAAACTAACAATTGCACTTTATTTGAAATTGAAATAGGTGCAACCCAAAGCAACCGCGCAAAAGAAAGTGCAACCAAAAGAAAAGCTGCGTAAAAGCTAGAAATAGCTTTGCAGTAACAATCAACCTAAAAGGGAAGTTGTCCTCCAAAATACTTTCCTGCATTTTATTGAAATAAAATGAAATGAAAATGAAAAGGAGAGAGAAATAAAAAGAAAATTCAAAAAAAGAAGATAGCTTAGGATTCCAAACCTCAATATTTAATATCTTTTTACACAAATTAGGGCTCCAATCCTTGAGTTGAGCTATTAAACATAGGGCCTCCATTCCCTAGTCGCATTTTCCAATATTAGGACTCCAATCCCTGAGTTGAGTTTTTTGACATAGGACCTCCATTTCCTAGTCATCATTTTACCAACATTAGGGCTCCAATCCCTGATTTGAAATTTTTTGACATAGAGCCTCCATGCCCTAGTCGCCTTATTACCAACATTAGGGCTCCAATCCTTGAGTTGAGTTTTTAGACATATGATCTCCATTCTCAAGTCGCATTTTACCAACATTAGGGCTCCAATCCCTAAGTTGAGTTTTTAGACATAGGGCCTCAACTCCCTAGTCTCCTTTTCACCAACATTAGGGCTCCAATTCCTGAGTTGAGTTTTTAGACATAGGGCCTCTATTCCCTGGTCGCATTTTACCAACATTAGGGCTCCAATCCTTGAGTTGCGTTTTTATACATAGGCCTCCATTTCCTAGTTGTCTTTTACCAACATTAGGCTCCAATCCCTGAGTTAAGTTTTTAGACATTAGGCCTCCATTCCCTAGTCGCCTTTTTACCAACATTAGGGCTCTAATCCCTGAGTTGATATTTTTATACATAGGGCCTCCATTCTCTAGTTGCATTTTCACTAACATTTGGGATCCAATCCCTAACTTGAGTTTTTAAACATAAGGCCTCCATTCCCTAGTCACCTTTTTACCAACATTGGGGTTCGAATCCCTAAGTTGAATTTTTAAACATAGGGCCTCCATTCCCTAGTCGCCTTTTACCAACATTAGGGCTCCAATCTCTAAGTTGTGTTTTTAGAAATAGGGCCTTCATTCCCTAGTCGCCTTATACCAATATTAGGGCTCCAATCCCTAAGTTGAGCTTTTAGACATAGGGCCTCCATTCCCAAGTCGCCATTTACTAACATTAGGGCTCTAATCCCTGCGTTTAGTTTTTAGACGTAGGGCCTCCAATCCCTAGTCGTCTTTTACAAACATTAGTGCTCCAATCCTTGAGTTATGTTTTTAGACATAAGGCTTCCATTTCCTAGTCACCTTTTTGCCAATATTAGGGCTCCAATCTATGAGTTAAGGTTTTTAGACATATGGTCTTCATTCCCTAGTCGCCTTTTACAAACATTAGGGCTCTGATCCTTGAGTTGAGTTTTTAGACATAGGGCCTCCATTCCTTAGTCGCATTTTACCAACATTAGAGCTCCAATCCATGAGTTAAGATTCACACATAGGGCCTCCATTCCCTAGTCGCCTTTTCACAAACATTAGGGCTCCAATCCCTGAGTTGAGTTTTTAAACATACGGCCTCTATTCCCTAGTCGCCTTTTACCAACATTAGGTCTCCATATCCCGAATCAAGTTTTTAGACATAGGGCCTCCATCCCTATTCAACTTTTACAAGCAGTAGGGCTTCAATCCTTGATTAAAGTTTTAAAACATAAAGCCTCCATTACCTAGTCACCTTTTTACCAACATTAAGGCTCCAATTCATGAGTTGAGGTTTTTTGACATAGGGCCTCCAGTCCCTAATCGCCTCTTACCAACATTAGGGCTTCAATGCGTGAGTTATGTTTTTATACATATGGCCTCCATTCCCTAGTCGCCATTTACCAACATTAGGGCTTCAATCCCTGAGTTGAGTTTTTAGACATAGGGCCTCCATTCCCTAGTCGCCATTTACCAACATTACGGCTCCAATCCCTGAAATGGGTTATTAGCCATAAGACATACATTCCCTAGTCGACTTTTGCAATCATTAGTGCTCCAATCCCTGATTTAAGTTTTTAGACATAGGGTCTTCATTTCCTTGTCGCCTTTTTACCAATACTAGGGCTCCAATCCCTAAGTTGAGGTTCTTTGACATGAGGCCTCCAATCCTTAATCCCTTTTTACCAATATTAGGGCTTCAATCCTTGAGTTAAGTTTTTAGACATAAGGCCTCCATTCCCTAGCCGCCTTTTACCAACATTAGGGCTCCAATCCCTGAGTTTAGTTATTAAACATAGGGCCTCCATTCCCTACTCGCCATTTACTAACATTAGGGCTCTAATTCATGAGTTGAGTTGTAGACATAGGGCCTCCATTCCCTAGTCGTCTTTTAGCAACATTATTGCTCCAATCCTTGAGTTGAGTTTTTAGACATAAGGCCTCAATTCCCTATTCGCCTTTTTACCAACATTACGGCTCCAATCCATGAGTTGAGGTTTTTTGACATAGGGCCTCTATTCCCTAGTCGCCTTTTCACCAATATTAGAGCTTCTATCCATGAGTTTTTTTTAGACATAGGGCCTTTATTTCCTAGTCACGTTTTACCAACATTGGGCCTCCAATCCCTAAGTTGAGTTTTTAGACATAGGGCCTCCATTCCCTAGTCGCCTTTTACCAACATTAGGGCTCCAATCCCTGAGTTGTGTTTTTAGACATAGGGCCTCCATTACCTAGTCACCTTTTGCCAACATTAAGGCTCCAATCCCTGAGTTGAGCTTTTAGACATAGGGCCTCCATTCTCTAGTCGCCTTTTTACCAACACTAGGGCTCCAATCCCTGAGTTGAGTTTTTATACATAGGGTCTCCATTCCCTAGTCGCCTTTTCACCAACATTTGGGCTCCAATACCTGAGTTTAATTTTTAGACATGGGGCCTCAATTCCTTAGTCGCCTTTTACCAACATTAAGGTTCCAATCCCTAAGTTAAATTTTTAGACATATGGCCTCCATTCCTAGTCGCCTTTTACCAATATTACTGCACCAATCCCTGATTTGAGTTTCTCGACATAGGGCATCCATTCCCTTATCACCTCTTTGCCAACATTAGGGCTCCATTCCTTGAGTTGAGATTTATCAAACTTAGGGCCTCCATGCCCTAGCCGCCATTTTTACCAACATTAGGGCTCCAATCCCTGAGTTGATATTTTAGATACATGTTCCATTCCCTAATCTCTTCCTCCCAAAACAGACACAATTTTGATTTTATTGCTTTGAAAAAAAGAGACAAGAAAAAAGAGAATAAGTTTCGATTTTTTTCACAAATAAGTAACGAAATTTTCCTAGTGAAAATTGGGGCAGAAAATTTTGTTCATTTGTTTGTTTTTCGCATTTGAGCAGGATTGACATCGAGGCACAGGATCCGAGGCGGCCGAAAGAATAAGCCTCAATCAGATAAAGAAAAGATGAAAAAGAACAAAAGAATTGAATTCAAAATGCTGGAGCGAACAAAGATGTGGACTGCTCATGATACAATAGAAGTCACAAGCTTTGCATGTCCCGCTTTGATCCTATGATGAAGAAAGAAGCATCAGCTACAGCTTGCAAGCATCAAGATTCAAATCGGAGACCAGATCAAGAATTAGCTAAGACTCAAGATCATGTTTCAAGAGATTTATAGATAAGAATCTTGTCACTCGTAGTTGATAGGCTTAGGTAGCTTAGCTTTTGATTATTATTTTTTGGTGTAATAAGAAGGTCGGCAAGCAGTAGCAGCAACAGTAACAGTGAAATCACAGCTTTCCAAAACTTCAAAAACTACACTGACCTGATTCCTTTATAACGAAGGATATGTAGACTATCTCTGAAGCAAGGTTTGGTCAGATGCTTTTCAAAAATACTTCCCATGGAGTGTCAAGCAAGAAAAAATCCCTCATCGATGCTCATTTTATCTTTACATGAAAACCATACGTGTCTCCGAGTAAAGAGGGGCATATGTGAGCACGTGATTTTTGCCTCGCATGTATTACTCCTACATAATTCCTAAAATGAGAATTTTCCTTTTAATTATTTGATTTTTAGGATTTATTTCATTATTTTTGTGTTTGTTTGCATTTTGTGTGCATGTTTAATTTTTATTTAATTCATAAAAAATATAAAAATATGTTGCATTTGCATTTAGGATCCAAATTTATATTTTTAGGCTAGTTAGTTAATTAATGTTACAAAAATAAAAAAATCACAAAAAATAGTTTATTTTGCATTTTTAACTCTTTAATTTTCGAATTGTTATAGTTTTCTCTTAATTTAGGACTTAATAAATTTTTTGTAATTATTATGAGGAGCAATTAGTTTGTTAATTTAGGTTTTAGAATTAATTTAGGTTTTATTTTAATTTGGAAATTAACAAGAAATCTGAAGTTGAAAAATAGAAAAAAAAAAAAAGAGAAAAGGGTTTTAAATAAAATAGCTGGATTTTGGGCCAAAATTGCCAAGCCCAAACCCTTCAACCCATATATACGCGGCCCAAACCCGCATTTTTACCCGGTCCAGTGTCTCCTCTAACCAAGCGACCCTGGTTTCTCGGGTGGAAGCGCCACCACCAACCACCACCAAATCTATAGCCCATCACCTCCTTTATCTCCTCTACCTTATTCCATAGTCCATTACCATCAAATCACCCCTGAACTCCTTAAATATTCAATTTGAATCCGAACCCTAAATTCCAAAAAGTGCAAGCCAACCAGTTGGACAAAGATTTGAGCTCAGATTGGAATTTAGTTGCATGTTTTCAACGAGAACACCCAATTAAGGTCTAATTCAGCCCAAAATCTGATGATTCAAAGGGTCGTTCAAAGGTTTTATTCACTTGTTTTTAGACATGTATTTTTTAGGGACTTGTTCTTTAATTCCTTTTCTTATTTTCTGATTCTTCTCTTCTTTGGTTTTCTCAAAGATCTTTCTGCATGTATCTCTTTAATCGAGGCTAGTCTTTAACTAGTATTCCCCTTAGTTTTTTTGTCGTTTGTCTAATTTTCAGTAGCTCGTTTTGATTTCAAAAGTGTTTTTGTTCATTGTTCGTTTGTTTTAGTTTTTCATAATTTTGTTCATGCATGATTGGTCTTGCAGTTTTTCTTTATTCAGTAATATTAGTCCGTTAATTAACTTAGTTTTTACTAATTTAGTAAGTCTAGTTAATGGATTGTTTAGTCTAGGATTTAATTGTTGAAATTTTTCTAGTATTTCAAATTTTACCTAGACTAATTGGTTGTTTAAGTATTGGGATTTCTGACCCATTTAGGAAAAGAAGGACAAGCCCAGTTTTGAAATTGGACCATTGGGCCAAATTGACCCATGTCCGTTTGATTTAAGGGCAATTTTAGGGTCACTAAGTAGTAATTTGGGTAGTTTAACTTAGGGAATATTTGGGTAACTGCCTAGGAAGCTTCTTAGAAGCCGAAAAACATTCTTACTTGGCCAAGAAGTCAATAATTTAAGGACCAGGTAGCAAAAATAAAAATTAGAAAAGGTCTAAAGGGCAAAAAATAAACCCTTAAGGCTGCCCTAATAGCTTGCCTATAAAGGCATTGCTACTTGAAGCTCAAATCAGATTTTAGAGAAGGAATTTAGAGACTTTTAGAAGAGATTTCTAGACTCCAGATTTAAAAATAAAAAAATAGAGATAAAATTCTGAAAAATAAACAAATACCTAGGAAATTTTAGAAAAGTTACTTTTCCATTGGTCCTCTTCTATGATTTCTAAAGCTTTACATTTCTGAAAATTTTTTGATTCACTTGGGGTAAAAATGGACTGAAATTAGATTTTAGAGGTTTGGTTTGGGTTGTTGTTCTTGTGCTGTCATATTGCTACATTTTCGCTACTGGTGCTTCTTCTTGATCTCAAGTTTGTTTCAAGTATATTTTATTATATTTAGGTACACGTTTCTGAATCCTACTTAATGTAAGGCTAATTTGAAGGATGAAATAGAACATGGAGTTTAAAGCATATCATCATCTTTGTTCATGATTCAGTTTTATCCCATTGTGTATTATGTTAGATTCACTTTATCTTCTAGCTAGTTTCTGGGTTTTAATGGTTGGAACTTTATCATTGTATTTAATTTCACTACTGTTAAAATTACTGCAGTAGAAGAGTTAGTTGAGTTATACCCTTGTAACTACCTGATTTCTACAATATTTTTGTGTCTATTATATGTAAATTTGACCATTTTGTTGTTAGTTCTTTTTGAGTTTTGAAAGATTCAAGTAGATACTCTAATTAGGCGAGTGGTTGTTAAAGGAATGAAGCATGGTTGAATTTGAGGACGGTTGGTTTATCCACATGCAAGTATGAAGAAAATAGATATGGGAGTAGAACTTTTTGTTTGACCTGCTGATTGATACATGGGATTCAATTGAGAACTGCCTGTTGGACCCATGTTGCTAGGCATATGCATCTGTCCCATTAAATGTTTTGGTGAAAGTTGAAGTAGAAGCTGGTTGTGGTTTGATAGCAATACCAGATTGGTTATTATACTCTGTGGTAATTTCACCAAAGTGTTTTAGTTCAATGATGTTTAGTAATGATTCTAATTTTTCAAAGTCTTTGTTGTTTGGGTGTTCTTGATCATCAAGGTTTTAGTTTGTGTTGAAAATGAAGAAGGCATGCTCTTGTATTTCTCTTTATTATAAAGGAATGTCTTGTGTAAATTTGAAATGCTTAAGTGTAGTTTGTGAGGTTTTAATTTGGGGTATTAAAGGATGAATTAAACTGCATACAAGCTACTAGCAATCAGAAATTACATCTTCATTTTAGAATTGGCTTTGTACCTGCTCGAGGATCTTTTTTTTTTTGCAAAATCCGCTAGGCAGTATGCCTAGGGCTAGTTTTTATTTATTTAAAAGAAAAACACAAATCCTGCGAAATAAAAGGCATAGACTTTGTAGAATACATATGTCCTATTATCAAAATTGAGTAATGCACTCAAATTTGATATCCCAACGAATCTAATACCCTTTATATAATAAAAACTATCCCATGAAGCCCATGTAGAAGCCCAATCCGTCTGACACTTTGTAGCAGCCCAATCTATATGTGTGTATTTATAGCAAATGTTATTTGCCCTTATAATTTTCCACAGTAGAAACCCAACTAATGTAGCCTCCCCAAGCTAATTCCACACGATATACTTGTTACATGTAGTCATTTTTGTCCCAATTTTGTTCAGCTTCTAAGCTTGCAAATATAGCTACTTAGCTACTAAATGTAACTGCCGCACATGTGTCTGACTGCTGGTCCATTTATGTATTGCCTTTGTGTAGATACTCCCCTTGTTACACGTGTTGTGTTTATTTCGTCTTGCTTATTACCAACATAGGAAGTAACGACCTCCCATCTTCTTACTTTGAATCTCAGTATTGTTCTAGTTTTACGATGGAGTTTGGTGGTCCGCCATTGCGTCACATTATTATACCACCTTCCTGAGATTATGTGTACCTCTAGTTGCTATCTGCTGCTACCCCTGGATGTATTATTGTCTTCATTCCTTGATATAGTTCTGCTCGACTATCACTGTTACATTTCTTTCAATGATGAAAAATGGATTGTCAAGACCTGTATATGATGGTACTACACAGCTGAATGCTCTGCTTTGCCTCATATGTATTTCATGTTGAGGATTTGGCCAGTGTGCTTCATTACTGCCCAAAATTTCTTGCACAGTCCTGAAATTCTTGTAGCTCGACCTTCTCATGATGCAGGCTGTCACTATGATGCATATGCTTGTCACCAATCCTTCTTCTAGGGAATGAGCACATAGTGCTAATACCATGCATAGAAGTTGTAATGAGTGACAAGGACCAATGACATTAGCTTTTTCTGCAAAAAAGATAGTAATGTTAGAGTAAAAGATGGTCTTCATCATCTCTTCTCTTTGTATTTTGATTTTTTGTTATGTTTCTTGTTTTCCATGAGGATAATAAGTCCTCAGATATGCATGGATCCTTGTATGTTGTGCATTGTATCCCTCTTGATGTTGAGCTATTTTTCTCCACAGGTGTATCATCCAGTTGATTTCCCCTTTCTCAGAAGATGGAAGTTCTGATGTCCACATGCTGTGTGCATGTGTGACTCCATTACTTTGATTGCTTTCATTAAGTGTTTCTTGTTGTTGTGCTTCTTATATGAGTGTCTTCTTGGTCAGAAGTTGATTAGTTCCATTGTAGCTCACAGAAGTGAAAAACTGAATGTGCCTTAGCTCCCCAAGCTTCTTTATATCTCGAATTATCATGCTTGTAACTTCCTTTGCTTCCCTCTCCATGGGTTGAGTACAAAGTACTGATACCACCAAGTGAGAGTTGTTCAAAGGGTAGGGCATGATCACAGTAACATTCCTTGCAGAAAAGAAAACTAGGTTAGTAATAAAAAATATCACCGTACTCTTCTCCCAAAGGATTTGAGTATGATAATAGACTAAGGATCCAGCTTTCCTCTTGTTCCTACTACTCTTTTCCTCCTCTCCTCCTATTATCCTGCAACCTTTACTCTAATGTATGGACATTGACATTTATCACTATTCACAATTTTCCTCCCTTTGACATCCAAATCTCCAAATCCAGTACATTCCATTGGGCCAAAATCTAAAGCATAATTGGCTATATGATCTGCCAGCTGATTTCCTTCTCTCATTGTGTGATATATCCTGAGTGTACATGTGTTCATCAGTTCCCTTATTTCCTCCACATAAGCTACCACAGACCATGGAGCATTCCATTCACCTGTTATGACTTTCTTTGCTAGCATTGAATCTGTGTGTAGGTCAATTAGAATATAATCATGTTCAATGGAGTATCTTAAGGCTTCTATGATAGCTTGCATTTCAGCTTCTATATTTGTACCCTCCTGCACTTCTCCACCATAGGCATAGACTACATTTCCTTCATCATTCCTTAGAACATAGCATGTAGAGCTTCTGCCTGGATTGCCCATAGAAGCTCCATCAGTATTAACCTTTATCCAACCTTCCTCGGGTAACTCCCATAACACCTTAGTGTATTTTAACTTAGGTGTGTAGTGTTCCAGCAATTGCAGCAAGTATGGCCATTTATGTTGTATATTTTGCATATTTGGCTTCCTGAATTTCACCAGATACCGAATTGTAGTTGATACCTGGTATATGACTCTATTCCCTGTGAATGCTTCTCCATGTTTATATGAGTTTCTCCTTTTCTATAATTCCCACACTATAATCGAAGGTAAATCCTTCAGAATTGATTGTAGCCTTGGGTTACCCGTGCAGTCCAACATTTCACCACTGCTTGGTGGAATGTTATTCCCGCAATATTAATTCATACCACTGACATAAAATATCTCCACACCTTCCTAGAAATATAGGAAGTGAAAAGCAAATTAGTGAGAGTTTCTTCCTGTGGTAGCACTCAGCACCAACATCTCGAAGGCATATGGTATCCTATTCTTTTGGAAAAATCATCCAGAGGCAATTTTTTTGTCAAAACCTTCCACATAAAGAATGATATTTTAAAAGGTAATCCTTTCACCCAAATCATACTATAGGCTCTACTAGGATCCCTCATTCTCCTGATGTAATCCCAGGAAGACCTTACACTAAATTCTCCCCTTGTTTCCAGCATCGAAAATGTATTATCCAACACCATATTTCCCCTGGAGGTTTAATGTTCTGCAATATATAATTAGCCAGGTCTGCATGTAACAAGTTCATCATTATGTTCATTCAAGCTCCTCCCATTCATCACTTCATTAACATTTTGAACTGACTCATCACAGAAAAAAATCAGGAGGCGTGATAAAATATGAAGCTCCCAAGCCAGTCCAGTTTTCAAACCAAAAGAGTGTAGAAACCATTTTAGGCTGCCACAGGATTTGGTGTTCAATGCTATCTCTAGACTCTAGCATTTTTCTCCAGATATAAGAGCTATATTTCCATGGAACAACAATATGATTTAACTTTTTGCAGTACTTTTAACTCATGAATGCACTCCATAGTGATGGTTTTGTTTTGAAATTCCACCATAACTTACAAAATAGTGCCTTAGAGACATCATATAGTGATCTTAAACCAATTCCCCCTTCCTCATATGGTAAGCATAATGTATCCCATGAAGCCCAATGTCTACTGCCTCTTTCTATTGAGTTGCTCCAGAAAAATCTAGCCATAAGTTTGTGCAATTTATTAATCACAGATGTTGGTGCATTAATTGCAGACAATAGATGAATTAGCATACTTTGAATCACATGAAAGATCAACACTGTCCTTCCCCATATTGACAGCATTTTACCCTTTCAAGATTGCAGTTTATCCAACACTTTCTTAATTAGGCCATTATAGTATTCCATTTTTCGTCTGGTATAAAAAATAGGACATTCCAAATAAGTATATGGGAATTTCTGTCTCTTCATCCCTGTCACTCTTTCCACCTTGTTCATCACTGATTCATTGGTAAGATGATGCAAGTAAATTACAGATCTACTTTTATTGACCACTTGCCCTGAAGCTGCTTCATATGCTCCTAAAACCTGCATAATTAGCTACTGTGAGGTTTCATTTGATGAGGAAAATATTATAGTATCATCTGCATATGCCAAGAGGTTAATCTTAGGGCTCCATTTAGGCATCCCAAAGCCACAAAAATGTAGATTGGAGTGCAATTCATTTAACCCTCATGACAAAGCTTCTGCTGCCAGATAAACAATGTATGTGATAAGGGGTCTCCTTTCTTCACCCCTCCGGTAGACTTGAAAAAATCACAAGAGTAACCTTGAAAAACTTCTGCTTTACGAAGAAAGATAGAGAATAAGCACCTTGAACCAAATTCAGAACTTGTCTCGGTATGGAAGGAAGCTCTCAATTTATTTCATACATTACTTTCTTCTCAAGGTTCGGTGCTTGAAGATGAGATCCTTGATACCATCCCCTCTCTAGTCACAGAGGAAGATAATAAGATTCTTACGAGCCCTCCTAATATGGAAGAAGTTCAAATGGTAATTTTGAGCATGTCGGCGCGCATTAATGGTTGCCCATTGATCAAAACTGAATACCAGTTATTAGATATCAATCCAAACACCCAGCCTATAAATCTTTCAAAAAATCCCATCTTTCTCAGCACTTTAGTAAAAAACATCCATGAAAGTATATCAGAAGCCCTCGTCATATCCAGCTTTATTACCACATTTGGTCATGCCTTAGTTCTCAGCCTTATATAGGTTACAATCTCCTGTGTCAATAGGATATTCTGTTTAATGCTTCTACCCTTTACAAAACCTGCTTGCTCATCAGATATTAGGTTATGTAATATACCAGCTAACCTCTCATGAATGACTCTAGAAAAAATCTTGCTGAGACTGATTTGTCTTATATCAGAAAAGGTGCACACCTCCTTCTCCTTAGGTATTAAGACTAGGTTTGTATGAGTGATAAACCTAGTTAATTCCTGTCCATTGAAGAAAGCCCTTACCGTTTCTATAATATCATCACCTATAATGTCCCAAAAACTATGAAAGATGCTACCATTAAAACCATCGGGGCCTCCTGCACTATCACCATTAAGTCCATATACTGCTTGCTTAACCTCATCTCTAGTAGGTTGCCTCAACAATTCCTGGTTTTGTTCTGTAGTCACCGTGTGTGTCACATGATCAATGATTCTAAAATTTGATGGAACAACCTCTTCATGAAATTATTTTCGAAAGAACTATACAGCCTCATTAGCCAATTCTTCTCTATCACCTATCTAGACTCCTTGAGCATCTTGTATTCTTTTCAGATGTAGCCTCTTTCTTCTCCCCTTCACATGAACATGGAAGAATTTTGTATTTCTGTCTCCATCACTAAACCAGTTCATACCAGACTTCTGCTTCCAAAACTTCTCCTCCAAGGCCAATTATTTGAATAGATCAGCTTGTGCCTTTTGAAGTCTCTCCCTATTATGTAGCGTAGGGTGTAACTCAAATTGAGCTTCATGCACTCTAACTACCTCCTCCAAATTAGCTGTTTTTAGAAATATGTCCCCAAATGTAGCCCTACTCCATATCGACAACGCTCTCTTGAGTTGTTTTATCTTGTTATTAAATAAAATGGGATTTTCTTGGAAATCAACATGCCAATTCTCCTGCACTACTGACTTGAATGACTCATGTTAAGTCCAAAACTTTAGAAACCTGAATCTTTGCTTTATTGAAACTGAATCTGGGATGTATGTGATCAACAATGGGCAATGATCAGAACCAATCTTTGACAATTGAGTGACCTCCATTCCTTGCCATACCTGTTGAGCTTCGAAGTTAGCAAACACCTTGTCCAATCTCTTGAAAATACAATCATCTTCTGCACGACCATCATGTATATATGATTCCCTTATAGCCAAGATTTGATATACATATACTCATACAATGTCTAAAATCATCAACTTCATTTAGTGGTACCGGAAGTCCTCCAAACTTCTCATCTTCATCCAAGATTACATTGAAATCCCCTCCTACTAGCCAGTGCATAGTCATATCCCTAGTTAGGTGGTAAAGAGAGTCCCATAATTCAATTCTCTCAATTTGATCACATTTAGCATATATCAGAGTGATCATGAATTCCTTCTGTTCTTCTGTATCATATAATTTCATAGTTAATTGTTATAAAGAATTGATCTTCACTATAACATCGTATTTACCATCTATAAAGACCTATATCTTGTTAGATGTATTCACAAAGGCCTGTTCAAAATCAATCTCCCTCCGGTATCTATCCAACTTATTTGATTGTTGCATTGGTTCCATTAATGCTATGAAATCAAAATGGTATTGTCTATGCATTGTTATCAGCCTTTCAAAGGCTCTTTGAATTTTCACTGATCTAATATTCCATATTAGAGCATTCATCTCTAATTAGTGGATTTAGATAAAGTCCTCCTTGTTTGGACCCCAGCTAGTAAACTACTAGGGACCTCTTTCACATGTTTTTTCTTTCCTCTACCTGCTGATCTACCCTTTTCCATGTACCTAGGTGATATATCCCCTTGCCTGGCCATATTTCTAAAATTTTAACATGTTGATTCTGCATCTAGATCTTTTTTTTTCCCGCTGCTTCATCCTTCATGTCTCTTTTTTTTGTCCTGTAACAATCTGATTTTCAATTGGCTTAAGTATCATGCTTTTATCTGCATTTCCTATAACTAACTGATTAGCAGTCTGATCATCATCATTCTGCACATTACTAACTATTGTTTCCTTTTCAACCACTCCAACCTTTTCTAGCTTTTGTTGCATCTCCCCTATTCCAGTATCAGCAGGATCAATTGGTTCAGTAACTATAGGACCATGGGTAGGAATAGTGATATTAGGATCCATGGTTAAGTTAGGATTATCAGGCTGCTGAACCTTAGAAATTGATCATGCAATTTCCATTGAATTATCATTTTTATCTGCAGTTTTTTCATCTGTATGTAAATCTCCTTTGTGATTGTTCCTATTAACAATGACTTCTTACCCTTCAGCCTCCTCTTCTGGTGACATTTCCTCTTCATATCCTTCAGATAAATCACCTTCATCTTGAACTTCTTCTATCTTTATTAGTCCATAGTTTTCCTCCTGTCCAATTTACTTTTTGTTTCAGCACTTCCTGCTCAGCTATTTCTTCTGGATCTATTGTCTGTGATGGTATATCCTGACATGAATGATTCATTGTAATATTGTTGATTGAAAAAGTTCTATTGACCCATTTAGTTGTGGATTCTTTTCTTTGTTCCTGATTCCTCTCTCATGTATGTTCTGCTTCCTTTGTACCATTCTTCTCCTTTCTTGTCTTAGTTCCAGCTGCCTTAGCATCAAAAGCATGTGCTGATGCATTGAGTGATATCCCAGTTGCCCAATTTATTGGACTTGACACATTGGTAGGATGCACTAATGCCAGTTGATTAGCTTCATTTGTTTCACCTTCTTCATTCCCTAGGACTACAAACTTGTTTATCAACTGAACATGCTGAATATCTGTCACAATAGTTGCTACCATCTTTTTGCCTATGATATTTTTATGCCTCTACTAATTAATGATAATCTCTGTCAGGACTATTTGCTTCCTTGTAGTACCTCCACTTTGTTTCTTGGGATCAACTGAAACAATTTCTTTACCCGTTTGGACTTGATCAATAACCTGTTTTGCATTATTCCTCAATCGATTGTCCCTCACTTCTTTCCACTGTTCTCCAATATTCCCAACCACCTTTCCACTAGTTAAGATCATAATTGGATTCTTTGCATTATTCTAAGCATCACTCCTAATATTATCTGCATTTTTCTCCTTGTCGAATTCCACAAAAATTCCTGGATGCAATCTCCAGTAGGTTTCCTCGTTGTGGCCTTGCAATTTACACTCCTTGCAATACTTAGGAACATAGTCATATTGCACCTTCACCCATTCAGTTCTCACATTTCCATTAGTCTTATCCACAATATCCATTCTTACTCTTTGAGGTAATTCTTCTAATAAGTCAATCTGCACCTTAACTCGTGCACAATTTGGTATTGTTTTGTTCACAATAGCCATGTCTAAGTGTAAAGGAATGCCAACAACTAAAGATAAAGAAAACAAGCACTCTTTGACAAAGAAGGTAGGTAATAAATTTGGAAACGAAATCCATGCCATCACCTTAGGTGTTTCTTGACCTATCTTGAATTTGGAATCATAAATCAAGGTTCTCATCTGATATTCATACCCGTCCTTAGATTTTAAATAAATAGCTCCCTTAGATGAAATATTGGTGAAGTACTCTAATAATTTTAATCTAATTAGCATATGACGATCTCTCAACAAACCAATATTACATTCTCCTTTGATTCCACCTTTGATTCCACATTGAATTGGAATGATTTGTCTGATCTCCTGCAACTTTGGCTAACCATATGAAAATATTCCAAGAACTGCATATTGAAGTCCCTCGATTATATTCATCCTCTCAATTTATGCTTCTGTCCACTTGATTATGGGTTATCCATTAACATATTCCACAATTTTCATGGGAATTGGGTCGATGGAGTTTGCTGTTGAACTCAACGTATGCTTGGCAGTATTTAATGCAGCAGGTTTCAGTAGTTTCGAGATAAAGGCTGGGTATTGTTCTTTCTAATCATTGGGGGATGGGCAGTGGTGATGGTAGGCTGACCAGCTACAAATAATGGCTGGCCGCCAGCCAGATTGGCCATGGAAGCAAAACACGAAACTTTCTCTCTCTAGATCACCATAATCGCTAGAGCCTCTCTCTCTAGATATTAAGTTGCCTTGAGGATCTTCACTATTTGTACAAGCTTTAGATATTTCTTAGAAACTGAAGTTTGCCTTAAGTGTTATTGTTGAATCATGAACTAGGCCGTTAGCATTGGCCTAGTTGTGCCAAAATTCTTCTCGCAATTTATATTATCGATGTGGGCCTTATGCTAAGACCCCTGTCTACCTTCGCACCCGTTAAGGAATTGGCGAGTGTCAATTGGGATTTCAAATCAACTTGTGCCCACTGTGATAAAAAATGCATGTATTACTTAGGATCAACCAATTAGCTACTAAAGTTTAGTTCAAACACTTGATAAAAATGAATCAAATATCCCCTTAGCCTCTCAATTAATTAACTAGGCCCTTTAGAAATTGAGGTGCGCCGCGCCAAATAAAATCTCAAATGTGTGGCCCTCATTTAATTATTTCTTTTAAAATCCTTAGAACTCGAGGTGTGCCATTTAGCAAATTTTCATGGCCCTCGCAAAGTTAACAAATGCGTAATTACTTTAGGTGTATTATTTTAATAACTTACCTTCCTAAATTCGGGTGCGCATTTCATGTGATCCAAATCCAAATCTTGCAATGTTAAATGTGACTTGGACCGTGGGTGTATTTCATGTGGCGTGGTCCAAAGACGCATTTTAAATGATGTTGAAATCTTCTTAAAATTAACTAAAAGCAGTGTAATAAGTTAAAGTGTTATTATAGGCTAAAACAGGTATTAAAATCAGATAATTGGCCAATTATAATAGTTTAAGTGATTGTGCTAGAACCACAGAATTCGGGGGTGCCTAACACCTTCCCCTAGGTTAACCGAATTCCTTATTCAGAATTTTTGTTCGCAGACTTCACAAGGAAAGTCAAACTTACCTCGATTTGGGATTCAAAATAAACTAGTGACTTGGGACACCAGAAAACAAACCTATCCCAAGTGGCGACTCTGAATAAAAAATGAATAAATAATCTCATTTTGAATAATGTCATTTAAATTTGAAAAACTCCCTTATACACTATCCCTTCGGGGTGGTATTTAACAAAGAAGGTATGACAACTTTGGCGACTCTGCTAGGGACCCAAACCCAGAACTTTTGTTCAGGGTGTAAGAATTCCAGCTTAGAATAGCTGTTATGATTGGCTTTATATATTATCTAATTTTTCCACATGTTTGAGCCTAATGCGCGAAATTCTTTACCGTTTTTATATTGTATGAGTTGTATATAAACTTCTACGAAACCTTTCTTTTCTCTGTCTTCTAAATCATCTGGCAAGTGTGCACTTCGTGTAAATTCATTTCAATTAGAGTCTTATCCCAGATTTTAGAATGAGGTTCGAACTTTCTGCAAAGCCGGTGAAGCTTCTGTATTCCCGGTACGCTGCCCTGCTCTCAGCTCGAGCTGTCTACCCGGGTAAGCCAAGTCTAGAACAATAAACCCAGGTTTTAAACCTAGTATAACAAAACCTCATGTCAGATCCCTAGTAGGTACGTTTGTTTGCATCACATGCATTTGACTTAGGAGACTCAACACAGGGGTTGGATTTGTCTAAGACAGGTGTACCCAAAATTAAAAGACCATCCTGATGCATACTGCTTGCTACTTGTGCATTTATTTTCTTTGGATTTGCATGTTGACTGGTTTGTGCATAATAGGAGAAAATTTGGAAAAGAAAATAACAGTGTGAGTGATAAGAGAAATAATTACCCGTTTTTTAAAACCAATGTCCAAAAGGTAATGAAACTTTTCCTGAATTTTGAAAAAAAAATGATTTTTTTCTTTTACAAAAATAGTTAGTTTTGCTAGGATTTCCGGAATTACACCAGTTTGATTTTCACCGGTATCGGATACATAGGTAACCCCCATCGAGTCCAACTTCCTTTTGCAAATATAACCCAAAAGAAACAAAAAATTAATTTTGTCGCAAATAAGCCGGGTGATGCAATTCTTGTTTAAAATAAGCCGAATGTCCCTTAAACGGCGCCAAAATGATTTTTTGCAAGAATAACCACCTTTGGTTATTTTTTAAATTTTTAGCCAATTAGCAGGCACAACCTCAAATCTTCTTCCCGAAGTGCTGAAAGGTCGTATTTTGCAAAGCCGGGTTTTGTTTTGTAACAAAATTTTGAAAAATAGTGTTTCCCTTTTCGTTTTGAGTCAAAATAAGTTAAAAAATGACCTTATTAAATGTGAAGGATGAGCACAACTGAAAATGAACCCTTTACAGCCCTTAAAGAGATCCCCTAACAACTCCACATGTGGTGGAATGATCTAGGAAAAGGCAGTAGAGAAACTGTGGTAAAGGTTCTGGGAGGTCTCATCCGACTTTGAACATCAAGCGAAGGTTGGACGTGATTGAAGCCTTGATACCTTTTTGGGATTCAACCCGAAATGTGTTCCGTTTTTCTGACTTTGAGCTCACATCCACACTAGAGGAAGTTGCGGGTTATGTTGGCCTTAACGAAAACCTTAGAAGTCAGTGCCCAGTGTCACAAGACTAGTATCTCCCCAAAAATTTATGGATTTGCTAAGTATTAGTCAAGATATTCAGGATGGAAATTTATCTTAACGGTATTGCACTTTTCAGTTCTTGTATCAATGCTATAGTAACCACCAATGTTTTGAAGCACCAAATACTGGTTTGATCCACGCTGGAAATAAAGATAAATGGGAGGCAAGGCGGGGTTTGGCCTTTGCAGCAGCATTCTTGGGTATTGTAGTTTGTCCGCGAGAAGAATAGAAGTAGGTCTCGTAGGAATGGTCGATGTTGCAATTAAGAAGGCCAATAACACTGTGGTTCCCCTAATCTTATTTGAAATCTACCGAGCCTTAACCATCTATCGAGAATGGGGAAAATTCTTCCAAGGCTCCAATATATTACTACTATTGTGGATACAGGAGCATCTCTACAACCGGGTTGGGTATATGAATTACAATATGACCGGTTTGAGTTGCATTGAAGAATTTGAAAGTCGAGTAGTGGGTTTGAATTGACCGAGGGTACTAAAGCTTGGTTTGCACACTTGAACTCTTTGACTCCGATAAAATATAGTGGGTGTTCAGATGGCTTCCTATCACCGAAGCAGTATACATGTCAGCCGAAGTATGTTATCTCCTACTATTGGGCATCCGGAGCATCCAACCATATGCTCCTCATAGGGTTTGCGCCAGCTGGGTAGATTTCAAACCGTTCCCCATGATGAAGATTTAAGTAGACATGTCAGCATATTGGGTCCAAAAGTCGTATTTCAAGACGGAAGAACTCGCCAAATATGGAACAAATGCATATTTCTTGAACTTAAGACTTTGGTGTGAGATCTAGCTAAAGGTGAGGTAGACCCCAAATACATTGTTTTGTTTGGTAAAAGGTTTCAGATTCCTGAGAGACCTACTATGAGATCCTACTTTCATCAATCCACTAACGACTCACAAGAGCAGTGGGGCTGGTTGGCAAAAGAAGAAAGCTACAGGGCCAAAATAGGTAAGTTGGAAGGACAAATCAGGGACCTCAAATTTGTCAAGTGTATCAAAGTTGTGGCAGATGAAGTGGAAAAGAAAAAGCTAACTTAGGAAAATGAAGCCCTCGTCGCTTGAATATAGAAAATAAGAATAGTAGCTAGAAACCTGGAAAGAAGCCGAGCAGATGAGAGGCTTATAAGCAGTTTGAGGAAGAAAGATCTTGAGAGTCAAGATGATTTAGGAAAATTTGAAGCCAATTTAGCAAGAGTCCGGGCCCAATTGGCAAAGAATGCTGAGGGCAGGACACAACTTGTGCAACAAATGAAAAGAAAATATGAAGGGACAATCACCAACCTGAGAAGAAAGTTAACCACCCTTGAGAGTGAGGCGGCTAAGCAAGCTAAAGATTTTAAAGCTGACAGGGAACACTGCTATGCCCTAATGGCTCAAATGGAGGAAGAAACGCAATGGCTGCAAGATCAATACCATTGCAACACGTAGGTGTTAGAGCCAGGAGTCAACAAATCGGGCATCTACTTCAGGAAAAGAATAGGAAACAAGAGAGGATTAGAGCTATTGCCGACTACATCATCGCAAAATATCAATCATGTAAGGATATACCCCAAACCACCTTATTCGCTACAGTGATGACATTTGTCCACCAGATAATGAGTGATTTGGAGCAGCTACAAGGGGATCTCGAATATAGGCCCGTGGCAAGACCGAATGATGTCCCACAGGCCCCCAGGAGTTATAGATTAATATATTCCTTATTTTTCATTTATCGAGTCTGTATTTTTGTTTATTTTTAGTCTGTTCGTAGTTTTATATTTCAAGAAAAATTGAGTAGTTTGAATTCTTTGTAATAGAAGTTTAGGAGTTTTATTAATGAAAATTGAAAATTTCCAAAAAATTGTTTCTTTATTTTTCACATTTATTTTCTTGAACTATGTAATGATTTGATTCATACGGTGTCGTGATACGTAGGAAATCCTCATCGGATTCGGTCATAATTTTGTAAATAATTCCAATAAGGAAAAAATGAAAGAAGAAAAGAAAAGGAAAAAAAGAAAAAAAAAGAGAGATGAAAAGGAAAGAGTGGGAGTTTGAAAATGGAAAGAAGAAAATTGGGAATAATAAGTAAGTCCGAGAGGAAGCATGCAACTGTTGCAAAACATGTAGAAATACATTTAACTGTATAGGAGCACCACACCTACAACGTGCGATTACCTATGTGTTATTTGTTTAAAACTAACCGTTTTATTGCTGTTACATTCAGTCCAGGTTTTTATAGAACGGTCGTTGATTTTTGTGGTAATCTGGCTTCACACCCATACTTTACGAGATCGAAAAAGAGCATCGAAATGTCTTCAAAAATGACTCTACCAACAATTCTCATTATGGATGATAGTCCAATCTCAGGTGCCTCGACCTCAGAATCGGTAGCTCCCGGAGAAAACAAAATCCTGCATCTCCGGGTTATGGAAATTTGGGATGCTTAGTCAAATGGTAGAGAGCCACCAAGCGCAATCCCTGGATTCCCTGAACTCTTTCCTAGGGCAAGTAATACCTCCATTGTCCCGATCAGTCACCCAAATACACCACTAGGACACCCAACTATCTTAACTCATTTTGTGGGGACACCTTCTAAGGTTCGGTTACAGGTGTTAATATCGGTGAAGCTTCAAATATCTTTACTGCTCCATCTTGCTCAGCTACGGCACAACCTGCACTACCCAGGCCAAACTTTGACCTATCATCTTCACTTTCCAAATACCCTCCTTCCCAATGGAACCTCCTTAATTTTCCTACTTATACTTACTATCAACCACCCTGGTATGAGTTCACTACGGGGCAAGAAAAGACCACCAAAACTCTTGAGCAAGAAGAGATTGCGAGAAAGATGAGGAGTATGGAACATAGTCTTAAATGCATACAAGGCTTGAGTGGACAGAAAAGTGTATCCTATGCCGATTTATGTATGTTTCCTCGTGTGCATCTACCATTGGGATTCAAAACCCCAAAATTCGAGAAATATGATGGACACGGTGATCCTATTTCTCATCTCAAGAGATATTTCAACCAGCTGCGAGGAGCTGGTGTAAAGGAAGAATTCCTCTTGGCGTACTTTGGAGAAAGTTTGGTTGGCATCGCATCTGAATAGTACATGGACCAAGATATATCCCGCAGGCACATCTGGGATGATCTTGCTCGAGATTTTGTTAGGCAGTTCCAGTAAAATATTGAAATTGCTCAAGACAGGAGCTCATTTAAAAACTTGAAGAAGAAATCCTCAAAAAGCTTCTGAGAATACACTGTTAAATGGTGTGAGAAGGCCTCCAAGGTAAAGCCTCCAATGGATGAGATTGAAATGGTTATAGTTTTCCTCAAAGCCTAAGTAGATGATTACTTCCAAAACAGTATGTCTGCAATGGGTAAGCCTTTCGCTGAAGCCATCAAGATTGGCGAAATGGTTGAAAATCGGTTGAAAACGGGTCAAATTTTAAGCCAGTCTGCTATCGAGGCTACCTCCCAAGCCATCTAGGGTGGGTCTGAAGGAGTAGCAAATATAAAGAAAAAGGAACAAACATCAATGGCAGCGTCGGGTGCAAGAAAACACCGTACTCCCAAATCGCATTTCTTGGAGAGAACCCCGCAACACTATTACCCCCACCAAGATGTGGCTTATTCTCCTCAGCCATACACAGTCATGAAGGCTCAACCCTATGTTCGGCCACAACAACAAGCCAATAGAAACCAAGCTCCATTTCTTAGAAACCAGCCTCCCTACAAAACTCACTACAACCCCCAACCTCCACAAAATAATTTCAACGCTCGTGAACTACCCAAAAGGCCAAATTTCACACCTATTGGTGAATTGTATTTCATCCTATTACCCAAACTTATTCAAATGGGTCTGCTACAGTCTGTTTCCCAAACCAGGCAGAACTCGACATCACCCACTTACAGAGCTGGTGCCTGATGCGTCTATCACTCAGGGCAGAAGGGCATGACATGGATGATTGCTGGACTCTGAAGACACTCATGGAGAACTTGATAGAAAAAAGAAAGATAGTGATGAAGGATGAAGATATCCCCAACGTAACCAACAACCCACTGACGACCCACAATAACGGGCCGAGAATCAGAATGATTTATAAGGATAAGGAGTTTGACCCAGCGTTGAAGGCCATCATCTCCATCATTGATGTCAAAAAGAAACCAAAAACTGCCCCGAAGCAAAAAAAATGGGAGAAAAAGAACAATGCCACCCCTACAAACTCGGAGAAAAAAATGGAAGTTGAAATTGGGGCAACGGCCCCCAAAGATGATGTTCTCTATGTCCCTCAAGACTACAAAGAAAAGTAGGTGACATTAAGTCCTCCCTAGAGATTTGAGCTGAAAAATACAACCCTAATGTATGTGCCCAAGGGAACTTACAGAGCTGGTGCCTGATGTGTCTATCACTCAGGGCAGAAGGGCATCACATGGATGATTGCTGGACTCTGAAGACAGTCATGGAGAACTTGATAGAAAAAGAAAGATAATGCTGAAGGATGAAGATACCCCAACGTAACCAACAACCCACCGACGGCCCACAATAACGGGCCGAGAATCAGAATGATTTATAAGGATAAGGAGTTTGAAGGCCATCATGCCATCATTGATGTCAAAAAGAAACCAAAAACTGCCTCGAAGCAAAACAAATGGGAGAAAAAGAACAATGCCACCCCTACGAACTCGGAGAATAAAATGGAAGTTGAAATTGGGGCAACGGCACCCAAATGATGATGTTCTCTATGTCCCTCGAGACTGCAAAGAAAAGTAGGTGACATTGAGTCCTCCCTGGAGATTTGAACTGAACAATACAACCCAAATGTATGTGCCCAAGATAACTTATGTGATGCGGGGGACAATTAATCGACCAAGGTAGAGTGAGCCCATGGTTTTTGGCCGCTCACCACAAAAGCCCATGACAGATCCTGCCGCTGTGCCCTGAATTACAACAAGTCAATAGTGACCTATAAAGGCAAAGAAATCTCAGGAGAAGTTCAAGAAATAACCTGGCTGAAAAGTATCTCAATTTGGAAAAGGTGAACAATGCCACTAGAAAGCTCTTCCCATCTAAGAAGTCGGTGAGTGCCGAAGAAGCAGAGGCTTTCATTCAAAAGATGAAAATGGTAGTTATGAGGTGGTCGACCAACTTCGAAAGTCTCCTGCACAAGTCTCTCTATTATCTCTGTTAATGAACTCCACTGAGCACTAAAGGGTATTGATCAAGACCCTCAACAAACCATACGTACATGTTGAAACCACTATGGAGCAGTTGGATAGAATGGAAGAAAGATATTTCGCAGTCAACCAAATCTCCTTCAGCAAAAACGATTTGCCACCAGAAGGGGCCACACACAACAAAGTACTTCACCTGACAATCAAATGCGAAGGATACTACGTGAAAAGGGTTATGTTGGACGAGGGTTTTGGAGTAGATATTTGCCCACTTTTAACTCTGCAACGTATGGAAATTTGTACCGAGAGAATCCGACCCAATAATTTCTGTGTGCGTGCTTTTGATGGTATAAAAAGGCACACAATAAGGGAAACTGATATGATCCTAACCATCTGCCCAGTAGACTTCGAAGTAACCTTCCAGTTTTTGGACATGGACACCTCTTACAAATTTCTTTTGGGGAGGTGGTGGATTCATGCAGCGGGGGTTGTACCTTCTACTCTACACCAAATGGTGGAATTTGAGCATGAACACCAAGAGATTGTGGACCATGGTGAAGATGAGCAATCAATTTATCGGGACCCATCAGTCCCATGTCTTGAAGCAAGAGAGGGGAGTGAACACATCACTCTTCATTTTCATGTCTTTTAATTTCTAATGTAAACCCTGTTATCTTCCAAATTAAATGAAATGAAATCGAAATTTCATCGTTCATATTTATTTATGCCTTCTGATATTTGTTATTTTTTATTTCTACTTTTAGTTCTAATAATGCGGCTTTAAATTACACGATATACTTGCGGATTTCATGCCCAGATCCAAACACGTTGTCGAAGTGTGAAATAATGAAACAAGAACCAGAATATGGTGAAGAAGAGGCTTTTAGGGAAATAAATCGGGAAGTGGAACAATTTGAGAATAAACCTAAGACGAACTTAGATGACACTGAGCCGGTTAATTTGGGTAGTTCTGAAGAAATCAGGGAAATCAAGATAAGCATTCTCACAGATGAAAACCCCCGAGATGCATTAATCCAAATCTTGTTTGAGTTCAAAGATGTGTTTTCTTGGTCATACGATGACATGCCAGGACTAAGTGTTGATTTGGTGGTTCATAAGTTTCCAACTTACCCCGATTACCCTCCTATCCAGAAAAAGCAAAGAAATTTTAAAACAGATGTTACTGATAAGATCAAAGAAGAAGTCACGAAACAGCTGAAAGCAGGGGTAATCCAAGTGGTCCGTTACACCACATGGTTAGCCAATGTAGTTCCGGCCGAAGAAATACGGGAAGACCGGAGTGTGTGTGGATTACAAATATCTAAACAAGGCAAGTCCCAAAGATAACTTCCCTTTTCCAAACATCCACATCCTTGTTGATAACTATGCCAAACATGATAGTCCTTCGTGGATTGTTACGCAGGATATCACCAGGTGTTGATGGATGAAGAAGATGCAGAAAAGACGGCTTTTACCACACCGTGGGGTAGGTACTGTTACAGGGTTATGTCGTTTGGTTTGAAGAATACCGGGGCAACCTACATGAGGGCCATGACTTCCATTTTTCATGATATGATGCACAAGAGATAGAAGTGTATGTGGACGATGTGATCATCAAATCCGAAACCCAAGACGATCACGTTCAGGACTTGAGGAAATTCTTTGAGTGGTTGCACAAATATGATTTGAAGCTGAACCCAGCCAAATGTGCATTTGGAGTCCCATAGCGTAAGCTTTTGGGATTTATAGTCAGTAGGAGAGGTATTGACTTAGATCCAACAAAGATAAAATCTATTCAGGATTTGCCTCCTCCGAGGACCAAGAAAGATATGATGAGCTTGTTAGGTAGATTGAACTATATCAGCTGATTTATTGCTCAGTTGACATCCACGTGTAAACCCATATTCAAATTGTTGAAGAAAGATGCAACAATCAAATAGACAGATAAATGTCAAGAAGCTTTTGATAAAATCAAAGAGTATCTGTCTAACACACCAGTCCTGGTCCCACTTGAACCAGGGAGGCCACTATTCCATTATCTGACAAACTTGGAGAATTCTTTCGGTTGTGTCCTCGAGCAATATGATGTAACCGAAAAGAAAGAGCAGGCAATCTACTATTTGAGCAAGAAGTTTACCAGCTATGAAGCTAAGTATACTTTGTTGGAAAGAACCTATTGTGATTTAACTTGGGTCGCCCAGAAGTTGAGACATTATCTGCAAGCCTACACCACTTATCTCATAACCAAGTTGGATGCTTTGAAATACATATTCCAGAAACCAATGCCCACGGGAAGATTAGCACAATGGAAGATCCTGCTCACTAAATTTAACATAGTATACGTCATTCGCACGACAATGAAAGCCCAGGCATTAGTGGATCATTTGGCTAAAAACCCGGACTTCCCGAATGAAAAGGTAAACTCAATCGAGGCAATATCCAAGGATAACAATGCTTGGAAAATATTCTTTAATGGAGCAGTAAATGTAAAAGTTGTGGAACTTGGGGGAGTTTTGATCTTACCCGCTGGTCAGCATTATCCAGCCACATCCCGACTTTTATTTTTCTACACAAACAACACTGTCGAGTATGAAGCCTTCTTTATGGGTATGAACATGGAAATTAACCAGGACGTCAAAAAATAGTTAATGATGGAGGATTCGGATCTGATTATCCAGCAAGCAGGGAGAATGAGAGACCCGAGATGTCTAGCCTATCCCTTACAGAAAGCATGTGGAAGACCTTAGTAGGCGATTCAAGTCAATAGAGTTCAGGTACATCCCTCGTTGTCACAACAAATTGGCTGACGCACTTGCTACTTTGGCCTCAATGTTGCCATATCCAGGCAATGCTCACATAGATCCCTTGGAAATCCAAATACAGGAAAGACATGGTTACTGTAATATGGTCGAGGCAGAACCAAAGTCAGCCATGGTATTATGACATCAAGAGGTTTCTAAAAACGAAAGAATACCCCGAGCAAGCCAGTGGGGGCCAAAAGAGGACCATTAGACAGCATGCAGGTGGTTTCGTTTTGAGTGGTGATGTCTTATACAAAAGGACTCCGAACCTCAACTTGTTAAGATGTGTTGACGTAGAGGAGGCTGGAAGAATCATGTATGAAGTACACGTGGGAGCATATGGACCCCACATGAACGGGTATGTTTTGGCAAAGAAGTTCTTTCGAGTAGGCTATTATTGGATAACCATGGAAAAAGTTTGTTTTAGCTGTGTTCGAAAGTGTCATCAGTGTTTGGTGCATGGTGATTTGATTCATGCACCACCCACAAAACTGCATCCTATGTCAGCACCTTGGCCATTTGTTGCTTAGGGCATGGATGTCGTTGGGCCAATTGAGCCAAAAGCCTCAAATGGGCATAGATTCAAAATGGTCGCCATTGACTACTTCACGAAATAGGTTGAGGCCATCACCCTCAAATCTGTCACCAAGAAAGCTATGGTAGACTCTGTGTACTCCAATCTTATCTGCCGTTTTGGTATTCCTGCAACTATCATCATAGGTAATGCTGCAAACTTGAATAGTCATTTGTTGGAGGAGATATGCGAACAATTCAAAATAACACATCGAAACTCTACTCCTTATCAGTCTAAAGCCAATGGTGGTGTCGAAGCAACAAACAAGAACATCAAGAATATTTTGAGAAAGATGGTTCAGAGCTCCTGCCAGTGGCATGAAAAGCTGCCTTTTGCATTATTTGGATATCACACTACGGTGCGCACATCGGTTGGAGCAACCCCATACCTCTTGGTCTATGGCACTGAAGCCGTAATACTTGCGAAAGTTGAAATCCCTTCTCTTCGGATCATTGTTGAAGCTGAAGTTGAAGATAGTGAGTGGCTCAATGCCCGTCTGGAACAGTTGACACTGATTGATGAAAAGCGAATGGTTGTGGTTTGCCATGGATAGTTGTACCAACAAAGAATGGCACGTGCTTACAACAAGAAAGTGTGGCCTAGTAATTATGAAGTGGGGCAACTCGTGTTAAGGCGCATTCTCCCCCGTCATCAGGAAGCGAAATGAAAATTCGTTCCTAATTGGAAAGTCTCATATATCATTAGACAGATACTGCAAAGAGGGGTGGTATACTTGGGAGATATCGAAGGAAATGATCCTGAAGTAGTTGAATTTGGATGCAGTAAAAATATACTAACTATGTGTAGGCTTTCTGCAGCGCTAACATTATCTGATTGGGATGATGAAAGCTTTCATTCTTGCTACCCAAACACTATCAACCTTTTGCGAACCCTTTGAGTTGGTTACTCTTCTTTGACTACCCTCTTTGGAACCCCAAAGTGTTATTTGAAAAAAAAGGAAAAAAATGAAAAAATGAAAAAAAAAAAAACATCAAAACAAAAGAAAGAAAAAGATAAAAAGAAAATCAAAGCAAAAGAAAAACATAGAAGAAAAACAAAAGAAAATAAAAAAAAAACATCCTAAACTACGTTTGACTTGATTCCGAAATGAAATGTAGGCAGCCTCTCTATGGGGTTCAGTCACAACAAATTAAAAATCCAGTTTCCCAAAAGGTGAAACTGGGGCAGATGTTATAATGATTCGGCGATGATCCCGCCCGAACGACTCCAAAATTGTAATCAAATCCAATTATTTTTACCTAAACCTTATCCAAGTCCTTCATATCAATCGGCAAAAGGTTTCGAAATTAGAGAACACAATTTCTTGGATCCGATACAATCAAGATGAGAGAAATAAAAAGAGAGAGTCTTATTGGTGAAAACCTACGGGCACCCTAAGGTGATAGTGAGCAGAGAAATTTAAAAAGAGAGAGTCTGGTTAATGAAACTCATAAAGAGCACTATCAGACGACAGTGAGAAAGTAAAATGAGAGAGGTTGATTTGCGAAAACCCAAAAAGGGCGTCGTCAATTGAAAAGAAGACACCCCTCACCACCATTGGAGTCCTTGCAAGATTTCTCGATTTGGAAATGAGGGCCACAATGAATTTATAAGAAGTTGGGAAAGTC